>OX335678.1:17067500-17480000 GCA_946894065.1 Acleris literana | reverse complement strand
ATTAGGAACCGGTATTTTAAGGTACAAATACCGGTATTCGTATTTACCTGTTCTTTGGATTACCGGTATTTATATTTACCGGTTCTCTCGAACCTAAATGAAAAATACCTTTAAATACCGGTAAAGTACCGGTATTTTTGGAACCGGTTCCAAGCCCTGACTGGAATCTAACTTTTCATTGCAATGCCGCACCCTATCTTTCATTATTGATAATTCTAATTTCACTGTAGAATAGCTTTTTATACATTTTTGGCTCCTAATTAATTTCTGTGTACGCCTAATATAATTATTAATTTTAACATATTTCTTCAATTTATTATTGCTGTTAAAAAATATTAATTTCTTACTATCCTATAATATATAAACAGTTTTTAATACATAAACTTTAATATATAAACAGTTTAAATATTGATAATGGACATAAGCCGAATTTTTAAAACGAATTCTTGAACGCTTCGTAATCAGGTTATGGAGTCAACAAAACTCTATTCGGAATTCTCAAACGAATTTAAATACCAAACAATGTAACAACAACACCCTCTATCATTCTAAGTCGTCGAGTGACGTAGGATGAATACGGGTCGCACCTAACGGATTCTGTTCGATCCGATAGGGTACGGCGAAGATTAATTACTTACCGTTCAATATGCTATGCATGTATTGTATATATGGAATTACATTGTAGCACAGGGTGCTTAGTTATATCTAGTTGAAAAATGTTTATTATTTTGTCTGAGTTCAAAAAAGGACATTCTGTATTTAGCCCACATGTTTGTGATTTGCAAAAGTCTTTCCGGAATGTTATCCTCATATGGTCACGGACTTTAATTGATGAACCACTATAGACCGTTGTCGCTTATAACCAACGATTAAATTCCATTTAATTTATTTCTCGTCCTTTGACACTGTCATTATGACAAGGTTCTATGGTGGATCAACATTTTAAGTCCTTGATGGACCTATTATGGTTTTAGCATGTAATACTCTATCACTTTCACGCGGCATTGCTTGTGCCGTGTTTGGAATATCCTAGAGTCGCTAGGTTTTTTTATGCCATAGAGAAACTGGGGTGTTTCTCACCCCTCACCTCTGCCTACCCCACTCAGGGGATAAAGGCGTAAGTTTATGTATGTATGTATAGAGAAAGCAAACGAGTACACAGGCATTCTGAAGATAAGTGGGTTCTGTGGCTCGTAGATATTTGCATTCTTTACAATCTTAAGACTGTAATCCAATAATATTATAATAGCTTTGAAAGTTTTCATCTATTTAATAGTTATTTATGTAACTGGTATATAATGAAGCTCCTTAAGTCACGAGTACCTTAAGAGCATATTATGAACCATTGCATGTTATTTCTCTACAGGCTTAAACTGATAATGACTAAAATAAACAATCGCTAACTTTTATCGTATACTTGACTCGGTTTTTCTGCTAGAACAAATGACTTGTCAGCAAAGTCATTTTCATTATTCCGATTGGCGTTAATAGTTTGTGAATTTTATTGTTAAGTAAATTTTAACAAATTTCATGCAAATTTTAATAATTACTAAAACCAGTTCTGACAATTTATCACAAAAGTTGGAATGCCATTTTGTTGATATCCATATTGAACGTAACCATGGTAACCAAATAACAAATCGATGGATATTAACCATCTATTTTTAATAATTTAATTTAATTGTAATTTTATACATATAATATTTTATCATCATCATCATCATCATTTCAGCCTATTGCAGTCCACTGCTGGACGTAAGCCTCCCCCAGGGTTCGCCACAAGGCCCGATCTCCCGTCTTCGCCATCCAGTCACCACCAGCCACTTTTTTCAGGTCGTCGGTCCATCTGGCTGGAGGGCGTCCTACGCTACGCTTAATATTTTATATAGTCTCATAATTAATTTTGTTTTTGATATACGTAATTGCAATTGGTATTAAAATATTTTAACGGTTTATTATACAAATTAGGATCTCAAGTGTTCACTAAACACCAAGACTGATATCCGGAATGACTGTAATCATGGTAATAACAATGCTATAATAATTATTATAGAACTGTTATTACCATGGCAACGCTCATTATAGAATTGTTTTCCCGCTTCGGTTACGCTATATAGTACGCGAGTAGAAAAAATTGATAAATAATCAACTTAGCGTATCATAATGATAGGGGCTTTATTCTACTCGATAAAACTATATTACTTTTGGCATGTTATCGTATTGTTTATAATGAGGCCGTCATAATTGTCAAGTAAATAAAAGCTGTCATAACGTTGACAATGCGATAATTAAAGTCTGTTCCTATTCAGACTGCCAATGACAATAACAAGTGTACCTGACTGTAATTGTCTTTAGATAGAGGATGAAATAGTAATGAGAATAATGTTATCTCTAATTAGTTTATTAAAAAGGTTGAATATATATTCATCATCATCGTATTATTATGCTGAGTGCGACGGAGACGAAAACCTCACGTATCAATCAAATCTATCAAACCTCACAAAATTTTCAATGTACTACATGAGTACGAAAAAAAATATCTTTATGACAAGACTCTGTCTGACTAGGCTCAACCTTCAAAAGAACGCGAATATGGAGTTATAATGGTAAATTGATTTGTTTTTAAGAGTGAAGAATGAATAGGAACAGACTTTGCATGGTTTTACGTTTTACTCAGTGGAATTAGAGGCCTTGGGCCGAGATTTTAGGCGGCAAAATCCAAATCGTATTTGATCTGTTATGGTATTGTTTTAAACTCGTCCGCCATTACTGTCAAGTAAGTAAGAGCTATCAAAACATTGACAAAACGATAACGAAGCCCTGATTTAAACCATTAACAGCTACGCATTGTTGTAGCAGCTAGTGCTACAGCATCTACGCCGTAGCACACAAAAGCCACTTCACAGACTATCGTAGCTCATACGAAATTTACATTTAAACCTGCAAACTAAAGCGTTAGTCCAAACCAAAATGAACTTAGTGTATCTGGCGTTTACGCTGTTCTGGCCAATACTATTATACAAATAACATGGTATTAATTATCAAAAGAGCGTATACGCCACTACCTACAACTAAGTCCATTTTGACTATTGTAATGCTACCGTTGAGCCAAAGTTCAATTAGTTCTCACAATTATGTCCTTGGAGCAAATATATTTCCTAGATAGCGCGTTTACACCTAGAGCTTTGTTCTCGAGTGAAGGGTATTATGCATATTCCTGGCAACGCCGGAAAATGATTAATTTGTATGCGGCTTTTATGAGCGTGTGAAAATTTAGTGTAAATACCACTTAAACTTCTATGTTTCATATTTTGCGCGTATTTGCGTTTTTCCGAATGACATTTCATGTAAAACTAAACCAAATATTGAGTAGATGCTTTGTTTTGCAATGCTCTCGACTTTAATATGCTTTTTACATAAAAAAAAATACGTTACAATTAAATAATTGTTTTGCTCAAAAAAACAAAGATTCTTTACAAATAAATACTAATTGGAAACTATTTAATTAATGCATAATTTCATTTGAATCTACGAATCTACGTCCTCACCCGCTCTAGTCAAATTTACCTTACACGGTTATGTAATTAATGTACGAAAACCAACCAATTGCAAGTAAGACTTGCACACGAGAGTCTCCGTAACATTTTTGTATGGAGGCCCCACTTCCATTAAAATTTTATAGTAATTATTTTTTGTAATAGCGTCAGTAGAAATACACACACTAAAAAAGAGAACTGGTTAGCTATTACAGTTCCTGAGATCCAGCCCGCTGATAGACATGGAAGGCGAACAAACTGTGAAGGTTAAGTAATAGGGTCCTGTTTGTACCCTTTGGGTACGATACCCTACACATGAAGAAGTGGGGCGAGACGTTGTGGATAAAATTAAGTTATATATCAAGGGACAATTTCACACAAATTGACATACTCCTAAACTGATATAGTCTTGTACAGTTGAGGTCCTAAGTAAGTGTACAATTTAGTACCTTGTCTATTTAATGTGATACTGCATGACCGCGTAACTAACAAATTTAGTATAGAGCAAAATAAACCTTATGGTTTTATTATAAAGGTGCATTTTGTTCCTTATAAAAAAGGTCACTTACTCGGTTTTTCAATTTCACCGACGGTATATGAATTTTCACAGCAATTAAAGTGACAAGGTATTAAAGTGTACACAATTATGAACTCGACTGTACTATGGGTACTAGACAACGATAAACATACTTATATAGATAAATACAATACTTAAATATATACAGGGTGGTAAGTTCGAATGCCACATGGAAGGCAACTACCTTAAATATTGGAAATAGCACATTCTGTGTAAAGGAGACTTTCTTTTATTTAAAAAAAATATAATCTCTGCATTTATGGATTTTTGAAAAATCGTCCTTTATTTAAGGTAGCTGCGGTACATTTCCCGTGACGGGTGAAAACAAAGTTAAATGGTAATTGCTAGTATTCATGGCCTTCCGTTATTTTGTGTTTGTTATTTAGAGATAAATGAACCATATCGGTAACCCATTCGATCTGCATCATAAAATACGGCATGTTATTTCACCGCATTTGACCGACCGGTTCGAGTCCCGATTGAGACAAACGATTTTTCAAAAATTCAAAAATGCAGAGTTTATAGTTATTAAAAATAAAGGAAAGTCTCCTTTACACAGAGTGTGCTATTTCTAATATTTAAGAGACTTTAGCCTTCCATGTGGCATTCGAACTTTCCATCCTGTATAAAACGCTATCTAACTGTAGCAGTGTGATAGCTCTTAGAAGATGCTTCGGGTTTGTACAGTCGGCCAAAAATGTGGTCTACCATTAGGGTTGCCACCTTTTTTTAAACAGAATAAAGTATTTGTTACCAAAAGAGGAATAAAAATAAAGTACGCAGCATATCTGTAAAGTATTTTTTTAATTATTTCTAAACATATTTCTTATCAAGTTATCCCTCACCAGACCTTGCTTATTCTAACAGTGTATTTGGCAACACTAAAAGTATCAATCGCGTTCAAACATGGCCGAACAAAGTTTTTGTCGAGGGTTTATGACGGTTGCGTTGAGGTAAAATTTCGTTTAAATTTATTAATTAATAGAAAAAGAATACCATTAAAAACCGAATGTCATAAATAAAGTACTTTGCCGTACTTTATGTGTTGCGTAAAAAATAACGTACGGGAAGCTAAAATAGAGTACAATACTTTATAATAAAGTACGGGTGGCAACCCTATCTACCATCCTACGGTTGAAGTTCATTTGCACGTCATGATACAACAAGTTCGATTTTCCCTTGCAATAATATTGTGACAGTGACAAGTGTCAACCTTAGGGATAATTAGATCTCAGAGAAACTTTTGTCAAAACTGGTAGACCACTTTCTTGGCTAACTGTACTTCTCTCTCACTCACACTCATACGCTCGTATTAAGAGCGAGTGAGAAAGGAATACAAACCAACCCAGTGATGAACCCGGGACCACTAGCTTCGTAAGTAATCTCACTTTCAACTAGCCTATCATGTAAACGCTTTCTTATTTACGCACCTCATTATAAAATCACTATCACTACATAGTATAAAACAAAGTCGCTTCCCGCTGTCTGTCTGTCCCTATGTATGCTTAGATCTTTAAAACTACGCAACGGATTTTGATGCGGTTTTGTTAATAGATAGAGTCATTCAAGAGGAAGGTTTTTATGTATCAGTTTTGGATTATGTACGGGTATTACAGAAAACTGGCATAAACCGAAGCGAAGCGAGGGCGGGTCACTAGTATCTATATATATACATACATACATAATCTCACGCCTTCGTTCCCAGAGTGGGGTAGGCAGAGCTACAGAATTACAAACATCTCTAAAAACTTGTTGATAATTCTATAACCACAATTTGCACAATTAGGCTAAGATGTTTACCAGCGTATTAGTGACAGGTCGCAAGCCCATCGCCTAACAGTACTACAAGCCTTTATTCCCTTAGTCGTCTCTTACGACATCCACGGGAAGACATGGAGTGGCACTATTCTAATTCGGCAACCACACGAGGCAACGAGGATATATATATATATATTATATAAGTCAAACCTGACTCACTAACATTTATATTAATGCACAGCCGAAACTACTGTACCAAGAAACTTGAAATTTGACACAGGGGTTCCTTTCATGATGTAAGTAAGCACTAAGAAATGATTTTTGAAAATTCATCCCCTAAGGGGTTAAAATAGGGGGAGTAGCGGGAAACTAATTCTACGCGTAAGAAGTCGCGGGTGTCCTCTAGTCGTTGAATTAAACTTACTCAACGTAATTTCCCCATTATAAGCTAAATGTAACCGTGATGCAACGGCAAATATAACCATGTCAAAGTAATTACCGGCACGAAGTAAATTTGCCTGAGTTCTGTCTCGAGAGCACACACGCTGGGATACGCGCTTGCGACTAATTCAATTTTAATTTGGCGTATGTTGGATTTGAATTGGGACAGATTAGTTTTGTAAATGGTTTAAATACTAATATTAATTTGACGCCGACTGATTAGACGCTGTTTATTTAGCTCTGAATAAGTTTACATTTAAAAACTTGAAATCAAAAGTTTAAAATTTGGTAGTTTTTAAGGAAGGGAAAAATACACGACGATTTGATAATTTATTTTTACTACTCGCGTACTATAAATCGCTAATATTGATATCGTTAAAGGTATCAGAATACCACTTATTGTGTAACCGGAGCGAGAAAACAAATATATAATGATCTTTGCCATGGTAATTACAGTTCTATAATAATTACTATAGCATTGTTATTACCATCATTTCGGATATCAGTCTTGGCGTTTAGTGAACACTTGAAATCCTAATTTGTATAATGAACAGTTAATATTATATTAAAAATAAAATTAATTTTGAGACTAATTATGAGTTATCAATTACATTTTTATTAAATTACTAAAAAAAGTTGGTTAAATATCCATCGATTTTTTATTTGGTTACCATGGTTACGTTCAATATGGACATCAACAAAGTGGCGTTTCGTTTGGCATTCCAACTTTTATGATAAATTGTCAGAACTGTTTTACCTGTCCTTTTTAGTAACTATTAAAATTTGCATGAAATTTGTTAACATTTAACAATAAAATTCACAAACTATTAACGCCAATCGGAATAATGAAAATTATTTTGCTGACAAGTCATTTGCTAGCAGAAAAATCGAGGAAAGTATACGAGAAAAGTTAGTTAACGATTGTTTATTTTTTCATTAGAAGCTTGTAGAAAAAGTTATGTATGCAACGCTACATAATTAGCTCTTAAGGTACTCGTGCCTGTAATTAGAGCTCTCGCAAGCTCGCGCTCTAACCTCGGCACACGTACTTTAAGAAGCTTTTGCGTACTTATTGAGTTATATACTTATCATGGTGCGGTTTTCCATCCATCCATACATACTACTGTACACAAGATGACCTACTCTATAACTATATTTGCACAATCTAAAACACTGCCACGGACCTAAAAAAAAATATGGATGTACCCTCGTCTAATCATAAGTGAAGCATGCAAAATCGCTGTCTGTGTGCGTGCACGCAGCACGTAAACTGTCACTCGTGCGGTGGCTCGGCGCGTTGTCTTCCTGTTGTCGACTTAGTGTATCCTATGTGCGTGCGCTAAGTCTTGTATAAAGAACGAAAGTGCCGACCTCGCATGCTTCACACCTTTTTAGTGCAATGTTACGTCCGTATTTTTTAGGCCCGTGAACAATGCTTTAATTTTCATAGGCTTAGTTTTCGACTTACGACAAAACACTACTAAAAATATACCATTCTCCAATCTTGTTTGTTGTTGTCTTGTCCTGTTAAAACCAAGTTACTAGACTGATTCACAAAAATCCTATAATTAACAATTTAAAAAGAGTTTCTCGTTTAAAACCAGATGCTAATGCATTTCAAGCTAACCACTAGTCAGACTTAAACGGATACTTCGCGAGTCCCGAACATTAATTACCGTCCACTAGCAAGGAATTATTTTTAATTAAACTTGAAAATTAACGCGCTCGCTGTTAATGATGGAGATTTGTGCGCCAATTTTTTGCGCAAGCGTTGTTCGTTAAAAAATGGTGGGTTTAATTATTTAATTAATTTATTATATTTTGTGTTTTTTTTCCTGTTTTAAATTGTATTGCCCTAAATAACCAAAATTTGGAAAATCAATAGTTGAGTTACTGAAAGAATAACGAAAATTTACACATACGCAGTGTAGAACAATGTACAGCCTAGGACATTAATTGTTATGCCACTATGGAACCCTGTCGTAATGACAGCGTCAAACCACATGACAGAAATTACGCTTAAATTAATGATTAACGTTATGTGACAGGGTTCCATAGTGGCATACAAATTAAAGTCCTTGACTGTACTTACCCATACAGTGAAGAAGGTAATTCTATTAAAAAAAACCCGTCACACAGTAGTTAGACTTGGCCTAGATAAGACGTAAGTGAATGACTGTATAAATTTAATTTTTCCTTTTTTTTCTTGATCTGTTTTTTATTCTATACTTACTGCTTTTTATCATTTTTGACAGTTTAATTGATTTTTTAAATTACTTGTATACGAATAATATGGGTACTTAGAGTTGTGCTATGTTTCTGTTTTGAAATAATAATAATAATGTTTTACGTAATGCCAAAAATAAATGCCTTTGTTTTAAATACGTTACACAAAATTCTTTGGTTTTAACACTCTTGGCGATTACCAATCGCTTGTTGTCATGTCCCCCTGGTAATTAACCTTAACTTGAGAACACTCATACGAAAAAACCCCATCAAACTAATTCCACAAACCAAACCAACCAAATAATAAAACGTTTAAAGCGAACTATCAACCCCGCATAAAAAACCTTCATGAAAATTGAAACGTTGTTTTCCCGCGCTTTTTTTCATTTTTCCGTATATAACACGTAGGTTGTTTAAAATTCCGGTGAGCACGCGCTATTACCCTATCGGACACGTGACAGACAAGATAACATTGACGTGACAAATGTAGCCCACGAAGTAGGGATACCATTTGTTAGGCGTAAAGGAAGACTTAGTATTTACCTTTGATTTCAGTAGCATATACGCACCTTCAGAACGATAGTGACCTAAGTCAGAAATTTTAAATTTTGAGTTAGGTCTCTATGATAATAAATTTATGACTCAAAGTTTGAAGGCACAAATTTTGAATTAGGTCTCTATTGTTCTAAAGGTGCGATATTTCATTTACTGATATATTAAAATACCCCATTCAAATGTATGTTATAAACGTAACCCTAGATTGTTTTTGGGTGATATTTAGCCGCGCATCAAAAAAAACGTGGCACCTAAAAAAATTTAACTGTACAGCAAATAAAAAATCTTCGTCAAAAGCGTAGTTTGAAAGAAAGAAAGAACGAAAACTATTTATTCGTGACAAAAAACAACAAAGAATCGAGAAATATGCACATGAACAATATAGTTTCGTGTGCGTTTATTTTTTGTTGTGCGGTTCAGTATTTTTTCGGGGTGCGGTTTTTATTTTTTGCTGCGCAATGAAATATTTATTTTATTTTTAACCTATAATAAAGAAGAACAGTAAAAAAAACAATCATTGTTATGCTTCCTTTTGATTGTTGATGATATTTTCTACAATTGATTCTTTTATTTACTTACTTACTCGCAAAATGCATTGAAAAAATTGTTGTCAGCTACACATGCAAAATCATGTTGATAAAACAATTAGTTTCTGGACTTGCCAGCAAAAATAACTATTTTACATCGGGGAAAAATATTATTACATCCGATGGCAAATAAACTGCCTACATATTTTTGGCGACCCAAAACTCAGAGACGTAATATTTTATTCTATAAGCGTACTCTTCAAATGAAGGCAATGCGTTACTCATGGAGAGCATACGACAGCTCCAAATGATCTCTCAATCAGGGAACTTTAGCTCCTATAACCACCGTATAAGGTTCTCGGGGACTGTATTTCAATTTTGTTGCATTAGGCTATTGGTAAAATTAAATAAGCCTTTATACGACCACGAAAATCATATAAAATAAAATGTTTTTAGGATGATCGTAACTGTTTATTGAGTAGTAAAACGTTGGTATAATAATATTTTTGTACTAACTTTGATAAAGTAAGAAATTGATATGATATCTATACCTATAAAGTGATATTTTATATTTCGTTTATTTTTAACCCCCGACGCAAAAAAGAGGGGTCTTATAAGTTTGACGTGTAAGTGTGTGTGTGTGTGTGTGTGTGTGTGTGTTAGCTTTGAAAAAGTCCGGAAATAATCCCGTTTTTTTCCAAATAACTCGTCTATTTCGGATTTTTATGGAAAAATACAATTAAATTTTCTGCTCTTCTTTCAATCTATATTCGGTCTTATTTGCACCTACACCTAGTGTGTGTGTGTGTCTGTGGCACCGTAGCTCTTAAACGGATGAACCGATTTGGATGAGGTTTTTTTTGTGTGATGTGATCAAGTACGTTCGTTATATAAAACTTTATAAAAAAAAATTAGTTGCTTTTGTATACTAAATAATCGTGTTCAGTTAATTTAATCAATATAATTACCTACTATTACATAATATTTCCGGACTGCTATGACTTAGGGACTTTCAAGAGACGAGCATACTCTTTTCTCAAAGGCCGGAAACGCAGCTGCGATACCTCTCTGGTATCGCAGGTGTCTATGGGCATCGATAATTACTTCCCATAGGTGACTTGATAACTCGTTTTCCCTCTCTAGCATAAAAAAAACTTTATTTAATCAATAGAAAACAAAAACGTCAACTAAAATAAAACCTACACGTGAAAATTAATAAAAAAACAAAGTGAAAATATATAAACGTCAACAATGCCATGATCGTCATAATATTAAATTCCCACAAACTAACCACTTTATGCACCAGCGAAATAACAACGTATTTTTGTTCGCGACAAATTTGATTACGTTGTGCAAATTTCATCAACGACATCTGAAAAATAGGATGGGCGGCACCTTTGGTCTCACTTTGTGCTGTTTCTCAAAGTTTTAGTAAGGGAGTAATGTAATAATATTTTTATTGCTACAAAAATAAAAATACTAAAACCACTATTGCGTCCCTAATATCGCAAAACTAGAGATTCATAACTATGTTTATTTATTTATTTTTAGTATGGCATCAAACAGTCATCAGTACAATGATCAGATGTACAAATTGCACTAGTACTTGTAAAAAAAATAGTGCCCAAAAGAAATACAATAAAGTTTAGACACATTTTGAGCTTACATAACTAATAGGTATTGTTAGATACAAAGTTAAAATTTAAATATGTTGGTGATAGATAATATTCATTATCGAATTATCCGAATTTGTGTATGAAACTACTACAAATTATACTTATTAGTAGTAAAGTACCATTTGATTCACGGTAAAAAGGATTTACAAATCTTGCAGTAAGTGGTTGACCAACAACGGCGTAGAAGCAGTAGCGGGTCATTATTCGAGCGTTTCAACCACCTCACTTTTGTGGACATCTTTTTGAAGAATTGGGCGTATATTTTGATGCCGTTTTTGGATATTAGTTAGATGTCCGGTAAACTTAGATACCTAACCAGAAACCAAATCAAAATCTGCAGCCACTTCTACAAAAATGTGACCACGAAAGTGATTCAGAACAAACGCCCAAATAATGACCCTAGCACAAATCTAACATAAGTAAAATGTTACTATTACTTTGTGTGTTTATTTGTCACTCTTTCAAGCTGCAACAGCTGGACGGATTTTAATGAAATCGGATAACTTACATATACCCTGCTAACACATACGCTACTTTTCATGCCGGAAAATTTTAAAGTTTCCTAATGAATAACAATAATCGAAACCTACGCTGACGAAATCGCGGGCAGACGCTAAAATATAAAATTAAATAACTTTAACAAAAAGCAAACTTTCTTAACCCGACTGTTGCTAACGAACTTTAAATCGTTATAAATCCTAAATGATCATTCAAACTGAGAAAAATGATGAAAGAAACCTAAAGATGATTTTTAAATTCCTATTCAATGATACTCCACTTGTCATATTTGGTCGATTTTTTTTTTTAATTTGTACAATATGGCGTCTGGTTGCCGCCATATTAAATTTTGATTACTGTCATATCTTCAGTGATACTCACCAGATTAAGGCAAATCGATTGACACAAGAATAATCAAAATCGGACTACGGGTTTAGTTTTTATGGTGACACAAAGGAACAAACATACATATTATATAGGCTTTGAAACACATTACCCTCCTCCTTCGGCAGTCGGGTAATAAACTAACTTCTCATAAGAACATTGAACTACAATTCTATTTTTTCATTTTTTTTTACGATTACGGCTCAACTTATTAAAACAGCATCGCTACTTTTGAGAATCCTTGCTCAAACCGAATTGGCAGCGCTCGAATTTGGTCTCGCAAAGTTTCGACGACTTTAGCGCGAAGTTTGCAGAAAATTTTACCGCCTTATCTATTCAATTGTAGGGCCTTTACGTAGGGTAAACAAACGTTTCCCTATGCAGAGAACGAGTAGAAAAAAATGCGAACAAAAAGGTAGAAACGCAATGTTAGATGAAAGGAAAGTTTTACAAAGGTTTTTCTATCGCTGAGTGAGTTTGGTAGTTTGTTGCTGATACCTGATTATAGAGTTTTGTCCTTGGAAGTTTCTTTGAAACAATTTGTCGCTACAAATCCACAAATTTGTTCACTAATGTTTGACCAAATCATCATTTGGCAAACTATCATTTTACAAACTTTCAATTCGCAAAAACGTACTTCCCGCCATATATTATTGATTTTTTTGTGGTCATTAATCTAACCTAACCTAACTCATTTAATAAGCCCATGTTACCTATGTCATATGTAATGAATTAAGCACAATTACGTTTCTGCGAAATGAAAGTTTGTAAAATGATTTGCTAAAAAGTCAGGATACCCCATAAATAACATGGTTTATTTTTTTCTACTTGGACTTCACTCTGAAAGTTCTCATCCGGGTCTATATTGACTGACATAATTATTTTTAGTCATAATGTGCTTTAGGTCATAATCATCGCAAGTCATAACGTGTTTTTTTAAAGAAACTGTTAATTTTTCAGGATTTTTATAAATCAAACCTAACCTAACCTAGCCTTGTCTACACGTTAGATATTTCAGAACTTCTGAAAAGTTTACAGTTTCAGCTATATAAAAAATTATGACTATCAAAAATTATGTCAACAATGACATTATGACCAATAAAATTATGGGAAACAAAGGGCTCTCGGATTAAGCACAATTACATTTTTGCGAAATGAGAGTATGAAAAATTATTTGCTAAAAAGTTAGGATACCTCATAAATAATATGGTTTATTTTTTTCTACTTGGACTTCCCTCTGAAATCTCTCATCCAATTTGAGAACCAGTATGCTAGGAAGTTAAGTCTAAAATGTATCTACTGTTTAAAATATAGGCAAAGGTACTCCAGCTGGAGTTGCCTTAATTATGTCTGTGCATCTGTATTTATTTTAAATCTTCGGTAGCTCCGTATACCTAAGTATATTATATGGTCTATTGTAAAAAAAATCTTTACATGTACCTAAACGTAATTTTACCAACGACTTTATGACCTCACACCTCTTCGTCAAAATATGAAGAGTGTAAAATTAGTATAAAGATCACGGTGGACGAAGCATCTGTCACTTTCGCACTTACATACTAGTCAGATAGTGACAGTTGTTTTATCTACATCGATGAATAAGACCATAATAGCATACTGCAGATGAGCATACGACGAATAGGCTGCTAAGATGCAAACCTCCCTCGCATTTCTTCACATACTTTATTTGTAATACGCAAAATAAAATGCGACAGAATCCTGTAAGAAAGTGTAACAAATCCGTTTATCATATTTTATTATATCAAACGATAAAAAGTAACAGCGTTTTATCCCTTCCCACTGTCACAACACTGTATAGGTATGTTTAACATAAGTCAATTCTCGTACACAAAAATATTAATATGTTGATGCCTTTGGGAAAAATATGACGAAGGGCATAAATCATGCGGGTGAATCTACTTGTAAAGGGGTCGACATAATTTATAGTTGTAACATTTCAGTGTAATGTATCAACTGCGGTCCTTATCTAATCGCACCCATTAGAGTAGGGTCGCAAGTGATACATTACACCGAAATGTTACAACTCAATCGCCACCTTAAGGTACTCCTTTTTTTAATGGCAGGAAAATGGGTATTGTTATAAGTTTAACGTGTGTACAAATGTAGTGAATATTCTATTCCCATTGTTTTTTGTCGGATAAGTTTGTTACTTGCTTGCTATCTTCAAACATCTCGTTAAATTAAGAAAGCACTAAAGTGATCAGCGACTTACAAGGCCTACCATATTTTAAAAGCCAATTCACTAATTTAAACTTCAAGCCGTTTTTTAGACCGATACGTAACTACGTTATGTACAACGTCAAAAAGAATTGGGCAAATAAATTCAGTTGAGGATACTTCGGTGTTTGAGGGACTCGCAGATTTAAAAGAAAAACCGGAATCTTTATTAGATCAGTGTCGTGGATGTGATCTTGTAAAGGTTCGTGTTTTATTTTTCTGTTAGATACGGAATTTCGTTTGGAAAATACGTTTCTTTGCTACAGTGTAAACTTCATATACAGTGTTTTTAAAAGTAGCACTTGTAAAAAATCTGGGACTTTGGTATGTTGTTCCTGCTCAACTACGCATGATATTTGTTTTATATTCATGGTTTTATATAATGCTAGGTTAAGTATTATCGTTGTAGAATATCATAAGCAATATTTAAAAAACGACTGACGTTGAATTTTTTGCGGCGTTTCTTTTCAGCAATGGGCTCACTTCGGAAGCGCTGGTAGATTTATGACGTGTAAAAGTGCCCGTGCGGCCTACTTAATGAATAATCGTCATTTACCTTTTTCATCTTTTATTAGCTCTTAAAACTCGGTTAAAGTCGGTTCGGTTCTGTTGGCAATATAGACAATTTTTGTTCTTAATCTGTTGTACTAAGATCCATTTTACTGTAAATAACAGCTCTCTAACAGCTCTAAACTAGTGATGGTCATGTCTCAAATTACACTCCTGTGTAAACAGCATGAGACATTTCACAACCTGTCAGTACTGATGCATACAAAATTGTTTCCCGTTGTAAGTCGTGACGTGAATCCGTGATAGCTTGTGTACTCGGCAGTACAGTGTCAAGGGGATACGCATCCGCACGTCATCACTAAAAAGGTTTTATTTGAGCGAAGATGTTAATATGAGTTGTCTTATTTATGCCAGTGATATGGCCAAGTAAAATTGGAAGAATATGAACGTATCCAAAAGAAAAAGGTGGTAAACGAGTACAAAGTCCGCATGTTTTATAAACCTTTTCGCTTCGGGGAGCAAGAGAGACTCAATCGTTGAGTTTTTAAAGGCATGGAAAAGGCAAACAATAACACATGCTGATGGTTAGTGGGATCTAATCTAAGATTTATAAACATTTACAATCTCAAGACTTGAGTATTTTTTCTTAAAACGCATATTTTTTCGTCTTACATTTGCCTGTAATATCAACCTTAATTTTGGAGATCTAATGAAAAAGGGTATAAGTCGACTTAACTCATTATAATAATAGACATAAACGGAGATAAACCCACTTGATCTTCGGAAGACTTAATTAAGTAGGTATACCCTTTTTCACTAAGACCTCATAAATGTAATAAGTAATAACCAGTGTTTCTCGAAAAGTGTTTTCTTCGATAAACGCTAAGTATGTTTTGTATCCATGTCTGTTGATATTTGGTATTTATTACATTTGTGCTTGAGCCTATCCTGCTACGCCTGATAATGATATATACCATGTCCAATTAAATTAACTATGGAATTGTTTTTTAAGTAATAATAATCTCGGAAATTATACATTATTGGACTACATGTTATACCATATTATATACTCACAATAGAGTCTAGAATCGATGGTTAAAATATCTCGGGTACGTCCCGGGCACGGTGTATACACATGTCAACGGCAATTTATTGACAAGCAAAAAAAACATTAAACCTGTATTTTCAACACATTTATCACAGTTGATCCCCGGTGAGCAGTAAACAAAATGTTCCATTTAAACATTGACAAATAAATGTAGTTTAAATACTGTTTCTTTTTGATGCCGTCATTTTATTTTGATTGTTCTATAGGTAAAAAATAGGTAATCTCTGCCACTGTTAGTGGTGGTAGGACCTTGTGCAGGGTCAATCCGGATCGCTATCGCCATCTTATCCATTAACCACCGCCAGCAGTAGTGTTCGCATTGCTGTGTTCCGGTGTGGGGATAAGACAACCAGTGAAATTACTAGCATAGAGGCATTCCATCTTAGTCCTCAGGGTTGGCAACGCATTTGAAGTCTTAGGATTGCAGTCTTGAGGTTTCAAATGTCTATGGGTCTCAGATCCCACTTACCATCAGGTGGCCTGAGTGCTCGCGTGCCTTCTCCTTGCCATAAAAATAAATAAATAAGAAAACCTTACAAAATTGACCTTGTTCGACTGAGGCCAAGGCTCGTTATAAATATCTATGCGTACTACAGTCGTAAAGATACATTAACTGAAAAAAAAATGTTTTAAGGGATGGTAGGACCTTGTGCAGGGTCTGTCCGGGTCGCTACGACCATCTTGTCCATTAACCTACCGCCATGCAGCAATTTTCGCATTATTGTGTTCCGGTGTGGGGATAAGACAACCGGTGAAATTACTATCATAGAGGCATCTTAGTCCTCAGGGTTGGCAACGCATTCGCGGTCTTAAGATTCTAGTCTTGTGAATGCAAATTTCTATGGATCTCAGTTTCTACTTACCATAAGAAGATCAGTACCCTTACCATGAGTTACAATTACCGTACTCGCTAGCGAGTCGTATGCTCTGTCCTTTGCAGACCTTGCAGTATTGTTATAGAGTGCGAGGGACAGAGCATTCGGCTTGCTAGAGGGTACGGTGATTGTAACTAATGGTAAGGGTACTGTACAGATTAACACCTGACACTATCTCGTAGCTCGGGACCTTTAATGTGGATCCATAGTTAACTCTTTAACTAAGACTGCGCTGAGCGAACGCCTGATGAACAGTGGCGCCCTCATTACTATTATTGTTTTCTAATAAACGAAACTATTTTCTTGAAATCGGACGGTGCTTTTTTGTTCTACAAATGAAAACACAACTTATAGGTAAATTACATAGTTTAATAACAATTCACCTTCATGTTATCAACTTAACCGAAAAAAAAAGCATCTTTTCCCGTTAAGCTGGCTACTCAAAGGGTAATTGTTATTAGAGTTTGTTACGTATCCCATAAATTGTGTTTTACTTGCGCTACAAAAAGCATTGTCGGATTCCCAGAAAATTCTTTAGTTAATTAGAAAACACAATAATAGTAATGAAGGCGTCACTGGACTCTCGACGTTTGCTCGGTGCAGTCCTAATACGCAATACGATAAAATAAATAAGTGCTCTTCTGCCATTCTATGCCAAAAAAAAATCTTGCTGGTCTTAGTGAAGATAAAAATGCATGACCAGCTTCTGTCCGCGGCTTCTTCCGCGTTGAGCATCCCACGGTAACAGTCATTTCAGATAAGCTATCCGTTTTCCAAATTTCATTTGAATCAGTCCATTCATTTTAGAGTGAAAGGATAATGAACTGAGAATTGAGTAATTCCCACACAAAATTTCTCATTTATAATGTTAGTGTATCTATTATTGACAAGTTTTTCTCATTTCAAAATGCCTGCACTCACGGTAACTTTCAAATACAATTACTACGCTAATTCACCAGTGAATTATTTAAAGATAGTGCATCATAGAACACCCTTGTTACTAACCAAGCGGCATAATCGGCGATGTAACCAAACCGATTTCACCCAGTGGATTTGACCACATTCCACCAATTTGTGATGACCACCGCAACGCAAAACGCATGAAATCACGCTGTATATCAATCAGGTGAAACTGCAAAAATACTACCATACAAGGTAAAGACAACCTTATGGAGGTGGGCGTTTATGCTGTTATTGTGAAAGCTTTTATACGAATAATATAGGATGAATTATAAGAAGAGCGTAAACGTCAATTGTAGTATGGTTCCTTTTGATTTGTTCAATTGGTTTACCTACGAAAATGCCCGA
This sequence comes from Acleris literana, assembly GCA_946894065.1. NCBI lineage: Eukaryota > Metazoa > Arthropoda > Insecta > Lepidoptera > Tortricidae > Acleris > Acleris literana. Next base: position 17,461,783 of record OX335678.1, on the reverse strand, counting down.
GATTCCATTTGGAGTCATATGTCTATAGATTTGGAAATTTCTGGCAATTTGTAAATTCTGGGTGATATCAAGCCGCAAATTGATGTACATTTTTGTAATGCAGTTGGAATGCAGTGGTTTTGTCAATTTAAATAATTAGAAGCGTAGTGCTTTTTAAATCACTCCAACTATGAAATTTAGTACATACATACATTAAATCACGCCTGTTTCCCAGAGGGGTAGGCAGAGACCACTTCCCTCCACCTGCTACGATCCTGACAAATCTCTTTCGCTTCTTCCACATTCATACATCGAGTGATGCATGCGGGTCTATAATTGACTCCCATAACATTAATCTTTCGATTTGTTTTATCCATACCGTTATTTTTCATAATCGTTGCTCGTCATTTTGTCTTTGGTCATAATTTCCGTAACCCCCTTTTCATTAGTCATTCGTTTTTGGTCATAACATTCAATGTGCTGTTTGTAGTAATGATAGAATTTCAAAAGGAATATTATTATTTTAAATAACGCTTACAACATTGAAAATTATTTTTCCGAAAATTTTAGTGCACTACTAAGGCGCACTATGGACCAATTTTTTCTATTTCTAATTAAAATTAAACGGAGTTGACGGAGCTCCGCTCGCGGAGCTCCTTTTCCTGGGTGGTTTGGCCCTTCGGGCCTGCTGAATAACTAGCATAACCTAAACCTACCTCATACTTATGATACTAGTTTTGGTCAGGAGTGCGGTTTAGTAGTGCCGTGGGGCAGTCGTCTTTCCACCGATAAAATAAGCTATATTCCCCTCCTTCCCCACGGCACTACTAAGCAGGGGTCACAGTTCTAACCTAACCTAACCTAACCTACTTTTCTGACAGCCGGGGGTTTTTTGTAAGCCAGTGTTTTATGTTTATGTACGACATGTATTCTTTCTGAATTTTAAAATTAGTCCTTTAAAACATTAGAGAATAAAATGATATGAATAAAAATAATAAATAGTAAATAAAAAAATATGACCTACGATATTTATGAAAAATAAACGGTATGCCTTTTGATAGTATGCTGATCAATTTTATGACTTTTGTCTTGTATGATATGGAACATTATAGTACTTTATCATTATTTCTATTTCGCGTTATACCTAACAACGATTATGACTATTGATTATTATGACTAAAAATAATATGGATACCAATTTCTGACTTTCGAAAATCGAAACAATAAAATTATGGGAGTCGAAGGGCTCCCCATGCATGCACGTCGGTTTTGGGTACTTAAGATCCGGCCCTTTTCCAGTATTTCTCCGATTTGATTCAAAAAAGTACTATGAAATTTAGTCACGATTAAATTATAGAAAATAGAATGTACGAGTAAGTTCCTTAAATCAATCATCCTATATCAAAGACCCTTATTTTGTGTCTTAAAAATACGGCTTGTTTTTTTTTCGACACTTTTTACTTAGTTGCAGGTCATTTATAATTACATGCTACTTAAGTATGTATGTAAAATGTTTACATTGCATGCACACGTGCAACTGATTCAGCTATAAAAATGCATTATTATAATGATTACGCAGAAAAGACACAAAGTCGTGAATGAATGGAAATACTGATCACATTGTATAGATTTTGATTTCTAGGAAAATTTAATGTCAGGGAAGGTGACAAACAGATAGGACACAATGTACGAGATGGGGGCATGCCCTGGCTATGAAATTTAAGGTATTTAACAAATGCATGAAAAGCTGCGCTAAACAGTAACAGTAAGTTGCTAAACAGTGTCCAACTTAAAATTTAATTTTTTCATTCAATATAAATATAATTTTCAATGTACGCGCTCCAATTCTTAATTTTTCATTAGCCCTCGTACCAAGGAAATGTCGCCCCCGTACCACGAGACAGTGATTAAATGACCATGATTTAATACACAGATTTTACAATTAGACTATAAAATCAATTAATTATAAACAAATAATGTATCATTTCACCTATTATTATTTTAATTAACTGTTTTTACTTGTTAAATTGATTTAAATTCAGCAAAATATTTTCACGCTTCCATGCAGGCTGAATACACACTGTGAACGTTATTTTGTAACACCATAATTACTGTTCTAGCAAATAAATTTATTTCATTTACATTAATCATTTCGGTTAGTATTTTGGTTCGTTTTACAGATGTATTCTATTAGGGAAAAATTTAGATTCGTTACTAAAAGTTAAATATCAGGGGATAGGGGACAATTTCACATAAATAGACCTATTCCCAAACTAAGCTCTAGGGTTTACCTTTAATCGCCGACACTCATGTCATAGAATGTTTTACTTCGCCGAATTTTCATTTCATCGACAGTCATACACGCCCTGGTGTTTTATTCTCTCAAAAACGACGGTTGGTCGGACGGACGAGCGAATAAAAGCGGCGAGTTTAAGTAGTCCCGTCCGACCGGACAAAACAAATTTTAGCGCGTGCATTGTCAATTAGGGAGCCTTATACGTTCGAGAAGTCATGCTGCCAAATTGAATACACGCGCTAAAATGTGTTTTGTTCGCTCTGTCGGGACTACTTAAACTCGCCGCTTGGACCTTCACTCGAGCGAACGATCACCTTTGCTTGTTGAGAGAATCAGAACCCTTGAGTTATAATTTATTTGTGGGTCCGTCACCTTCTGACACATGAATAAATACGAGAGTGACGTATGCTTTATCTACATTTGACACGCGATATAGACGCAGCCGTACTAGGCTCGCAGAGATAGAAAGATGTAATGCCCAGTTCCCAATGTAGTCAGGCGCCTCCTCTTCACGTGGCCATACCATCGCAGCCTACTCTCCTGCATCTTATCGGTGAAGCGTGGTATTCTGCCTTTTGGCCGAATTACGTTTGGTCGAATGTATCGTTTCCCAACTGTTTCATTTGCCAACCCACAGTTTCAGGATTTATTTCTGAATCTTCGTATAGATCCTATAGGTTAGGTTAGGTTAGTTTTTATAAAAATCCAGAAATATTTACAGTTACAGAAATAAAAGAGAGTTGGCAAATGAAACGGTTGGGAAACGATACATTCGACCAAACATTTTTCGGCCAAAAGGCAGAGAACCGTAAAGCGTACACCCAAGCTTCCTCACACGTATTATTATTTGTCAAAGCGGCAGTATTAATACAAACTTACTTTCATGTGCCTACATACGGTCCAAGAGCTGCAGCGATTGTAAAGGTCAGGCAAAAAACGCCGAAATGATGTAATTCGTATTTTTATTCATGAAATAAATAAACACAACTAGGTAAAAAAGTTGTTATTGAAATAGTGGCCTTTAGTTTCGGATACAACTATGCTTATTCTTTACATACTTGGTATAAAACAAAGTCGCTTCCCGCCGTCTGTCCCTCTGTACATATGTCTAACGTAACCTAACCTAACCTACGTAACCCATCCTTAAAATAACCTAAAAACAATAAGGTTTCAGCAGAAATACGATGAAATGGAAATTCGGCGAAATAAAACATTCTATGAATTGAGTGTCGGCGATAAGAGGAGATCCCAAGCTCCAAAATTTGTACTATGAGTACTATACACAGTTCACAAGACGTTTTAATATTCTAAAAGATCAACATAGCCAAGTAATTCCGCAGTGATGAAGGTTAAGCTCAAATATTCATCACTGTCACTAAACTATTTTGGTCAGCTCAGGAATGGTACGTGAGTGAATTACAGTATGTACTTTACTAGATTGCGTAAACATGGCGGCTGTGGACATTTTGGAGTTAATGGAAACTGAATTTTATGTATTTACTTTGGTTAAAATACTTTTAAACATTGATAGATATGATACATTCTTATATTTACTGTTAACTATGTTAATAATAAGAACAAACAAAATAATATTTTTGCTTTATTTTTATCTCGTTTAAAAAAACCCAGTGAAGCCAACCAAACTTTACTTTTGTGACATTTCTCTTGCATTCACTGTTTTTACCTACGCATTTGTAAGTTAAGTGTTATAAGTTTGATGTTTGTATCTTTATATCTATCCTCGTAAGACCGAATACCTATTTTAGAAACATTGTAATTGCAACCTTTTCGAAATAATTATAGGGTGCCTTTTATGTTTGCTATTAAGTCCTCAAGGGCAAATCTGGGGACTCAGGAGGCTATGTACGACGATATGTTAACTTAGCTGGTAGTGACCCTGTCTACGAAGATAGCAGTCTCGGGTTTGATTCCCAGTAACGGGGAAATATTTGTGTGATTCGTGTTAGTATACCACGTGTCCCAAAACTCAACGATAAGCCGGCACCAGAGGATGGAGCTGCTTATGATTAGTCGAGAAAAAATAAGGAAAAAAATATATCTTTTCCTTATTGGTATTGGTATTGGTAGTATCTTGACGTGTAAAAGTGCCCGAGCGGCCTACTTACTAAATAAATTTCTTTTATCTTTTTTATCTTTTTTATTTTTTCTCGACTAATCATAAGCAGCTCCATCCTCTGGTGCCGGCTTATCGTTGAGTTTTGGGACACGTTGTATATCTGAGTCTTCGGTGATTTCTATGCACAGAGTTTAGTTAACATAAAAATATGTTTACATTTTTCCACCTTATTTCAATGGAATAAAACCGTTCGACCTTACAAGCCTAGAACTTTCTTTTGGTCTAGGCCAGGTTGCTGATAATTAATTATTCATCAATTTATTTATTAATTTTCAATACTACTGAAAACTGTGGTAATTATAAGCACATGCTCAAAGCGATATTGTTTTGCAAACGCCCCATACCCATTTAAAAACACCCTGTGAATCAAGCGGTACTTTTCCAATGTTTCTCCACTGCGTACATAGTACGGGAGATTCGTTAAATTGAATTCCGTGTTGAATATATTAATACACTAATTGCTCCAACTCCTGGAGTTCCAACTCCTCGGTCTTGATATTGCAGGAAAGCAGTAGGGTTTACAAAGTTTATTTTATCAACAATTTGCTCAATCGCTAGTTTATGCAGTCTAACCTCGAACTTTATTTCGCAGCGGGGTGTCCCAAAATTAGTTTCCCTTAGAATACCTACGAGACAGAAACATCTTACGTTAAGGTCACCTAATAGACGTTTAAATGTATTGTTTATTAAGCCCTCTGACATGAATATTGAAAACTGGGAAACTAATATGACTGCGTTTATCGCGTGACAAAATGTGGATAAAACATCCGTCACTTTCTGACACGTATATAAGTACGAGAGTGACTGATGCTTTATCCAGATTTTGTCACGCGACAAACGCAAACATCGATCGAGAGCAAGTCGGACCATGCTCATTGTAGGGTTCCATTTCCATACCCTGAGCACGAACTTTAACCTTCTTTAGAGTGTGTAACGTTAATGTATTTAGGTCTAGGTTATCGAGGAGTGTATAAAAATTGGTATTAAGAGCCCCGCATTAAGTATTACAATGTAATACCAAGTTGATAATGACGTTTGTAAGCTCATCCAGTAGTAAAGGTGTAGCGAGTGTAAAATGATGAATGAAAACGAGAGTCTGTTTAGAAGTGCTACAGATATATACAAAACATGTTTTTGAATGATTAAAAAACACTCCAAAACGAATGAATAAAATTTTCGTGATCGAGCTACCGTAGTCGTAGCCGTAGTCGTACAAACAATAACATTTTTTTCCTCACTCTTTTTCTATCCTTACTGCATAAAAACCATAGGTACCTAGATAGAAGTACTCTATCGTTTTAAAACAAAGACCAACCAATAGTCCGCTGACGATATTGCTTGGCAATTTATTGAAACTGCTAGTATGTCTGTAATAGTACTTTGTGTATTAAGGGTGGTAAAGACAGAATTACAAACGAGAGTCTGTTAGAAGCCCGAAGCCGAAGGCTGTGGTCTTTAATGACTCGGGCTTGTATTTCCTTTACCACCCGTGTAACATACAATGTTTTTCATCACAATTGCGAGGAAATGAAATAAAATCAGACAAAAGATCATATTTTTAACTTACGATTGTCACTAATAATTTTAGCCGCATTATCCATTTCTTCTGATGACGACAATTTTTTTATTGATATATAAATTTTAATATGTGCTTAAAGACACCCTTTTCTTATTATTTTCGAATCACACAGTTTGTAATCAGTATTTATAAATTAGCGGCAGACTAAATCATTGTCTATGACTTACCACAGATAATATCAAACGTGTTCAGGAGTCCGATTCTAGTGACAGTCGAGATTAATAGTTTATATGCGAGATTTTTAGAAAATTGTATGCAACTGACATTTCATCTCGAATGAAACTTCATATCGAATGGGACAAGAATTGGGGTTCTGGCGTATTATGATAGTTTGAGTCCACAAATTATATTTTTAAAAAAAAGCTATTACGCACGATAGGGCGTAATGGTAAAAAAAAGGCCCGCGGGTATTATTTTGGGATTTACGGTCGATTTTTCTAGCATATTAGACCACTATTTACGAGCAAGTGTGATGAAAATCTCTTTATTTTTACATAGTCTAAAACAAGGTCGTTTTCCGCGTTTTTCTGTCTGTCTATCTATCTATTAGCTCCCTCTTTTCAACCACGCAACGGATTTTGATGCGGTTTACACCATTAGATAATTTTTCACGGAAACTTTAATGTATAATAAATTCTCTTTTACGTACGGGTATAACAGAAAACTCACATTAAACCGAATTGAAGCGAGGGCGGGTTACTAGTTGCACATAAAATCATTTACAAGTAGGTAGGTATGTATATAAACTTAAGATATACGTGTACAGTCGAGTTCATAAATATGTGTACACTCTAGTTAAGTACCTTGTCTATTTTAATGTCATGTTTAAGGTACCATATGAATTGTCACAGTGATTAAAGTGACAAGGTACTAAAATGTACACATATTTATGAACTCACGATGTACGATGGCGAATTAATGCCTTTAAATCTAGATAAACTGCCTATGATTGAGGAAATTGTACAAGGAAAGGCAAAGTTTACAAGTTTGTTTTTATAGCCGTGTATGGCAAACGAGCACTGCCCTCCTTAGAAAAAAGGGCGTATGTCTCATAGAACTGCGCATGTATTAGTGACCTTATATCTTTATTATTAAGGTAAAATTTACTTTGACTAACAAACTGCTCATGCGTCCTTTTTATTTAGGAGCGCAGAGCAGACGGTCCACCTGATGTTAAGCAGTCACCGTCGCCCATAAACGTCAGCAATGCCAGGGGCACAGCGAAATTGTTGCCTTTCGGTGCCTCTTTTTAAGCCGCGTTACCTATTTAGTCCTATTACCCGTCCGTTTGTTTGCCTACACGATTTTTATCACCACGGCGGTCTGGGGTGAACAGTCTGACGCATAACGGCCAAATTCTCTTACTCTTACATACCTACATTTGCGGGTACGAATATTGCCGACAAATATAAATCGTTTAAATGTACTTTGGACCTTTTGACAGACGTTATCGTAAGTCTGTGGTTCCGTTATCGTAAGTGACGAAATTACTAAGGAAATAAATAAATCAGGGGACAATGTCACACCGATTGACCTAGTTCCAAACTAAGCTCTAGGCTTGTACTATGGGTACTAGACAACGATATAATACTTACATACATACATACATAATCTCACGCCTTCGTTCCCAGAGTGGGGTAGGCAGAGCTACAGAATTACAAACATTTCTAAAAACTTGTTGATAATTCTATAACCACAATTTGCACAATTAGGCTAAGATGTTTACCAGCGTATTAGTGACAGGTTGCAAGCCCATCGCCTAACAGTACTACAAGCCTTTATTCCCTTAGTCGTCTCTTACGACATCCACGGGAAGACATGGAGTGGCACTATTCTAACTCGGCAACCACACGAGGAAAACTCTTACTCTCACTTAAATAGAGATATATACTTAAATACATAGAAAACATCCATGACTCAGGAACAAATCGCGCTCATCATACAAATATCTGCGCTTACCAGGATTTGAACCCAGGACCGCTAGCTTCGTAAGCAGGGTCACTACCAACTATACCATCGCGTCGTCAAAAATTGCATCACTGCTGCGCTGGTTTCGTAAAGCTCCACGTAGCATTACACGTGAGAAATATCGTTACTACTTTAGAAAAAACTCGTATCTGATATTTCTAGATGTATGAGTTTGAACTTAATTCCCTTAATGTTTAAGTTTAAAATCGTACTTCACGAAATATGAGATACGAGGTTTTTTCAAAGCAATGACGATAATATCTTATTGAGAAAAGGAATTATCGTTCATTCTACGGACGCTTAGATTGATCGGAGGGCTTAGAGGGTCGACTCAACCACATAATCCATAGCCTCTGTGCTATCCTTGTTACTCAACAATTGTTATCCAATCGTGAGAAAGAGAAGAAAAACGTGACTTTGAAGTACGTTTTGGGTACCGGCTTAAGATTGAGAGTCCATTTATTATTTCTTGACCGATAAGATTATAGTTATAGTGCGGATAAAATTCTCATGAATCACTGTTATATTTTTAGGACGTTTTAAATGAGAAATATTAATAATAATACCAAGTAAAAAATACGAATTACAACTTACATACATACATACATAATCTCACGCCTTCGTTCCCAGAATGGGGTAGGCAGAGCTACAGAATTACAAACATCTCTAAAAACTTGTTGATAATTCTATAACCACAATTTGCACAATTAGGCTAAGATGTTTACCAGCGTGTTAGTGACAGGTTGCAAGCCCATCGACTAACAGTACTACAAGCCTTTACTCCCTTAGTCGTCTCTTACGACATCCACGGGAAGACATGGAGTGGCACTATTCTAACTCGGCAACCACACGAGGCCACAACTTAAACAATGGCAAATTAAAAAATAAATTAAAGCATAGGCTAAATACGATTAAATTAAAACTAAATAAAAACTAAAAAAGAAGGGCCTTCGTGGCAAAGTACCACAGATGCTGGCAGCATTTCCTCGTTGTGTAGCAATGCTTTTGCGTTGCCCGAGGAAATAACTAAGTTATCTTTTAAATTACTTTAGGTTGTGGTTTTTTAGAGTTGGGGTGAAATTAACGCTACAAAAATTTGGAACAAAATTAAGAAATAGGATAAACCACAAGATATCATACACGCTTTTATCAAGATATTCAAACTTATATCAAACACACACACACACACAGACACAGAGTCAAAACCATTACTATAGCCACCTAAGGTCTGTTCATCCTTACTTGTCTTATATAGTATTTAAACAACTTTATAACCTCAAAATGAACCATTTTTTAGCTAAAACAGCTCTTTTATCGTAAATAAAGTAAACTGAATGAACATTATGGACTTGACTTGGCTCATTAGCCTATTTTATTGTCTGTGATTGCTTTATTTTGTTTAAAATAGCTGTTTTAGCCAAAAAAGATTCATGTTGAGGTTAGAAAGTTGTTTACTATATAAGACAAGTAAGAATGAACAGACCGTAAGTCCTTTGCTAAGTAAAGTTTATGAAAGCAAAGTTAGTGGTTAGTAGTTTGTGGTCCATTCTAACATTAACAAGTAAAAACTTGATATAATTGACTCACACATAGCTATAATTACACACAAGAAAGATACAACGAAAAAGAAAGAGGGAGGGAGTTGAATAGACTCTATTTAACTCGGTTTTCTTTTTAAATGCTAATTATGAAGCAGTTTTTTTTTAGTAATCTGTAGATATCATTCTATGAAATAAAAATAAAATCATTTTGAAATGTATGAGATTCATTTTCTCAATATTTATTGCAGTTACTTTATAACTTTTTGAACAACACAATTTGACAATCTTCGCTTGCCGTTTTCCACAATGCCACAATGGAATTTCCATTTTCACAACTTGTTTCATGCTTTTAGGAATATCATCTTACGGATAAGTTATACCAATAAACTGGATTTTACTTTGGGTAGTAAGGAAGTCTCTCCAATCTAACCTCTGACAGAGGTTTTTCTTTGGGAGACACATTTCTATAAAAATGGTAAATACACCAATATTGAAATGTGTGAAAAGTGAAGTCAAATCAAAAAAATTACCTATTGATCAAAAGGAAATTTAAAAAGGTATTAAGTAGCCCATCAAACTTAAAGGAAAAACTATATGTATATGACAAACACCTCATTAATTCTCTATAAGACGCTGTTCAAAAAGTTTCAGGTGAGATGTAATATAAAAGGCGAAAACTTGAAATCGCCCGTTCATTTTTACGATTGTTATTTTTTATTTTATTGAATAGTAGCTACAGATTACTATAACAAATGCACTTCTTAAAACCGGGCAAGAGCATGTCAGATCACGCTCAGTGTAGGGTTCCGAAGCCGTTACTCAAATTCTTAGTATTTGTAGGTAGTTTTGGCTGTAGCAAACATTAGCGCTTTAAAGCTTAATATTTCATAATCGTGTAACTTAATCGAAAAATTGTTCCAACAAATCCACAATATTTTTGAAAAACCTATCTAATGACACCCAACACTATGGGGTAGACCAGAAAAAAAAATACATCCCCACGGTAAGGGGTAGGGGAGGTACACAAAAAAAAATTTTTTCAAGGTTTTATTTTACCAATTTGTTGGCGTGACTTATATGTAGACGTATATTCACGCCAAATTACAGCTTTCTAGTACTAAGAGTCTTTGAGCTAGGCTGCGGACGGACGGACGGACGGACGGACGGACATGGCGAAACTATAAGAGTTTGACTACGGAACCCTAAAAATTACCACATAATAAAAAAAAAACATTATGTGCTGCTACTTTTTCCCGGACCACTCTTTATACGATAACATGTCAATGGCAATAAGGTTTTGCCGAGATGAAAAGAGGCTAATAAGTAGTGAACAAATTCTTATAATGACTATACTCGAAAATCTAATTTAAGACAAAAATCCTAACCTCAACGGGCGCACATTAGCTGTGATTACTGCATTTTGGTTTGTGTAAGTATTTTTATCAATAAAACTTTCCCTAATATTACTGGTAACACGAGTTCTCATTCATATTTTTATGAAATAATGTTCAAATAACGAAATAATCAAAATGGGAACTGTCAGATTCTGGTCTTTAATTAGATTTTCGAGTATAATCTTGCTTCTGCGGGCCCAGTATAGGTATAGATAAAATGTGGATAAAGTATCCGTCACTTTCTTACTTATATACGTGTCGGAAAGTGACGGATGTTTTATTTACATTTTGTCACGCGATAAACGCTATATATTAGGCTCCTTAAATTACTTAGTAATCATCATTGTGCGGCACACTATAGTCCTTTATCACTTAAACGTTGAGTTCCTGAACTAATCTGTCAAGGGTATTGAAGCGACAAGGTAAAAAATTGATCAGCTGCTTGTAAGGGCGACTGTAAAATTGACAACATTTTTTTTTAAAGGTCATCATCAGCCGCAAGACGTCCGCTGCTGGACAAAGGCCTTCCTCAAGGTTTTCCACAACGATCGGTCCTCTGCTGCTTTCATCCAGCGGTTTCCCGCGACCTTTACAGATCATCGGTCCACCTTGTGGAAGGCCTGCCGACACTTCGTCTTCCGGTTTGCGGTCGCCACTCTAGAACATTCTCGCTCCACCGGCCATGGGTTGGAGTTGTGGTGGGTTTAAAGGTGTTCTGAAAAAATATTCTTATAGAAGTTGCTCTCAAAAGCTTTCTTTTTTTAATTTTTATATTGTTCTTTATTGAGTTTTTTTAATGTTATCAGTGTTTGGCCCGCTTTGGATTAATGGTCGGAATGACGTCGTTTTGTTTGTCAAATAAACCTCTATAACGACGGTGATCCTGCAATAACGCGTAACTTACAAATTAAAAGGTGCAAAATAAACCTTAGCAAATAAGTCAGTAGGGTACATTTTGCAACTTATTAAATTTATTAGTTACGCATTATTGCAGGTTAACCGACGATAAGCATTTGTATTTTATCAGAACGCCTTTGAAAACGCAAATGTAGTTAATGTACAATTTTACAGCGTAGGAAAGCGATATGAAAAACAAATGTGCGCTTCATATCGTTTTCCTACGCCACAAGACTACTGACTACTGGCGGATGTAATATTATTATGTTGGTACATCATCATCAGCTCAGCGCAATCCACTGCTGGATCCATTTTAGGACATGTATTCTTAACTATGTAGCTCAAACCGGTCAGGTGAGCAGGACTCGGAAACCTGGTTAATTTTTTTAACTAGCTCGTCAGAATCTCTATACATTTCAAATAGAGCACTTTAATTTCGATTCCACTCGAACAGAATCGATATTATTTCAGTTCTGATCAAAGAGCAAAATAAACTGTTTCTACTCGAAATAAAGGTTAATTTCGCTCGCTAATTCGTTCGCACCGCTATGTTTTGTCGTCTTTGCCCCACGTTGGGCGCCACTGCAACGCTTGATTAGTGAGGTAGGAGAGGTGAAAATGAAGTTATAGCAAAGGCTAACTCAATCAAGAAGTATACAGCAAAGATATTTTGCAAGCGAGACTAAAGGAGTACACAAAAGAAATATAAATGAAAATCATCTGTCAGTGGTGTGTGGTTCTTTATTAGCGGTCTTAGAAACTAAATTACTCTATAATTCCCACGACAGGACAGACACAGAGACGGGGTCGTGTATTACGATTCGAGTCTTGGTAAATTTAACGTAGATCAGTTAGCGAAATGAACTAAAGTTTTAACACTATCGTATACACAGAATTTACAGGGGGGCTGCTCAAACCTTAACCGTCTGGGCTGGTGGGCAGGAACTGCTTCCAAAGTGTTATAAAGATTCTAACGGTATAGGGTAGTATCGCTGAGACCACACAGAGAAGTTGTAAATAAATGAATCACTTTTATAAATTATGTGTTTAATACTTTTTCTAATAATAAGATTACAGGAAGATAAGTAAACAAAAATAAAATAATTAATTTTAAAGAAGCACCAAGACACGAGATCCCGTGTCTGGTTCTATTCGAATTTTCTAGAGAATGAGCTTATGAATCGATATCCGAATAGATCATAAACAATTTTGAATTTGGAAAGATTTAGATCGAAATGTAAGAGTGGCCAGGAACGCAAACAAAGGAGGTTGTAACAACCTCGTTACAAGGTGAAGCTTCCTGAGCTTCATAAGTTATATGACAATTATTAGCTCTCTAAGAAAGTTATATGTTATAAGAAAGTTTTCTTGAATGTTGTCATAGAATGTCCCACCTGAAAATATACAGAGCTTTAACAGGCGTTCCCTAAAACTCTGGTTAAAGTACCAGGTTAATCCCAGCGATCTTACCGCTCGCAAATCGATTCCGCTCCTAGCGAGCCTTTACGAAAAACCTGTTTAAGAACCACCATTAACCGGTATTTTTCAAACCGTTTCTAAGCCCTGCGAGTGAGTTCGCTCCCTCAATCGACTGATCGACAAGAAGCCGCTTTTTAAAATATTTTCAAAGACCTACATTCTTCTCTTTTACACATTAATGAGGGATCTTTTTTACCATTTGTAAATAGTATAAATACAAAATACTTGTTATTAATTATCTGTGGAACGTGTATTGTGCAAGTATTTTGTGACATCGTTATAATGCTCAGTCGCATAATATTTGAACAGTAAATGATTTATATAAATACAAACGAATTGAAGATAGTAATTAGACAAACTTTCGCGGAATCATCACAGAGCCAACCCACAGAAAACAGAAAAAATATGAATATAATATTATAGTCGGATGGCGAGGGCGTTGGCTTTTCATTAAGAATACATAATTTGTTACAAATCAATATACATAAATTATAGGAATGTTAGACAACAGCTTCAATTAAACTGTTGATTTAAAAATACTGCTGGGTGCAAAAAATGCATTTATTTATGTCCATATCATAACTTCAATATAATATGTTCAGAAGCGATAAGCAAATGACCTATATTAAGAATCCTGTATATGTGGTTGTACTTCAATGTTAACATTAAAGTATAACATGCCATTAAAGTATCGGTTGTCGATGTAGTTGCATCTTAATGTTCACTTTAAAGTATCGGTGACTGATAGTTTAATGTGAACATTAAGATACAGGGCAACTCCATGTACAAGTTTCACATTATTGTAGAAAACTTATGATATGCATGTAGATAAAGTTATGTAATGGACTGTACAAATAATTAGGCATTAAAACATTCGTGTGATCTTATTATGAAACGAGCCGCAAACTACACACAAACACAAACGACAAACAGATAGACATACAGACATCAAACACATAGCACCACTGTATGATTAAATCACATAATTGTGTAATTTAATACATATAATTTACACAATTATGTGATTTAATCTTACAGTGGTGCTATGTGTTTGATCCAGCAAGTATAAACAAAGAAACTAAGGTAAAGAAGTTCCGACTTGATGCAAATTTCTGCAGTACGTTGTTGGTATTTATTGTCGCAGTAAATCGAATAGGGGCGCGGCGAGGAGTATGCAAATGATTTAGTTTAAGAACTCACGCCCCAGCGGCCGTATTCGGAATAGCGATATTCATGATTTTTTTCACAGTTTCAATAAAAGCTGATTCATTTAACAAACAGATTAGAAAAAACGTTTTTTGAATTGCTATAAAAATTACAAAGATATAAGCCAACAAAGATTTATTTCTCTTTCTAGCAAAAAGAATTTAAACATACAGTTTAATATGGCCAACCTGTTACATGACGTCACAGTGCATTATCAGATTTTTCTGTCTAATCGCTGTCTAATTAGCAGTTTAAAATGCTTGTATAATTTTATTTTATTTAACTTTTGGTGATATTTTTTAAGGTATTTTCATATTTTGTTGAGTAATGTGATTTAAAAATCCATGCATCTTCCATATTCCACAAATTAATAATAAATAAATATCAGCGGACAATATCATACAAATTGACCTAGTCCCAAATCAAAATTCGATTGCGTGGTTTAGAAGGAGTTCGCTTAGACAGAGAGAAAGGTAGACGCAGAAAGCGACTTTGTTTTATAATACTAAATGATTACAGTTCAACCATTTTCTAAATAGCGATCGGCAATCATAGTTTTTCTATGATAAACGAGTGACAAATATACTGCCAGTTGCGAGTGCAAGCGTGATAACGGTAGCCAGCCGAAAGCTATTAAGAAGCTGGGAATACTGTAGTAATAAAAAAGATTTATCGTTATGTTGGTCGTTGCTTAATACTCATAGTAGAAACTTAGACCTTAGTTTGGGACTAGGTAAATTTGTGTGAGACTCCGTGATATTTAGTATTACCTATTATTGATAACTCAGCTTAAAGCCGGCTTAAGGTTGCGGCCCTATAGGCTGCCAAAAGGAGAGCTGCGCTGTGCGAGGCTAGGAAAATAAAGTAATCATCATCATCATCATCATATCAGCCGAAAGACGTCCACTGCTGGACATAGGCCTCCACTCAGACCGGTCTTGTGCTTTTCGCATCCACCGCGTTCCCGCGATCCTTACAAGGTCGTCACTCCATCTTGTAGGAGGCCTACCTACAGCTCGTCTCCCGGTCCGCGGACGCCACTCAAGAACCTTCTGGAACCATCGGCCGTCAGTCCTGCGAGCCCACTGCCACTTAAGTTTGGCTATTCTTCGGGCTATGTCGGTAACCTTAGTTCTACTGCGGATATCATCATTTCTGATTTTATCACGCAGAGAAACCCCGAGCATAGCTCTCTCCATAGCCCTCTGAGTGACTTGGAGCTTCCTTATAAGGCCCACTGTTAGTGCCCACGTCTCAGATCCGTAAGTCATCACTGGCAACACACACTGGTCAAAGACTTTTGACGTCAGACACTGCGGTAATTTGGACGAAAAGGTGCTGCGAAGCTTCCCGAATGCTGCCCAGCCGAGTCGGATTCGACGAGTGACCTTTTTCTCAAAGTTGGATCTACCTAACTGGATCGTTTGTCCCAGGTAAATATAGTCGTCAACAACTTCGAGCGGAGAGCCTCCGACTATCACGGGAGTTGGCGCGACGTGGACATTGGACATGACTTTTGTCTTGTCCATGTTCATCCTCAAGCCAACTCGGTCGGAAACTCCACTGAGGTCAGCGAGCATTGCACTGAGGTCCTCCATGGTCTCAGCCATGACTACGACATTGTCAGCGAATCGAAGGTGAGTGATGTACTCGCCATTTATGTTGATGCCTCGTCCTTTTCAGTCCAGAACCTTAAAAGCATCCTCCAATGCAGCGGTGAACAGCTTTGGAGAGATCACATCTCCTTGTCTGACTCCCCGCTGCAGAGGAATAGGCTTCGTGCTCTGGTCCTGTAGTCGGACGGACATAGTGGCGCTTTCGTACAGACACTTCAACACTTCGATATATCGGTAGTCAACTTGGCACCGCTGGAGAGACTGCAGTACAGCCCAGGTCTCGATCGAATCGAAGGCTTTCTCGTAGTCCACAAATGCAAGGCAAAGGGGGAGGTTATACTCTTCGGTCTTCTGTATAACCTGCCGCAACGCATGTATGTGGTCTACGGTACTATAGCCTTTTCGGAAACCGGCTTGTTCGGGAGGCTGGAAATCGTCAAACCTGCGCGCGAGACGATTTGTCCCCTCGAAAACAGCTTGTAAACATGGCTCAGAAGGGAGATGAGTCTATAATTCTTCAGCAAAGTTTTATCACCCTTCTTGAAGAAGAGAACCACCACACTTCTGTTCCATGCTTTCGGCGTTCTCCCTTCGTGGAGGACGGAGCTGAACAGCGTCTGAAGGCCCCTAAGGGTGGGATTACCTTCCGCCTTCAGAAGTTCGGCTGTAATTCCATTCTCACCTGGGGCTTTGCCATTCTTAAGCTGTTTGAAGGCCATACTAATCTCGTACAGGCTGACGTCGGGGAGATCTTCGGTATAGTGTCGGGTTAATCTAGCCCTCGGGTCTTTAGCTCGATTTTCGACGGGTGTTCGGGTTGTCGTGTACAGCTGTCCATAAAACTTCTCAACTTCCGCCAATAGCTCAGGTTTGGATGAAATGACTCAATGTCTTCAGCTTCATCAGTTGGCTTTGGCCAACAGACAGATCCCTGGCAAACACCTTAGAGCCCCTGTTACGCTCAATAGCCTCTTCAATACTTTTAGTATTAAATCGGCATATATCACGTTTCAGACTTCGAGATCTGTCTGTTGAGCTGCCGATAGCGACAAGCGTCACCAGAGGACTGCAGAATCATTTCGCGTCACCTCCATGAGCCTAAGGGTAGAGTCCGAGAGCTTCTTGGTTTTTGTACGTTGGATCTTGAAGAACTTAGACCCGACCGTTTGGACAGCTTCCACGAACCCGTCGTTGTAATCGTCCATGTCGCTACCTAGGCACTCGAAACGGTTTTGAAGTTCGAGCTGAAAGCTCTCGGGGTTTTGGAGCTGAGCGGGTGCCGGGCGGAGCGTAGACTTCATCAGTCTAGACCTTTAAAGCTTGAACTGGATATTCAATGAGCCTCGTACCATACGGTGATCACTCCCGGTTTTAACCGCACTGATCACGGAGACATCACTGAATATGTGCTTTTTCGTCGACATGATAAAGTCTATCTCATTCCTCGTTACACCATCAGGGCTCATCCAGGTCCACTTCCTACGCTCACGTTTTCTGAAGAAGGAGTTCATCATAGAGAGTCCCTCCGTCTCCATAAAACTGGCTAGTAGGTGGCCCCGGTGATTCCTGTGCCCCACTCCAAAATTCCCCACTCTCTGCTCTTCACCGTCTCGTTTACCCAGCTTTGCGTTGAAGTCCCCCATAACAACCGTGAAGTGAGTTTTGGAGCTATGCATGGCTCTGGAAACATCCTCATACTCGTACATAGCCTCCACCTCATCGTCGGAGTGTGTCGAGGTCGGCGCAATATACCTGTATGACCTTCAACGAATATCGTTGGGTCATTCTGAGTACAAGGCACGCTACCCTGCTCGACACGCTCTCGATCTTCACCACGTTGTTCACGAGGGACTTGTGGACGATAAACCCGACACCTCCCTGGGACTGGTGGTCGCCATCCCGGAAATAGAGCAAGTTACCGGAAGTTACCCCTCTCTACGGACTTCTGACAACCCTATGATTCCCCATCGTAACCTGCTCAATTCCTCCTCCAGTTCCAGCAACTTTTCGTCGGTCCGCAATGTTCGGCAGTTGTATGTTGCCAGGGCCAAAGGTCGTCGTTTCTGGTAGCCGGGTCTCTGCCGGAGATTAACTAAAGCACCCCCTGCCCCGCCGTTACCATGGCCGCTACTGGAGCCAGGAATAGCGGGGCCGCCCGGGACTAGGGGTCTGGGCTGTTGTTTTAAATTCATAATTGGCTTTTGATCTAGAACCGTTGGGGGGAAAATGCCGTAGTCGCCACGCTTGGCAGGCGGGTTGGCGACCGCAGTTATACCATGTAGTCCGCGGAAGACGCTGCTGCCCATCCTCCGGTTTATCCCTTAGTCGCCTCGTACGACACCCACGGGAAGAGATGGGGTGGTGCTATTCTCGACCGGCACCGGCACGAACATGGCAAAAGCACAAGCAACACGGCACGGTAAAGTAATCATACATAACTTAAATAAACTTTTCTCAAACATGCAATGAAATATCAATGATGTTATGTTCCTTTTAATAGGCCCCCAAGTATGACGATTCAGGTCCGACTAGGACAAGAGGTCGTTAATGGAATTTCATACAAATCGTGCAGGCCTAGGCCGGCAAAGTCCGCTTTTTTAATTTCCATTCCACATCAATTTGTGGCACAGGCATCATGACATTCTGCCACTATGCGTATTAAAAAAAAACAATAAACGTTTTTTTTAATTTTAGTTAAACATGGCGGCTGTGTTTATCAACAGACTAGATAGCTGTTTTTTTAATATACTAAGCCAGGCATCCAACCAATGCGTTTGCATGTTTTTTTAAAGTACCAGGAGAACAAAGGTAATTAGGGGTGCGTAGTGCAACTTAGATCGCAGTGGTGCGGTGCGGGGCACCGGCGGGCGGGCGGGTGTACCCGACACAGCGCGGATGACTGAAATCTGTAGGTTACTTTTAATGTTTATGCACTCCTAGTAATTTGACTTTGTAATTTTTGTTTTAATTTTTTTAATGAATTATTATTATGTTTGAGAAAAGCACTATACACACCTAGGCGGAAAATATAGGGTTGCCCGCCTCAGACCTATCCTATAGTCTAAATGTCTTCGGCCGGCAACCCCTTTTGTCCCGGCCTCTGTAGTAATGTACTATAAAAATTAACTAACTACTAATACTCTCGCCGTGTCAGCTAGCCGGCGTCCCCGAAATACACAGTCAAATACGTCATGTACGTATACACAAACCTTATTGTCAGTAGCACAGAGGCGTGTAGATATTTTTGACGTCTAGGCAATGTATATATATTTATGGCTTTGACTGTATTATCACTAAAATACCATATTCCAGTCTAATATCACAGCCTATTTTGGTACACAGCCACTAGGTATAAACGGGCCACCTGATAATAATTTCATGAACAAATTACAAAGTTCCCTAAAACTTTTTACGAGGCACCAACTTCTAAAAGGTGACATTTACCAAGGTTAGGATTTAGCCCTAAGGGCATGCATAAAGCAGGGCTCCCCAACTTTTCCATTTAAGTTAGCCTGTGACGTCATTACTTGTCTACTTATATTCAACCCAAAAGGGCTGGTAAAAGGAAAACTTTGATTAACTAGGTGAGGCCCAGTAATTATGAGAAAAACTTGTTAACTTGACGAGGGAATACACATAATGTTAATTGCTTTGCTCGCAAAGATGTGGTTTTTTTGTATTACTAAAAATATTCTGAAACAAAAATAATAAACTGGCTGTCTTTTACCCTAAGTGACAAAAAAAGTGATGGCAAGAAAGAGTATTTATATATATCTATCTATATATCTGTCTAATTCACATAGGCATAGCAACAAAGCTTCGCCTTGATACTTCAAGGCACCAACTGAACAAACTAGGCCAGGGGGCCTAAATGGCTGCGTTTATCACTTGACAAAATATGGATAAAACATCCGTTACGTTTTGACACGTATATAAGTATGAGAGTGACGGATGCTTTATCAACATTCTGTCACGCGATAAACGCTGCCATACTAGGCCCGCTCTAGGTTGTTAAAGGCACGACTTCATTATTATAAGATGGCTCGGCTGTCGCCGTTTTATGGTCGCTATTATCGTGGCAGACAAAGCATCCGTCTTTTTCGCACTTACGTACACGAAAGTGAAATAATATATTATAGGGAGTCTTTTTGTTTTTAATCACTGAAAAAAAAAAATTGGTCGCTTGTAACAAGATTGTGATTTTTGTGCATAAGCTTCTTGATCCCATACGAGCCTAACAAGACGATAGATACACCAACTAAGACGTTAGATACATCAACTACGATGTTAGTTGAATCACTAAAGAAATTGCTGTCGTTAACTATCAGCTTTGGTTGATATAACTAATATCTTTAATATTGTAATCATTTTTTGACAACTAAGTGAAAATCTCTCATTTTTTTTTAGTGTTGTATCGTAAAAAAACGGTAAGATATACAAGCATCAAACTTGGTAGGTATGATTCTAATACAAACATTGAAACCTTGAAGTTTTTAAAGTTGTTGGTAATTCTGTAGCTCTGCCGATCCCATTCTGGAAATGGAGGCGTGAGTTTATGTATAAAAACACAAATACAAAAAATGCACAAGTGTGTGTTGTGTTCGTTCTGATACGAGTACCATTCCAAATCGAATTCAAATCGGAGTACAACATGGAATAGAATGAGATCCCAGTGATATATGACATGTGTAAAAACCAGCCTTCCTACTTTGACGTAAGTTAGCATGGTTTTTTTCCACCTTTGATACCTGCTACCTGTAAAACGACCCCGCTTTCAGCTAAGCGAGTATCCAATACTTTCTAAGTTAATGTTGCACTAACGCTCCTAAAAATTTCATCTTTCCTAAAATCACGTAAGTCGAGGGGTGACTGGGATCTTGTACTATAATACCTTCGGCTTGCGCCACCCGTTTTTATATAATTCATTATGAACCTAGCCAGAGCAGTAACTATAACTTATTTTCAAGATAGCGAATCCCCAACACTGTTTACCTAAATCTAGGTAAACACTTATCATTTATCTTCCAAATCTCTAACAAAGCGTGCCTCTAAAGCTGTGTTTAGTACGAATCTCTAGACGGAAGCCTCACATGACTCGTGCTTTATTGAAATCCTCCGGCCTCGCTTTTATGATGATAAATTACTGTTTGAGCAGTGCTTCTATCTTTAAAAAACCGGTCAAGTGAGAGTCGGACTAGCGCGCCGAGGGTTCCGTATTTAAGATAGTATGGTTAGAAAACGCAAAAGAATATACTCATTTTGTTATTAATTGA
This sequence comes from Acleris literana, assembly GCA_946894065.1. NCBI lineage: Eukaryota > Metazoa > Arthropoda > Insecta > Lepidoptera > Tortricidae > Acleris > Acleris literana. Next base: position 17,440,418 of record OX335678.1, on the reverse strand, counting down.
CATTACATCGGTTTTGCGTTTTTAAATTTGTATGTAAATCTATATTGTCGTATAAAATACGACGTAAACACAAATATTTGAGGTTAAGCCTAGGTCCGAACTTTGACACCGTGGCAAATCCAGAAAAACATATTACACTTTAAATGGGGTATTAAACCGTCACCAGCGGTCAACAATCTTTCATAATCAAGACCGCAGGTTACCATTTCAGGACACTGTAAAGTTAACCTTAACCTTAAAACCGTTTCATTGTCATATGTGAAAAATATGATGTATGCCTGCCTATAGACGGTATGGTAAAATACCCTACCAAATGAATTAAATGTTAAAATCATAAAATAATAAAATCCGGAATGGTCTCTGAGAACTTGAACCTTTGGGTCAAGGACCGTATGGAGGTGGTGCTCAGGTGTCGCTCTAACTACAGTGAAAACAATTTAAATTAAATTTATAAAACGTGTGTGTTTAGGTCGTATTTTATACGACAATATAAAAGAAAAAAATACTGGCTGACTGATACGAAACCACCTGGACCTAGGGACATAAAATTTTAAAGGAATACCCGTGTGGTTGCCGGGTTAGAATAGTGCTACTCCATGTGTTCCCGTGGATGTCGTAAGACGCGACTAAGGGAATAAAGGCTTGTAGTATTGTTAGGCGATGGGCTTGCAACCTGTCACTAATACGCTGATAAACATCTTAGCCTTATTGTGCAAAATGTGGTTACAGAATTATCAACCACTTTTTAGAGTTGTTGGTAATTCTGTAGCCCAGCCTACACCTCTCTGGGAACGAAAGCGTGAGTTTATGTATGTCTGTATATTCCTTGGATATCCTAAAGGTTCACTAATTAGGGATTTTTGAAGATTCTTTCCGTAATATACGTGTATGAAGGCACCCTCTGGATATTATTTAATTTTTACTTACATTCCGCAAAATAAAATGTTGTTCAACAACAAATTCGGAACCCTATTCCGCGAATATTTTCCGACCAAAATATTTAATCCCGCCTTATTACCTAAATTCGGTTTCAGGGCAAAATATTAATTATAGTACTTACTCAAAATTAATTATGGCGGCCGCTGCTCCCCGTATTTATCTTAATATTTAGGCACCTGAGGCTCTGCGTATTTTTTAAAGGACAATGACCATAAATTTTAAAGGGCAAACGATATTTAAAATAACAAAATGAATTCGCAATGAATGTTTGCGTATTTTCATTTCTGTATTCGCTATTTCTGTCGTCAATTTATAAGTAATCGTAAACTGGGAAATGATAATAAATAGTAAATGTTTAAACTTTCCATAGAAATTGTTGGTAAGTAATTGTAATAGGGGTGTGTCCAAGGTAAAAAAAAAAAAAACTATTTAGTCCGTCAGTAAGATTATCAAAAAATATTGAACACGTATTTTTTGCTATATCAAATCAATCAAAATTGACAAATATAACGCGCACCAAAGTTCAGGAGTGGGGGCTCGTGACGTCACAACGTGGTATAAAGTGTGCCACGGCGTGACGTCACGCGAAACTTCAACGCACTTTATCTTCGTCATTTTTTGTTTAAATGACAAAAGAAAAAATACGTGTTCAATATTTTTTTATAATGTAAATGACGGTTAATTAGATTTTTTTAGGACACTAGTCTATTACGGAAGTGCTACGCCTCTATTCTACGCGGTTAAACAATATTGCTTTTGATGGGTAATTGCATTGTTTTTAACTCGGCCCATTGCTGTGAGGTAAATAATAAGTTATTATCTGGACACTGTTCGTTGTTACATAAATTGGAGTAAACTTTTACGGGTGATACGCAAACTGAAGAAGACTAGACTGAAATCCTGATTATGAAAACTTACGAGAAATATCTGAAAATCTTACCCAACCTGAACATCATGCAAATTATAGTCGAGTGAAGTTAAACGTTCATTTAGTATACATAAATGGCTTTATAGTGATGAACGAAAGAGTCTACTTCCAGAAAATGTTGAGAAACTAATGATTATCTACTCTTATTACTATGACAAACCAAATAAAATGTCATGTGCTGCTGTGTGTACTGACGTGAACTTCGAAGAAGAAATTGCATCTGTCTCTATATAATTTAATACAAACCTCACGTAAAATGTTGTATTAAATATTTTTTTGTATTTGGTATACCGTTCTTTACTTCTATTACACAACTATCGATATCGATAAAAAAAGTTTCAACACTAGCAAGATTACGACAGTCTTATGTTTTGCCGTGAAAATTCCGACCGATAATTATCAAAACGTTGACAATACAGAAACTTGTCAAAAACAATAACGTTTTACCGTGTAAGATGTAAGTTTCGATTCTACACAATACAACCATACTCGTATTGCCGTTGGGATGTTATTGTACTGTCAAAGTAACGAAAGTATTTCATACAATTACATACATGCAGATCAAAAAAACATTAACCTTCTTTGGCCCAATCGATGAAAAATCTGAAAAACCCAAACGCTTTGCACTTGTTACATGATAAATTAACTGTGTCGATGAACTATCGCTTCGGGTGAATAACGATGCATTCCCGTTGACGTACGACCGGCGACAGGCGCGCGCGTTAGTTTATATTTCCCGCAAAAATCTTTGAAAATAATAAGCTTTTGGGGCGCCTTTTGTTTCCCCTTTTTTTTAGTGATAATGTCCTTGTTTCCGGAAGTATAAATAAATAAATAATAAATATCAGGGGTCAGTGTCACAATAATTGACCTAGTCCCAAGTCCCAAACTAAGCTCTAGGCTTGTAATATGGGTACTAGACAACGATATAAATACTTTTATAGAGAAATATATACTTAAATACATAGAAAATATCCATAACTCAGGTGCAAATATTCGCGCTCATCACACAAATATCTGCCCTTACCGGGATTTGAACCCAGGACCGCTAGCTTCGTAGGCAGGGTCACCTACCAACTAGGCCGTCGTCGTATTGAAAGTCATAATTATGATATCGCTGAAACTGTGGCATACTTATACAATACCGATGACAATACAATGATATGGTACTATCAAGCTGGTGTGATGATGAAGACGGAAATTGGCTATAGGAACTACTCAGTGGCTGGTCAGTGATCGAAAATAGGTGAGCTAATTTGCCTAAACTTGATGCATGTTCATTCAATAATGTATTCCCATCTCTCTCACGCATGAATGAATATGAGTCAAGTTTAGGCAAATTAGCTCTACCTATTCCGATCACTGCTCATAGTAGAACCATGGAGTTTTTGACTCATTTGACATGTCACGTCTTTTGATAATGAGTTTATTTATTTATTTACCCTTTTTTGAACAAAACATAGCACAAATGGCGGACTAAATGCCTATTATCAGTTACAGTATAGTATTAAAAGTACAGTTAGCAATGAAATGTTCTTTTTTATGGCAAGGAGAAGGCACGCGAGCACTCAGGCCATCTGATGGTGGGATCTGAGACCCATAGACATTTGAAATCTCAAGACTACAATCTCAAAACTGCAATCCTAAGACTTCAAATGCGTTGCCAACCCTGAGGACTAAGATGGTATGCCTCTATGCTAGTAATTTCACCGGTTGTCTTATCTCCACACCGGAACACACACTGAAAAAAATAATTGGTCGCTTGTAACAAGATTGTGAATGTTGTTCATAAGCGTCTTGATCCCATACGAGCCTGACAAGACGATAGATACACCAACTAAGACGTTAGATACATCAACTAAGACGTTAGTTGAATCACTAAAAAAATGCTGTTGTTACTATCAGCTTTGGTTCATATAACTAATATCTCAACTATCGTATTCATTTTTTGTCAACCAAGTGAAAATCTCTCTTTGTTGGCTCTCATTTTTTTGAGTGCAGCGATGCGGACACTACTGCTTGGCGGTGGGTTAATGGATAAGATGGTGGTAGCGATCCGGATGGCCCTGCACAAGGTCCTGCCACCAGTGTGGTATTAGAAATGATAAAAAAAACTAACTCTTACAAATTTTACCAAGGCGAAAGTGAGTTTGATTGAATGTTTGTTCAATTTTCAGTTGGAGATTGAATAGTACTTTTAATTCCGAAAAAATTGACAATCCCGACGGAATAGGGATAGACGACTCCAATTCAGACGGAGCCGCGGGCAATAGATATATCAATGTTAAAGAAAATGACGTGACGCGCCAAGCGTCATTAAATTTTTTACTAAATAATTTCCGAGTTCCTTTAAAGTTATGACTTGGAATGCCATTTTGGGCGTAAATGGCGTAGAAATAAGGTCCCAGGGGAGGAGACACGGTACTTTGGGCGGTGAATTAGACCATTGCTTTTAACTGGGCACAAAGTTTGCTTATTAAGTCAAATATTACCGTATCTCTTCACTAATGTTGTTGAGATTGCACTAAATAATTCTGAATCTGCCCTCAGGTATGGAAAATGAGTCCGGTTTGAATTTAGTAAATCATGTCAGGAGGTTTCTATACCTCAGGCAAGAAAAAAGGGATGGTGATAAGTTTGACAACCCCTCTGGAAAGAAAGAAAAAATGTATATTCAGACATCTAACAAAAGGACAAAATAAGTACTAAACAAAAAGAGATAAAAAACATATGGCTGACCTAATGCCAGATGTCACGAAATGGTACCCAGTTCAGCATGTTGCTGGTAGTAAAACCAGCGCTGGTCTTCCAAAGGGACCATTTGGTGACCTCACGGCAGGCCACACACACAAAAAAAAAAATTAAAATAAAAAAAGATGAAAAATACTACTTAAACTATTACTTAAAAACAAATTATAGCATAGACTAAAATTGGAACATGTTGCCAATACTAATAAAATTAACAATTATACATTAAACATTAACCCTTTAACCTTTGCTTGTCGGTCTACCTCTGAAATATTTGTCAGGACATCAGCACATAGGCCAACTGATAGTAAGACGTGGGCTCTGATGCCCAACGTCATGAAAGAAATCTCAAGACTGCAAATGCGTTGCCAACGTTGAGGAAAAGTTCTGGGGTCCTAGGTGAAAAAGGGTACAAGTCGACTTAAATCGTAATAAAAAAGGGTATATACATGAACGGAGTATACTGGACTTAAACCCTTTTTCACTTGATCTTCGGAAGACTTATACCGTATTTCACTAGGACCTCAGAATATTATGATTTTATTATAGTCATCCTACTAGTCATCTTACCCCTCCGAACTCACCAGTGCAAACACTCCTTGACAACAGGTTAATAGGTAAAATTGTGGTTCATTATGTAGCTCTAAATAAATAATCATAATTGTAAATATGTTGTGTATTCCAAGGTAAGTGGCACCCTTTAGTACTTTGTCAGTTTAACGGCATATTTAAACTGCTGCACTAATCTGTTAAAGGCGTTTAAGTGACAAAGTACAAAAGTGTCTGGCTACTTACATAAGGCCTAAGATACTCTTACATGCTTGCAAATGGATTCCTAATGTGTATCAGTTTTGCTATTTTAATGCGTGATAATGTAAATATCGTAACGAAAGCATAACATGGATAAGAATTTTATTAAATTTCAAGTACTATTTACGTATGTAAATATATGCAGTTTTTGTTATAAATCAGTAGTCATATCCATATTACGAATAACGTTCGACATTATTTTGACATCATTTTCATTCGCCAGCCGCCCATGGGTGATGATCAGTGATCGGCGATCGGGAGCATTTTATGTCACGTTGACGTCCTACGTCATGAATAGTAATGACTAATATGGATAAGTCGGTGTTGTTCAAAATAAAACCTTTTTAAAAAGTAACTGAATTTAATTTGTTATAGTAGATAATCATTATTTTTTCTACGTTTAATATTGTCAATCGATTCCTTTTAACATTGAGGATCCATTTATATAAAGAGAACGACCGTTCGACATCAACAGATGTGAGAGGTGCATAGTCGTAAACTGATATTTCGTTGTTATCATTATTACTCAAGTTTCTAACAAATTCGTTAAAAAAACATAAATTTTTAGTAAGGTATTTTTTTTTACAAGAAATGAAATGTCATGTCCATGTAATAATTTCGTCAACAATTTGACATAAAATGCTTCCGATGGCCGATCACTAGTGATTATACATGGTGTGTGTGTCAATGTTACATCGCCTATAATAAAGTTACTTTTAACTAATTTCGTTTATTTTTTTATCTTATGTAAGCTTTGTAAATATGTACAAGAAGAAGATAAAGAAATAAAATAGCATTTAATCGAATTTAACAGATTAAATTACTAACAACGCTGATAACTTTGTCTGGTAAATATCAGTGTGTCGTAACAATAAAATCTTCGTAATTTGTTTTAAACACGGTCAATTAGACGAGGTAATTAAAGCGCTTGCTTGTGAATTAAAATAATAACGTCAACAATTTTCCTTCTGAATGGCCGTTTAGAAGGAAAACCATTCGAGGAAGGAGGCGCGGAGGGGAAGAGGCAATTTGTATGAAAACATAACGGCTCGTCCCGAGGAAGCTTGAGAACCTACTTTAAAAATCGAAGTTAGAAGCTATGTTAACTCCATCCCTATCACTCTTCATTCGAAACTAAATCGAGAGAAAAGGATGGCGCTAAGTTAACTTCGAACTTTGATTCAATAATTGACTCCCAGCGGGAAGAAATAGGGACAGAAACAGGTAGCTAACTTTATTCTACGCGTAGAAAGTCGCGGGAAACTTCTAGTCAAAGACAAATATACAAACGTATATATACTACTACTACTCTTCTACTATTCTTTATTTAACTAAGATCTAGATCATATTTATTTATTTATTCTTAGAACTTTAAATTGGTTATTTAATATTAACGTAATTATGAAACATCTAGTCCCTTTCATTGTTGTACGTTTGGCTATTTATTTTTTCAAACTTTTCCCAATCGCTCAAAGGTTAACTGGAAGAGATCCCTTAAAGGGATAAGTTCGCCTTTGTACATACCTTTTGTGTTTCTGTCTATTTTGTTGTTTGTTATTTTCCCGTTTGTACAATAAAGTATTTACATACATACATACATACACTCAGTACCAATGAAAACGGGTCACTTTATATGAAAATTCTATACAAAGTGACCCGTTTTCATTGCTCTTGACTATACATCGATTGATTAAAATTGAAGAGAGAACTTGCCAAAGAATCAATTGGACGCAGTTCCAAACTTGCTGGCGGAGCTGCCAAGAACTAAAATCACGGTTCATTAATAAAATGAACTTATACTAAGCTGTTAAACTGTAAAATGAACTTTTTACTCGACACCTACCCGATAACTACTAGATAGATAAAAACCACCGATATAATGGAGTACAGTCGGGTTCATAAATATGTGTACACTTTAGTACCTTGCCTCTTTAATCTCATGTTTAAACTGCTATATATGAATGTTCACTGCCATTAAAGTTACAAGGTACCTACAAAAGTGTACACATATTTATGAACTCGACTGTACATATTTATGTATGTGTATACACCTTTGCAGCTTATCTCATTGAAATAAGGTGTATACATCTCTGTTTTTAATTTGTTTTTGCGAGTACTTATGTTAAATAAATGTATAAGGTAAATGTCCCAGTGAATGACACTATAAGGGTGGAATTCATACATACATACATACATACTTGTTGATAATTCTATAACCACAATTTGCACAATTAGGCTACGATGTTTACCAGCGTATTAGTGACAGGTTGCAAGCCCATCGCCTAACAGTACTACAAGCCTTTATTCCCTTAGTCGTCTCTTACGACATCCACGGGAAGACATGGAGTGGCACTATTCTAACTCGGCAACCACACGAGGAAATCATACATATTTCTATGAAACTTCTCAATTATCAAAGTTATCGACTACACGCAAATGCAAATGTATAAACCGGTTCTTCAGTAATGTTATAAGTACCATGAATTGTATAATAATAATATCAATATTAAGTTATTTACGTTTTTCGCTACCTCTGAAATTGTAGATGACTGGCATAAATTCGAATGTCCCAGTATATGACAATGAAAAGAAAATGGGCGGTGTACCAATATATGACAGGACGTTGTCGGGTTTCAAATAATAAAATTATCATTTATTATTCTTTCTTTTTCTTTATTATAGTGTTTCTACCATGTCCATTCAAGATAACACACATCCATGTTCGTCCTACCAACTTTTCTACAGGTACGGAAAACTTTGATTGAATATTTTGACAGTTAACAAACTTTTTCGTTTCCAACTCGTATCTCGATTGCAATGGATTTGATTAAATCACCCAAATTCGTCGGGTTATGCATTATGTATGGTTTCTTTCCTTTTTATTTGTATACTTGTTTCGATTGTTTTTGTTTTCGGATGGAATAATGATTTAAATTTAAAATTCGTTTTTACCTAAAGCCCAGTTTAAATATAATTAATTTTTTGTAATAATCAGGGATCGTTAATTGCGAGCAAAATCCATTGAAATGACGTATGACACCCAGTTAGGGTTGGCGATGGTTCTAAATTTATGAACTAAAATATTAGGTAATAAAATAATACAATTAAATAATTTTTTTACTGATGAAATTGAACACAATCCGAAACTTAGTTTATTATATGTATTTCAAATCAAATAATTCCCAATTTTAGACTTGGGATAGTAAGTAATAATTTTCGCAAGTACGATGGCGAGACAATGCAAATAATACAATCAGATCGACAACCATGACAAGATAATACTCGTAAATCTATAGACAATGTACTTATCAATTTAAATAAGTTTTAATTTAACATTATTAATAAACCATGAACACTGATAGGGGCAATTTATTACAATAATGATATAAAGTGCTTTCATAAGTATAAACACATTCCTCCATACATATTTAATTTATTCGATTATATTGTAAGTGTCAACCCTAGCACTTCAATGAATTTTGCTCGCATTTAACGATCCCTGGTCATAATTAACATATGTATTTGTTGTAAAGCTCCCCCCCCCCCTATCTATATCAATCATCATCATCAATCAATCAATCAATCAATCAATACATAGTTTAAAATGAAGTCACTCTCCGCGTCTGTCTGTATTTCCGCTAACTCTTTCTAAACCACTCATTTTGATACGGTTTTCACTGTCATTTAGAAAATTTATTCCGGATGGTTTATATGTACATTTCATTCTAATTAAGTTTTAATAAAGTTGAGAAAACTCAATGTTTTCTTACGAAGTCGTCAAAAAATCGATTATAGGGCGCTTACATAGCACACGCTGGCTAAACCTTAAGAGATATATCAAAATTCGGCTTATAGGCGACAGGGATAAACAGATCTCAGAGAGCCAGAGAATCTTCTACTAAACATGAAAGAGTAAAATCTTCTAATTTGTGGCCAAATAAAGTGAATTCTGCATCCCTCTGCAAACCTCTATGCAAATGTACCTATCTAAAAAATCTTTCACTGTTTGAACAGTATATTATTCCAGATGAACTTGGGCTATTTTGGGCTATTAATCGAAGCGAAGCGAGGGCGGGTCGCTAGTGCGTAATAAATATCAACAAAAGATTATTTTTTTGTGATAAAGGAGGCAGACTAGGAAGCGAGCGACCTGATGGTAAGTGATCTTCGCGACCCATAAACATCCCAACACCAGAGGAATCGTTGGTGCCCGGCCTTTGAGAAAAGAGTAGGCTCGTTTTGAAGGCCCCCAAGTCGTATTGGTTCGGAAATACAGACGCCGAAAGCTGATTCCACATAGATAAGGTGCGTGGCAAGAAGGTCCTCGAAAAACGCACGGTAGTGGATTTCCAACTATCAAGACGGTGTCGATGAAATGATAGTTTGGTACGAGTTGGACCATGGTGGAATCCAGCGGCTGGTATCAATCCGAATAATCCTCGGAGCACTCCCCGTGATAAATGCGGTAAAAGACACGGAGGAAAGTAACATCCCTCCGCAGGGCTACGATGCACGATGTTTTTTTGTATTTTGAGTAACGAACAAGGTATAACTAGAAATAAAATTGTCATCTTTAAGACCCATGGATGGAAAAGCTTGTTAAGGAAGCGAAACATATGTACTAATACGACAAAATACGATGTCATATGATTATGCACTTTGTAGATAAAAATGGCTGGAATTGATACCTACAAAAAACTAAGTGAGTACAATAAATAATAAATCAGCGACTGTTTTCCAATCAACCAGTCGCCGAGTTAGTATTTTTGTCAATTGATTCATTATTTCCCGATAAAAGTTGGGTTTCTGAGGCGACATTATGCTACACTCAAAAAAATGAGAGCCAACAAAGAGAGATTTTCACTTAATTGACAAAAAAATATTACAATAGTTAAGATATTAGTTATATCAACCAAAGCTGATAGTTAACGACAGCAATTTCTTTAGTGGTTCAACTAACATCTTAGTTGATGTCTCTAACGTCTTAGTTGGTGTATCTATCGTCTTGTCAGGCTCGTATGGGATCAAGACGCTTATGCACAACAATCACAATCTTGTTACAAGCGCCCAATTTTTTTTTTCAGTTTAAAGTGCTCAAGTAAAGTCCCGCTATCTGGATCTCAATAACCCTAATTTGTATTTCTTCTTTGGAAATATAAAATATAAAATTTGGTAATTTTCCCTTGAAACTGTTTAAGGTAGAAACACAATTGTAGCATTATCTATGTAAAGGGACCTTGTTGTCGATGGCGCTTAACGCCGCACCGCGTCACGCGACGTTGTATTTATATCGGAGTATCTTTAATAATGGCGGAGGCGCCATCGATAATAAGGTCCCTTTTCATAGATAACGTCGCAATTAGTAACAAAAATCAGACCTTGCCATACGATCGTTAAAAAATCGATTTAATACTTGAGTAGGTACTTCTTCTTCTTCTTAACCCTGCCCATGGTAGGTAAAACTTTTTTTTTTATAAATGTACCTATAGATTTGTATTAAGTAAACAGCGATTATTTGAATTTGATGCTGCAATCAAGGCATGGAAACACATACAGCCATCCCTCTTTATTCTTCTGTAGGAGTGGCAGCATAATACAGGGTATTATAAAATTATAGTTTCTAACGCAGCATTTCAAGGCGAATTCAGTGCATTAACTCCAAAAACCAACATTAAAACTTTTTTGAAGTAAAACTTAATTTATTTAAAGAGTAAATATTACAAACCGTGTGGTCACCCTATTCTACTAGACGAGTTATGTATGAGTCTGACAGTTCAACGTAAGAAGTAAGGTAACCATGAGACTCGGTAAATTTAAACATATAATTTTATTAATTATTCCATTTACAGATTTTTGCATAGTGTTTCGTACGAGTGCTTTAACAAATTCAAATTCAAATTCATTTATTCTGTAAGTAGGCCCTGTAGGCACTTTTACATGTCTGAGTCTACCAGCGCTTCCAAGGGACTCTGTTGAGAAGAAACGCCGCAAGAAACTCAACAGGAAGTCTTTTTTTTTATATGAGTAACTTATTACTATGATAAACTTAAGCTAACTAATTTAAATGTCACAGGGATGTACAGGTCCCAGGAGCAATTATGAGACTCAAAGTATATTCAATTTAAATTGGAAATGTAAAGTCTCCAAATTTCAAATAAAAATTAAAAATAGACATAGGTAAGGAGATGTAGAAAGTCTCCACGGTCAATAATACAATTATGGAGATGTAAAGAGTCTCCAAATGTCAAATTAAAATTAAATTTAAGAAATAAACATCCATAGGAGATGTAGAAAGTCTCCACGGTCAATTATGGAGATGTAAAGAGTCTCCAGATGTCAAATTAAAATAATAAGCATACAAAGGAGATGTATATAGTCTCCACGGTCAATAATACTAATAATACAAACAATTCAGTCCCAAGCATTGTTATCATTCATATAATCTTTGATACTATAATACGCTTTAGAAATTAGTTTACGTTTAACGTAACCTTTAAATTTATTTACTGATAGATGAGTAACACTACTTGGGAGCTTATTATAGAACCTTATACAATTACCCATGAAAGAGTTTTTTATTTTATGAAGCCGTGTAAAGGGCACTGCGAGCTTATGTTTATTTCTAGTATTAACATTATGTATGTCACAGTTCTTTTTAAAATTAACGATGTTTTTATGAACATGCATAAGGTTTTCATAAATATATTGACTGTATACTGTTAATATATTGGTTTCTTTAAACTTATCTCTAAGAGAGTCTCTATGACCCATCTTGTAAACAGCACGAATAGCCCTCTTTTGCAGAACAAAGATGCTGTTTACGTCAGCACCACTACCCCATAGTAAAATACCATATGACATAATACTATGGAAGTAACTAAAATAAACTAATCGAGCGGTTTTCAAGTCTATTAGTTGCCGAATTTTATTAACTGCAAAAGCTGCAGAACTGAGTCTATTTGCTAATTTAGCCAGATGAGGACCCCATTGGAGTTTGGAGTCTAACGTTAAACCAAGAAATACTGTATCATTAACTAGGTCTAGTTTACTAACGGTAAAGAGCCAGAAAACATATTTGGGTTCACGACTTAGGACTCAACTTGTATATAGGTAGCCTATTGTAGAATAGTGAATCTGTTAGCTTTATTAACTATTTTCTCGAAACAATGTAAAGAAACTCAGAATATCGCATCAGCTTCGTGCGGTTAAATTTCTCAAAGATAACTTCATTAAATCACTGGAGAGACTTAAATATTTTCTAAAGCGGTACTTAGTGCGAGCATCAACGGCTAAAGTTTTACTCATCAGCAATTAATCTTTGCTTAAGCTTCGGAAAGGCTTTCGCAAACATTGACTCAAAATTAATTACCAACGGATGATTATGAGCTCGTGCTTGAGAAGGTATTTATAAGTTGGGGTTTGAATTTTGGATGTATACTTTTAGTTTTTTAGTTTTAATTTGAGGTAAGTTTATTTAAATAAAACTAAGTTTTTTTTCTACATCATAGTAGTATAACTAAATTATTTTACAATAGTCAAGGTTTTTAAATATAAACAACAAATTAAACTGGACCCGAACAAAGCTCTAGGCTTGTAAGTTGGTCAGACGAGAAAAATAGTGGATAAAAGCAAATAAAAGAGAAGTAAACGTCATTTGCTGCACTTTGAGTAGGTACAAGTCAACGATAAACATATAGAAAAATACATCCTTAAATTATAAATAATAGAACATCCAAGACTCGAAAATACACGCACTTATTTCACAAAATATTTGCCTTTACCAAGAATTAAGCCTGGAACTGCTAGCTACACTATGCTAGCTGTGTCACATGTCATTTACTAATGGCGGTCAAAATTGAGTTTTTTTATTAATTGCGGCCCACCGTAGGTCCGCAGTTTTCGCCAATGTCAAGTGAGTGAAAGTATAATCAATAAAGAGAATAAATCAAAAGTAAAATCCGGACATCGTTTCAACCAGCCATCTCCCTCTCCTCTATAAATAAAAACAAAAACAAATACTTACTTATTTTATGACGATAACTTATTGACCGTTCCAAAATTACGTAGGACATCAACTCAAAATGGATATTATCATCATAAATTCAACTGACCCATAACATTTTGGCCCTCCTCAATTCACGGCTGCCATTTTGTTCAATTCAATGTGACGTTAGCGTCAAGCGATTATCACCCTTGAGACCAAAGGGTTTGATGAATGACGGTGTGAACGGAGGATGTCAAATTTATTTTTACGCGACGGGTTCCATTCGATAGATTTCTAGTGAATTTTTTGTAACTTAAAAATACGTTTTTAAATATTTTAAGTGTTATAATTTTAACGTGTCTGACTGTTCATCTAAGAAATTATACCTCTCAAACAGACATCCCGATTCAGGTGCATTTTTTTTAAAAACTATTTTTAATGGGATTGGTTCTTGAAAAGCTATATTTTATAACCGGCCAAGTGCGAGCCGGACTCGCGCACGAAGGGTTCCATGCCATTATCTATACAACAACTTTACCTGTTGCCGTTATTAACATCGAGCAAAAAACGGCAATAAAATCACGTTTGTTGTATGGGAGCCGCACTTAACTTTTTATTTTATTCTGTTTTTAGTATTTTTTGTTTCCTCGTGTGGTTGCCGAGTTAGAATAGTGCCACTCCATGTCTTCCCGTGGATGTCGTAAGAGACGACTAGGGGAATAAAGGCTCGTAGCACTGTTAGGCGATGGGCTTGCAACCTGTCACTAATACGCTGGTAAACATCTTAGCCTAATTGTGCAAATTGTGGTTATAGAATTATCAACAAGTTTTTAGAGATGTTTGTAATTCTGTAGCTCTGCCTACCCCACTCTGGGAACGAAGGCGTGAGATTATGTATGTATGTTATAGCGGCAACAGAAATACATCATCTGTGAAAATTTTAACTGTCTAGCTATCACGGTTCATGAGATACAGCCTGGTGATAGACAGGCAGACGTCTGTCTGAGTGGACTCAAAGCAAAGCAAAGCAAAAGCAAGTGGCAAAGAACCCTAAAGAATCAGTTAGGCCGTTAAAATATAGCAGTTCCTAAATTAGGGATTACTATTATTATTATCGAAGGTTTTTTTTATCTATTTCATAGTTCTGCCCTACTAAGCATAATGGCGATATCTCAGACAAAACCTCTGTAGAAATTGCAACCTAGTTACAAACAGAAGAGAGTTGAATATGCTTTGGCTATGGAATTTATTTATTGCATTTTTGCTTAGGAGGGCAGAGTTATGCTGTTTGCTAAACATCTTGGTGACGCCTTAGGAAACGCATTTTTTATTGAAAATGGGTTCCTACCACAGAACAGAAAAAACAGTAGAAGTGCGATGGGCGTGTCGAAATTCAAAATTCAAAATATTTATTCAGCAAATAGGCCACATGAGGCCTCTTTTACACGTCGGTAATATAGAGTGAATCTACCAGCGCTTCGGACAATGGCATTAGGACGGTGTGGCATGGTTGTGCGGAGTTCCGCGCAACCTACCATAGTTTGCCGCGATCGCTTGTGCGTGAAAGTTGTGCGAATAAATATTACTAAAGTAGGAAATAAATCCAGAAGCATGCGTTATTGTGCTATTTTGGAATGCAAAAACGATAGCCGCACCAAAAATATTTTCCATGATGGCGTGTTGTTCTTATGATAGTGTGAGTAATTGGCGACAACAGGTTCGATACTAAGCGAAGCTCATGGCACTTCCACTGTTTTTTCTATTCCGTGGTTTCTACACAGATGAATAACATTAACAATTATCGAAATCTGTCGAAATTAAAATATCTTATAATTTATAGGTAAGTACCTATAATCTCATACATATAAAAATCAATTGCGGATCGTTATTCTCACAAAAACTCAAGAATGAGTCGATTTGAAAAAAAAAAAAGATTGCTGTTTTCGTAATTATCTGGGCAAGGCTTGTATGAAAAAAAATGTATACCCGGATAACGTCGGGCACGACAGCTAGTTAAAATTAGAAACAACACTTTGATAGTCAATGATTTTGAAAGGTGTTGGAGAATGCAAATTGTACTCTATTTCATTGAGGTAAAGTGACAGCTATCAAATGCAATAAATTTTTCAAGTACTCTAGCAGAATTTCTGATTAAAATACGCTGGTCGTTTTAATTATTTTGATGATTGTTCTGGTATAACTTACAAAGGGAATCAGTAAGCAATAAATATATTAATAAAATTGCTTTCTTTTGAATACAAGTAACCTAGTCATTTTTAAAAATTAAGTAAGAAAAATTACCCTATTTGCTTCTATTTATTCCACAAGAGTAAATACACTTTGACCGAACAATTGTCCTCGCGTGTGATACCCATGGACTTGTTTCTGTAATTAGTCCATGGTGATTCTCTGGAACTAGACACTAGTTGAACAAGGAGTGAAAGCCATTAATTAAGAAGAAAAAGATCGTAATATTGTATAATTATTGCTTACATGTAAACAAATAGAGCAGTAGTACTCCTCGACACGGCACGTATTTTCAGGAAATTCCTATATCTCATAACATTACCACTTTTTACCGATGGGACACTAAGTAAACGGTTTTTTAATATGGTTTTTGTCGTCGTCATTTGATGGCACCTATGGGTCACAGATCCTACTTACCATCACGTGGCCTCACTTCACCTCATCCATGTCATAAAAAACCAACTGTCCATCATTTGGACCTTGTTCTTAATTGGTTCCTTCACCCTACCTAATTTTCAAAACCCTAAAGCATGACATACATAAATGAAAAACAAAACCAATACATACCAAACAGTCGGAGTTAAAAAACCTGGCCCTCACGTCTACTAACAAAAGCTATATCGCCTTTGGCATGTGATCGTATTGTCAACGTTACGTCGTATTTACTAGAACACACGTCAGCAATATTTTTTTACCCAGCAGAATAGAGGCGCTGGATAAACCAAACAACAAACAAGCATCGAAAGTTGAAAACCAGCTTCAATTCATCGGATCCGCTTAGAAAAATCCTTGGGAACAAAACACGTTGAGCACAGGATGTAATCTTGCGATGACGAAACTTCGCCGGCTCGGAACATGTAAATTAGGATACCGTCAGAGTGTAGCAACTCACAGCTGTGTTACTTAAAGGGTGTTTCGGGCGTTTCAACCGCCCTCACTACAGTTCTCTAAAAATTACTCAACAATGATAATTACTAGAGATGGGAGTACGGATTTTGCCGACTGGCCAGTCGGCCGACTAATCGGTTTTCAATTTGCCGAATAATCGGCCGACTAGTCGGCAATGCCGATCGTAGAATTTTTCTTCGGGTGAACTCGGAAACGTTCGTTTCGCTTCGTCCGTCGCGCTTTGTTACCTACCATTGACCAGTTTTGTTTACGTTTTTTCTGCACGACAAAAAAAACAATTACAACCCTAATTATAGTATTAAAACGAACTACCTAGTGCTTTTTATAACTATGTCGAAAAGAAAATCGCATGTGTGGACATTTTTTGACCATATTTCCTATAGGAAATAAAGTGCCGAATATTCGGCATTTTTTGCCGATTAGTCGCCGACTAATCACCGACTAGAAATGATTCCGAATAGTCGGCTTTCCTGACTAATCGAATCCTCGACTAGTCGGCCCATCTCTAGTAATCACTATCAACTTCTGATGTAATTAGAAGCAGAACTAAGAATACTTTCCATCATTGTTTTCTTCATTGTTTTGAGAACGGTAGCGAGGGCAGTTGAAACGCCCGAATATTCACCCTAAAAGAGATAGGGCCAAGGATTTGTTTTGAAAACCAATTAGATTGCCTAAGGATCCGTCTGTTTGACCTCCCATCTGTCTGTCCCACAGAAACAGTATTTAAAGTATGAAAGCTTTTTAACCGACTTCAAAAAAAGGAGGAGGTATGTTCCCCGATTACTCGAAGACCACTGGACCGATTTGAAAAATTTTTTCGTTGTTCGAATGGGTATACTTTCTAGTTGGTCCCATTGTCACCACGTCAGGATCTGATGATGCGATCATGGAGAAATCAAGAGAACTCCTCAAATATTATAGGCACACCTATAGCGATTTTGGTATTTTTCACTGTAACTCATGCATTTGCTTTTGAAAAGTACTATATGGTGAAGTGGAACTGATGATGAAGACCCCAGATGGCCACCGGAAATCCTTAACGGTACCTATTTCCAGGGTGGCGATAAGATATTTCGATAAAGGAAGTTGAGCGACTATGACGAAGCACATTTAGGTTTAAATATGACTATGACATTCCCGCGGCGTTGTCTGCGGCGAGCTTGAAATGTTCTATAGTTTCTTATTAATATTTAGAAGTGGAGCTACGTAACAGCATAAATAGGATCACTAAAAAGTATAAAATAAAATAAATGTTTAAAAAAACAAAAAACCGCCTTCAAAAAGCAAAAAATAACTTCTTTAAAATGGTAGGTAAATAGGTCAGTCCAACTGAAGTCGGCGTCCAACAATATTTTAACCAAAAGCAGAATTCAGTTGGACTGACCTATTTACCTACCATTTTAAAGAAGTTATTTTTTGCTTTTTGAAGGCGGTTTTTTGTTTTTTTAAACATTTATTTTTAACGTCAGTTTTTGCCTTGGACTTTATGAAATGGTTACTCATGCCTAGTAGCTCAAGGCGATCAGAAGATAGAATAGAATAGAATAGAATATAATAGAAATCATTTATTCAACGCACACAGAAGAAAAACAATAGAAAAAAAAAAGTAAAAGGAAGACATTACGTTGAATAGGACCCCTTTCAGCATTGTGCCGCAGTGGAACTGCGGCGCTGATTTTCAGAGGGACTTAAAAACTAACCTAAATTAAATATTAAACGGGTAACAGTAAACAGTTAACAGGTAACATTACAAACATTAGCGACAATTTTTTACAGGAAACGAAAAAAAATAATTAAATCACGCTTAGAAACGTTAACAAGGACTAAAATACCATTTTGTGTGGCAACACCAGAACAACACAACCGTTTCCTGTTGGATCGTTGCAAGTGACGGCCAGTTTGATTTCAAAGGGATGGTCTACGATTACACCTTGGTCAGTAGGAGCTAAAGTAAATGGGCTCCGCTTTGTGGTGAATAAGCACGTTCGTGTTTTAGCTGATTGGTCCAACAAAGGCATGCCAGTAGACGTTCATTGCGTCGTTACAATAGCTCTCGCCTCAAACGTGAAAACCAACTCGTCAATGTATTTCTACTAGCATACTTACTAGACCAATGTGAATCAGGCTTTTTAGCAGTATTGAAACTGACCAAGTTAGCATCGCCCCAATCAGATCAATCGTATTTTTGTGTTCCGGTGTGGGTTAAGACAGCCAGTGAAACTACTAGCATAGACGCATTCCATCTCAGTCCAACGTTAGCAACGCTATTGCGGTCGTAGGATTGCAGTCTTAAGATTATAGTCGTGAGAATGATCTGATAGATCACACTATTACCATCAGCCCCCTATTTCATCATCCTGATAATGACATGCACAATTGCACATGGCACATGGCACAGCTGATATAAAACTCAGGGATGTATCAGCGAGTTAACTTTGCAATGTATACCGAATTGTCACCTGTCACATGTCATTGTCAAGATGTTGAAATACGAGGAAGGTGGCCTGTGTGTTCCTTCACTTTTTTTATGCCATTTAAAATATCTTACTTACTTTACTTAGCTGGTTAACAACTTCTTTAAAAAAATGCTCCATCTAGATGGATAATACAGTATACGCTGTGAGAGCGTCAGTTTTCAGGACGCGATTCTTCGGGCATTTTTCTTCATCCCATCCTTTCAATATGTTGCTGGAATGTTAAAATCATCATTTATCTTCCGACCGGCCATTATGGTAATCAGGTAAGGCCAGTAGACGGATCTTAGATGTGAGGTACGATCGAAATAGCATCTGCATGATGTAACGGTTTTGATATTGTTTAATGCAAATAAAGCGCCTTAGTTATGCCGCACATTTTTAACCGACTTCAAAAAAGGAGGATTTTTTTATGTATGTTCACCGATTACTCCGTCAATTGCCGACCGATTTCAAATTATTTTTTTTTGGTTTGATAGAGTATACTTTCGAGGTGGTCCCATTGTCACCAAATCTGAATCTGATGAGAGGATCCGTGAGTAATTGAGGGAACTCCTCAAATATTGTAGGCAAACATATAGCGATTTTAGTATTTTTAGTAACAAGTTCAGCATTTGCATTCAGAAAGTATCATTAATTTGGTGAAGTGAAACTGATGATGAAGACCACAGATGGCCACCGGAACTCCTTAACGGTACCGATTTCAAGGGTGGCCATAAGATATCTCGATTAAAATAGTTGAGCGACTACAACGAAGAATATTTACTTGTTAACCGACTTCAAAAAAGGAGGTTATTGAAATATGACTATGACTTTCCCGCGGCGTTGCATGCGGCGCGCTTGAAATAACTTAAAGTTTCATTTCAACTAAGAAGTGGGACTACGTAACAGCGTATTATGATCACTAAAAAGTATGAAATAAAATAAATGTTTTAAAAAACAAAAAACCGCCTTCAAAAAGGCAAAATATAACTTCTTTAAAATTGTAGGCACCTAATAGGTTAGTGCAACTGATGTCGGCTTTTTGTTGAAAATGTTGTGGTCGCCTACTTCAGTTGCACTAACCTATTAGGTGCCTACAATTTTAAAGAAGTTATATTTTGCCTTTTTGAAGGCGGTTTTTTGTTTTTTAAAACATTTTTTTATTTAACACTCTGCCAATCAAGTTATTAAGTAACCTACGAGTCATGGATCAACTAATGAATTTTCTGACAAATTAAAAAGTCGAAAGCGGATAGAAAAAATATCTAATGACCAAGTGCTGAATAGAATAAATGAAATTAGGAATTTACTAGCAATAATAGAAAATAGAACAGGAACAATGATAGGATACCTGCTACGACACCACCTTTTCTGTAAAAACATCATAGAAAGACAGATAGAAGGAAAGAGAGGCAGAGGAAGACGAAGAAGAAATTACTTTGAACAAATAAAAGAGAAGGTTAAGGTTGGGTCGTACCAGAAAGTCAAGCAGTTGACGTTGGACCAGAGCGGTTGGCGATTACTCCACTGAGAAGAGCATGGCTATTCAATAAAGAGAGAAAGAGATAAATTCGGAACACAAAACTTATAGGAATTACGAAAAGAAACCCTTACTAATGACGTGATAATAATGTGATAGCATTATACAGTTTATCATCATTCTCATGTAAGTATAAAGTTAAAGAATAAAGTTCTTAAACCATAATATAATAGTTGAGTAATTGTTCATGAGTTTTAGTTCCAATTTCACCATACGATGTTAACCACTTAACAGAAGATTAGAGCGTTAACAGCCGTCAAAATTTATGAACTAACAGTCGATTAACATTGATTAAATTTAACATCGTTTGGTGAAATTGGTACTTAGACGTATTAATTAAATAAATAAGTATGTTTTTATCTAATAGGGATGTTTATTGTTGTCTTACTCTGAGTACAAGCCTAGAGTTTAGTTTTGAACTAGGTCAATGTGTGTATAATTATCCCCTGTTTTTTTTAATGCATTCGTTAGGAATTGCCGGATAACATGGTATCCAAAATAATTGGTCCACAATTGACGGAGAAATCGGTGAACATACATACAAAAATAGGAGCCTTCTCCTTTTTTGAAGTTGGTTAATCATAAATCAATGGTTCTATTTATAAAAAATCCTTTTAAAACAGATTTGTATTGAATTAACAAAAAATGTTATCACTTTACTGCCAATACCGATCATACGAGCACAAAGCAGATGCGGGCCTGAATGGAAAACGAAAAATAACGAAATATTGCATAATGTCTGTTATATTTTAAACCCCGAAAAAAAAAAGTTTGATGTGTCTGGGTATATATGTGTCTGTGAGCATAGATCTCAAACGAATAGATCGATAAGAACGCATTTTTTCAAAGAAATCTAGTTTGATCTGGATTTTTTCAGGTTTATGTTTATGAAAATTGGTTTAGCCGGAGTTCTTATTTATGGAATACCTAGTTATCGTTCTGTCTATTTATTTATAGCTCTGTGTGTAATGTGCGCGGGGCTTCACTGTAATTGGCTGGTTATTGTTATTACGTCATTGATGAAACAAAAAGTGAGGTGTTTGCGATAATAAAATCCAGGGAGCGTAAAAAAAAAACGCTGACGCTAGTGAATTTTGAGACTGTCAAAACGTATGGTATTGACGATTTATCGCTTTGATCATTAAAAGCAATAGGGAACATTCATGATTTTTTAAATAGCTTCAATAAAAGCTGATTCATGTAACAAATAATTGAGAAATCAAATTTCTTAATTAGTTATTAAAATAGCCAAAACATCAGCAAACAAAGATTTTGCTCCTATCTTTATGAATTTAACATGGAGTTTATATGGCCGACCTGTTACGACGTCACAGTGCATATCGGATCTCTCCGTTTAATCGCTGTCTAATTGACAGACATAAATGAAAAGGGACTTCGTTTTACACTATGTAAAGAAAGATCAAGATTACGAGTTAACCAACTCAAAACCAGTTAATAAAGGTTTTTTTACGCCCGCAATGCGATAAGTTTACCTTTATGTGTCAGGACCTAAACCTGGTCATTAATTTAGACAGAGCCTTAACATTACTTAACCTTTTTAAACATTTAGAACTGATGAAAGATACCCTGGTCACGTGTACATTACCGACGGTTGAATAATTTAATAGACGTTATACAAAGGAAAGTCAACGCTTCCTTTGTTCGTTGTATTTGGTTGGTAGAGAGAGGTGTTATTTTATAATAACGGCCCTCTGTCGAACTATCTATCGAGTAATCGATTAATTTATACGAGCTCGCTTACGCTTTCCTTCTTAATTCTGTGTTTGTACTTTCATTTCAGATATTTTTCAGACTTTTATTTCACTTAATCGATAAGTGGCATTTTCGAGTTAAATATTTCCTATACCCTAATCTAAATCTAAAAATTGATCATAACGATTTTTAAGAGCTATCCAATATATCAATCGATAAGCAAATATGAGAAAAAAATGCTTTACATGTATGGGAGATACCCGAAAAACACTTGTAACATTTTATTTGTCATTTTTATCGGAGTAATTTTGATGTATAACTATGTCAAATTACAGCTTTGTAGTACCAAGTGTCTCTAAGTAAAACCGCGGACAGACGGTCATACGGACATGGCGAAACTATAAGGTTTCCTTGTTGATTACGGAACCCTAAAACATAGAACTTATTAATTATTATTAGTTCCGTGAATACTAATCACGGTAATTAGAAATAGTGTACATATTGAAAAGTTATTGAGTAATTTTGTCACACACAGACAAATATATTGTGTGATTCATTCTAACTAAGTAATAATCACAATGTATGATAATGTTGTGTCAAAAGGGCAAACAGATTGTTTTTAATTAGTTATGCATAATTTATGTTATGGAAGATAAATTTACTTAAAATTGTCTATCAACTATTCACTTAATTAAGGTTAAATGTCAATTACAATCATATCTTAATTTTGCTGTTTAGATAATTTAGATAGCACGTTTTTAAAGCACGAGTTAAAAACAATTCTCACGCCAAGTTCACATGGTGTCAATTTTGTAGCGCCTAAATCTCGCCACCACCAGGGGCCTGTTTTATAAAGCTACAAATTAAAATTTACAGGTTACAAGTTTCCATTTGACACAACCTCGACCAATGACGACCAGCCATTTGAGCAGTGTTGTCAGGTTAGATCTGTAAAATTGTTACTTGTAGCTTTATAAAACGTGCCCCAGCAATAGAGCACGTTTAAACCCTTTCGTTCCGGCAAAGTCGTACACAAAATCTACCCAATATGTCAGGTTCAATCAAGTAATATTTGCTGCTCAGTCCTGTAGATGAATTAACTCGTTAACAGAAATTATACTCTTACGTCTGAAGGACGACTTATCTCGGTTAGGTAAAACGCTTTTCAGAACCAGTAGGTAGCCTCCTATGTCCCACCATATAACGAAATTTTCCAAAGGAAAATGAACCTATTATCATTGCAATAGAGTGAATTTTCTATTTTAATTGTCTGTCATAAAAACAAGGGAAATTCTACTTTATCTCCTTTGCAATAGACCTTTATTGCAATGGCCGTATTATGTACATTTTTTGTACGCGGGGTCTTATATATATACTTACTTATATATATAGACGAAAGAACTCGTTAACTAAAATTGTCAAAATGAGCGTAAAACGAAACACTTAAGATACAAATATGTAAAGAATATTCATCGGGTAATACGATTATTCATTGTTTACTCTCAAACTAGTTGGCAACATCACGTAACTATAGTAAGTAGGTATGACTCGAGGCCAAGTGTGAGGGACGCAATGTGTCCGGTTGTGTGAACTAAAATAGGTTTATTATACGTTTATGCTTAAGAAATTAGGTATTTTTAAATAAATACATACATACCTTTACGCCTGTCTCCCAGTGGGGTAGGCATGGACTCTGGAACGCCCGGTGCACCGGTCTAAACTTACAACTTTCGCTCCCTCTACATTCATCAATCTCTTCATGCACGTACGTCGGTTTCGGGTGCTTTTTTTTTAAATTTTATAATGTAATCTTAAAGTAAATTTATTTCCTACAGTTTCAAAAATACAATGAGTTCAATTCATCCAGTCCCCTTAATTTAACCAATAACTTTAACAAAAAGGAAGCTTTCAAAACCCGACTGTTGCTAACCAACTTTAAATCGTTATAAATCCTAAATGATGATTCAAAATGAAAAATGAAGAAATAAACCTATTTGTCATACTTGGTCGACTTTTTTTTTTAAATTTGCACAATGTGGCGTCTGGTTGCCGCCATATTGAATTTTGATTACTGTCATATCTTCAGTGACACTCACTAGATTAAGACAAATCTATTGACATAAGAATCATCAAAATCGGAAAACGGGTTTAGTTTTTATAGTGACACAAAGGAACAAACATACATATATAGGCTGTGAAACACATTACCCTCCTTCGGAAGTCGGGTAAAAACACTCTGTCTTTTTAATTTATCTGGACACTTGGCGCTACCTATATAAAACTTTTTTTTTCTCGGAGGTCTTATTGGTTAAAAACTACTTGAAATATTTGAACCTTAAGCAGCTACTTCGTGGTGGCAGTATAATGATAAGCGCGTATTTTTAATGTTAATTACAATTAAAAAACTGACTCTAAATGTTCATTGATAATGTTACTTTTTTGTAACCATAATTCCGTCTTGCTAAGTATCTAAAACAGTCTATGGTAATATTTTGTCATGTGACCATAATTCCGTCTTGCTAAGTATCTGAAACAGTCTATGGTAATATTTTGTAATGACAATGGCAACAGCAAGCATCCGCGACATAAAAAAAGATGCCAGTTTATGGTCTGGACACTGTCAAAGGTGCAGCACGCGTGTGTTGCGTTTTCGGTGTATATTTTTTGAGAATTTCGGCGATTTCAAAGTTAAAGGTAAGTCATCTCGTCATCTCCTTGCTTTAAATTAATTGAGTTAGACACAGCACGTCTCTCACTATGCTGCTACAGTTTTGGCAGGAAATATTATTTGGCCGTCTGTTATCTACTTTGCGATCTTTTTTTCTGCGTTAAGACTTACTGAACCTTACCCTAACCTTGACCTTTGAACACACTGTGCTGTTTGACAACGAGGGCAGTTTTACGATTACCTTTTGTTTGATATTAACAAAAATGTCTTAGTGAAGATTACAGACGGCTAATTCATACTTCCTGAACTATAAATAAGTTTTTATTTCAAAAGTGTTATGTAGTATTTACTATTTGCTAGTAAGATAAGAGATAGTAGATTTATGTTTTAGTTAAAAATTAGACAAGTTTTCAAATTATTGTCGATAAATAGGTATAACCTCGAAAATCGCACTTTGACGTAACTTCTACGTTACTTTTATGTACCTAGCTTGTATGTTATGTAATGTATTAGAAGTGTTTTAATTTCAGTGCATCTTGAAAATTTTATACTTACTTTTCTATTTGCATGCCAAATTGAAAAAAATTGTAAAGGTTTTCTTTTCACGGTCCAAATTATTTTTAATAATTTTATTTTGTTATTGTATTTGACAAAATCATGTATACGTATGGTTTTTTCTGAGAGAGGTGTATAATTATGTTACATACCTACGTAGAAAGATCGTTTATTATTTTTGCAATTTTACAAATCTCATTGTGTAGCTTATTTTCTGAATTAATAGGATTTTATTACTAGAAGACCATAAAACATCCAAATCTGACATTATTTTGGCAGCTTTCTATTAATGTAACTTTTTAAATGCCTTAAGCAGCGTCAATCATCTTAAATACCCGAAAAATCTCATTTTACTTAAATTACTTTATTCAGGTGACATCTTAATTACGATATTTTGTCATTTAAAGAAGAGATTTAAGCAAAAGAGGATCCTTGAGTCCGACTTGAGGTATTACAAATGAGTTCCTTGTTAATCTTACCCTTTTAAATTTAAATTACAAGCCCATTTTTTCTTTTAAATTATAAGGAAAACTTGTTCATTCGTAAAAAAATGGACAAGATGCGAGTCAGATCCTCTCTGCTTTTGTTTTGTTAACGCAACAATAGAAATACACATTGTATGAACATTTTGACTGCCTACCTACGGTTCATGAGATACAACCCGCTGACAGACAGACGGACAGCGGAGGCTTAGTAATAAGGTTCTGTTGGTACCCTTTATGGAACCCTAAATCCATACAAGGTGCAAATTTGTCTTGCTAGGTATATCTACAAATTAACGATATTCGGATTTGTTTCTTTAGGTTTTGATTCTTTTCAAGTATCAAAATATCTGTGGGTATTTGGATCGGTCATTTTCCAAAAAAAGTCCTGGCAAACATACATACAATCACGCCTCTTTTTCGTAAGGGTAGGCAGAGACCACTTGCTACGATCCAGACAAACTTCCCTCGCCTCCTCCACACTCATAAGTATGTTTGTACACGTGCGTCTCGGTTTAGGGTCTCCTGACCTGGCCCTTTCTTAATACGTCCCCGATCTGATCGTGGAAAAACAGTTTTTATACCTTTTAAACAGTAACATTTATACCTTTCATTATGCTCAAATTGTAATAGCATTGTTAACAACTCCTCACTGGCTTAATACCAAAAAAAGGGGAATGTGCAATGATGTATTCGAAGCATTCTATACCCTATTGGTAACCACATTAAATTTAAAATGCTTATAATGGTTACTAGTCAAATTAGGCCCTCTTGATATAACGGCAACTTACTGCCCAGCGTATAAGCGCTAACTTTAATAAAATGGTACTGATAGCATTACAGACACTGGAAAAGATGAGGAGCTAGTAAAAACAGTACGTATAAACATACTAACCATCGATTTAAATGTATGCAAAAAAGGTTTTTTAATACAGGTGAAAAATAAAATACACACGCTTACACTTGCTATTTTTTTATTACGATTGTTCCTTTTATTCATTTACTATACAAATAATTCACAAATTTTGGTAAATAATATCTTATGACAAATTTACTTCACTAGTCACTTATTTAAAAAATCCTATGTAACTTATTTTAAAAGTTATTGTATTGTAGAATACTTTAGGAGTTATTGTATAATATTATATTTTTAAGGGGAACATTAAAAAAAAACTCGTAGATTTTAGAAGATTCCAGCATATTTAGTATTAGTACTACGGTGTTGCTTTTGTTATCTGCATACCTGGGATAACTCGGGGCAAGTTCTAAATATTTGATATCGATAAAAAAGATGTCATCATCATCATCATCATTTCAGCCTATTGCAGTCCACTGCTGAACGTAAGCCTCCCCCAGGGTTCGCCACAAGGCCCGATCTCCCGTTTTCGCCATCCAGTCACCACCAGCCACTTTTTTCAGGTCGTCGTTCCGTCTGGCTGGAGGGCGTCCTGCGCTACGCTTGCCGAGTTGTGGTCTCCACTCGAGAACCCGTCTACTCCACCGATCATCGGTTCTGCGACAAATGTGACCAGCCCACTGCCACTTCATGCTATACTTCTGAACTACGTCAGTGACCCTAGTTTTATGCCGGATCATCTCATTCCGGATTCTGTCCCTTAGCGAAAAAGATGTCGATATAATTAAATTAATACATGTGCTCATTGAACATTCTCGATTACTATAAAGAAGTTCGATGTCATATCTGATTCGAGCCTCTTAAGATAATAAAAGCATGCGTATGTCATTTCAATCAAAATTACAATTTACTGTCAGTACAATTCATATCTTAGAGTAAGAATAATATACGAGATAATATGAAAACTACCATGAAAAAAGTAAACATTCCTATAAAAGGTGAGGAAATTTCAATAACCAACGTGAATGAGAAATTGTCTTTGAGTCATTATAGATATTTTAAGAATGCCCCGTTGACCACTGTGCTGCCGTCCTAAGCAAAAATGCAATAACTAAATACAATAGCCAAAGCAGATTCAACTCTCTTCTTTTTGTAACTAGGTTGCAATTTCTACAGATGTTTTGTCTGGGATATCGCCATTATGCTTAGTAGGGCAGTGTGGACGTTGAAAGAACGTTTAGCAGTTTAAAGTTGATATTTTCATCTAGATGGCATTCATTAATTCCGACGAATATGGAAAAAATATTATGAAAACTATTGTAAAATAAACATATAAATACACGTTTTAATTATAATTATTTTTAATTTAAAAATGAGGAGAAAAATAAGTAATATTTATTCATGTCGAATAACATTTAGATGTTGACAGTAACATCGACATATTTTTTTGTCGATAAAATATTTTGTTACATCCCTTTCGTATAGATGCCCCGAGTTATCCCAGGTATGGTTATCTGTGTTACTACAAAGGTTAAAAAATCTTTGTCAAATATGTCATCTTACTAATATGTATGTACCGTAACGGACGTTAATTTGTGACTCATTTCAAAAAAAATATGCTTGAGGTCGTCAATGTCATTAGAGATGTCAAGTCATTTGTAACCATAGGAAACTCAACCTTATTGTTGTAGAATGTCAGATTGACATTGAACCTAAGGTGGCTCACAAATTCAATTCTTTGACACATCGAAATGTTCAAAAATATTCCTACAGCATTTTAGAAAAAGAATGTAAATACTACAATGTACAAAACGCAAAATCAACATTAAAAAATACCAAATTGAATTGTAGAAAGGCGTACTTATGCCTTTAAAGATTGGCGCAGACATACCGCTCGTCACCAGATCAGCTCAAAATGCGACATTGAAAACTGAGCTTTGATCTGTGTTAGTACGATACATTTTTCAGTGGATGACTGCTAAATTGTGCCGTTGCCGTTCCGATGCCGATAAGTGTGCATTATGAAGTTTCATACAAAGAATACTGAACGGCTCGAGTTGAGGTGGTGCCGATCCGGTACCGAGCGGTTATGTGTGCGTCAACCTTAAGCTATTTTTTCGGAATTAATGAAGCATCGAGTATACATTAGCACAAAAAAAAACCTTAGGGAACTAAATAAACTAAATTTTAAAACTATAAGATAGCGTCGGTGAAACTGCAAAACCGCGTAAGTAACATTTTTAATGAGAAGCAAACTGCACCTTTTTTCTAATATGTTAAGGTTTATTTTGCTCTATAGTAAATTTGTTGGTTACGCGGTTTTGCAGTTTCACCGACGATAGGTAATTGGACTCAGATTAACTTTGTAAAAAAAACTTTATTCTTCGCTTTCATCCTCACTATCGGAATCGTCAAGGTCTTCATAAAAATCTCCAAGTTCCTTAATCCGAAACATCTTCTGCAATTTCGGGGAATCTTTAAAATTCTCCATTTCCCATTTCTGGGCGCTTTCTTTTGAACAACTACCTAACCTCAATTTTAAATGTTTTGATTTTTTTACGTATAAACATTTCTGGGTCTCCAAATGCTTGATTACACGGGTCTGAAAAAAGTTCCAGGTATAAAGCGGGGTTTAGACGAGCAATAAAAGTTGCAGAAGTTCACTGCTGTCTTACTCTAACTTTTAAGTGAGGAAAAGACAGCTTGTGCTTCTTGCTCTAAAATTGAATTTAGAGTAAGACAGAGATCAACTTCTGCAATTTTTATTGTGAGTCTAAACCTCGATTAAGAATTAAACTCGAAGACAAGAATACAACTCGAAGAAAGTATCAATGACCTTACTAATAGGGTGTCCCGTTATTAATAGATTCACAATCAACCTGTATAATGAAATGACAAGTATCTGGGCCTCTATTTCACTCGATGAAACTATATTGCCTTTGACATGTTATGGTATTGTTTCTAACTCAGTCACTATTACTGTCAAGGAAATAAGAGCTATTGTCACGTTGACAATACGATAACAAGTTAAAGGCAATATGGTTTTACCGAGTAGAATAGAGGCCCTGACACTAGGGAATGTAAATAACCGGTTATAGTCGGTTTTAACCGGTTATTTTCATATAAAAACGGTTAATAACCGGTTAAATTGCATTTTCTACGTGACACCCAAAGAAATTTGCATTCTTAAAACTACAATCTTAGGACTGCAATCGTAAGACTGAAAATACGATGCCAAGTTTGAGGATCTAGATGAAATGCCTCTATGCTAATAATTTCAACGGTTGTCCTCTCCACAACAATGCGAACACTACTGCTGTCTGGCGTTAGGTTAAAAGATGTATGAAATAAAAATAAAATATGATACGTACATTAGGATCATATAACCATATTTGAGATGTGGTTCCTTTGCAGAAAAAAAGTGTCACTAAACGGTAGAGATAATCTAAACATATATTATCTTTACGTAGTTCTAATTCATTTGTATAAACCCAGTACTGAAAAAAATACACATATTTAAACATTATTTTATAAATGATACAGAATAAAAATAAATATAAAATATCGGGGAACAATGTCACACAAATTGCCTAGTCCCAAACTAAGATCTAGACTTGTACTATGGGAACGAGACAACGATCAAAATACTTAAACTGGGGTCCTAGTGAAAAAGGGTACAAGTCGACTTAACTCGTAATAAAAAGGGTATATACATGACCGGAGTATATTAGACTTAAACCCTTTTTCACTTGATCATCATAAGACTTATATACCCTTTTTCACTAGGACCCCAGTAATGAAGTGAAAAAAATACTTTTCACATCTCATGCTCTTAAAATGTTACTTTAGTCTCTGCACATCGGGACTAAAGCTTATTACTCGTTTTCCGTGCAGCTTTTACTAAACATGATTTACCCCGGACACTCTGTATATAGAACTGTCCTACTTAGAAAAAAGGGCGTATGTCTCATAGAACCACGCATGTATTCGTGATCTTATTTCATTATAATTAAGGTTTAATTTACTTTGACTAATAAATTACGCATGCGTCTTTTTTATTTAGGACGGCAGAGATGATATTTAATAAAAAAAACTCTTTTAATCAAGCAACAAAGGCTATAAGGATTAAGATTAAATTTGTAACACGGGTTTACCATACTTAATTTTGATCAAAACACCAGAAATTCCCGTAAAAATCAAAGACGAAGGAAATTATAAACCAACCAAACAAGACACGACTAGTCACAAGAAGAGAATAGGTTTACAGTCCCAACTTACCTGGTTACCTCCTTCATTATGACACCTTATAACCCTTAAGTCATCTATTGGATTCGTAAGCACTTGTGGTACATCGAGACAGTATCTGTTGATACCGACGAAAACAACCTAAAAAACATTATTTTTAGAAATTGCATAATCAAGAGCTAATTTGCCTTAAGTTTGCTTAGTTTAAATAAAAGCTAAGTTAATGTGGAGGCGGTTTCTTGAAGAAAACCCTAGCAAAAAAATTATACACACGATTATTTCGCGGTTATTCGCATTTTTAACACTGGCAGTTTTTATACTTAGTATCATAAATGAGGTAGGTTTAGGTTATGTTAATTCTTCAGCTGACCCAGAGGGAAAAACCACCCAGAAATAGACTCTGCGAAAGTGTATAAAATGCGAATAAATCTTATTTCACGTTCTTAAGCTGTAAAATTAAATTAATATTATTAAAATTTATTTATTTTATTTGTTCTCGTAAATAAACCTTTTTGACAAAATCAAAAGTTTCAGATTTCTTTGCAATGTTTATAAATTATTATAAGTGTAACAAGTCTCAATTTTATCATTACTAACAATGTAAATGTGGCAAGCAAATTTACTAAACAGATTTCTTATATTCATCATTTTTATCCATTTTTAACATCATCATCATCATCATCATCATTTGTGGCCATAGTCGTCCACTGCTGAACATGCAAAACATGCAGGTCATATGTCCTTTTTTAACATGCATTTTGTTTAATCCCATCTCGGTCCAGTGCTCTCCTCATCCAGCACCTTCCTGCCCTACTTGTACTTCCAGCACCTACTACAATTACTTGAAAAAATTAAAAAACTCACTTGTCCAGTAGCAATCACGTTTCGAGGTACTTCCAATTGTGGATATATATTTTTGATATACCAATCAAAAGACTGGCAATTCAAGCTCTTTCTTAACTGCTTTCTCGTGGTAACATTGCCATATGCACCTTTCTTGTTGGCGATCCTCGCATAAAAGTACTGTGCGTAATC
The DNA here is from genome assembly GCA_946894065.1 of Acleris literana. Taxonomy (NCBI): domain Eukaryota; kingdom Metazoa; phylum Arthropoda; class Insecta; order Lepidoptera; family Tortricidae; genus Acleris; species Acleris literana. The sequence goes on along the minus strand of OX335678.1, from coordinate 17,408,300 downwards.
ATCCATCCAAACCTAAGCAAAATCAATATTATAACAGTCACCATCAAATATGTACTTATAACCGAAGCCTGCCGTTTGGCAAAAATATTTTGCCAAATGTATCGTTTCCCAACTTTTTCATTTGCCATCCCTTTTTTATACAAATATTTTAGGATTTATTTCGGTACCATTGTGTAGAACCCTATATGTTAGGGTAGGTTAGTTTTTATAATATCCTGAAATATATTTACGGTTACAGAAAACAAAGCGGGTTGGCAAATGAAACGGTTGGGAAACGATACATTTGGCAAACATATTTCGCCGAAACAAATATAATCCACTTACAACATAAAATAAGGTGCTGAAAAATTTAAACTCTACTCTATTGCTCATAATGGTTAAAATAATGTACGATGAATACGTTACGGTTAACATGATTGTTATAGCATACATCTCTTATTTGGCATCTTTATTACATAGTATAAAATAAAGTCGCTTCCCGCTATCTGTCCCTCTGCGTTAGTTTAGATATTTCAAACTACGCAACGGATTTTCATGCTTTAACCCTTAAATGCATAATGATGTAGATTTACATCGTATATTTTAAAGTTCATTTTCAAACATACATTTTAAGTAAATTTCAAACTTATAATTTACGCAGTAAGATTTGTAGCTTTATCAAAATTTAAATTTGGAAATGAACTTTTTAGACATGCTATGCATTAAAGGGTTAATGTTTTCATCGATACATAGAGTGTTTCAAAGGGAAGGTTATTATGTTATAATAAATTCTGGATTATGTTCGGGTGTTACAGTTAACAACAGCTACAAGTGTGTGTGTCTGTGTGTACACGTTAACCAGTTTTTGGAGTTGTTGGTAATTCCCACTCTCGGGATGAAGGCATGAAGGTATAAGATTTGAACTACGTACAAATACAATGTCTTTGTAAGCAAGAAATGATAAGACTAATAAATGACACCACTTACCTCCGCCAGTCTCACCAAACTCTTTTTGAAATGATATTTCAAACCCTCGTACTCTAACGGTTTTCTATAAACATGTCCAACGTGTGAACAAGGATTTATCTCTAAGGTACCGCCACACATCCACACTTTGAACGAAATCTCAAAATTCTCTCCTCCCCAGATGTCAAATTCTTCATCAAAATATCCCAACTCTTGAAAGAATTGTTTGTTCATTGCAAATATACCTGATACTGCTGGAGTTTTGATTGGAGAAATCCTACTAGATCTTTCTTCGTCTATGTTTTCAGGTACATTTTGGTCTATTAATTTGAAGTCCCAAGTAAAACCTACGATATTTATATCGTAGACGGCTGTTGGCACGTACTGAAAAGTATCATCGATTATTTGGTCAAGAACTGGAGTAACTACTATCTTGGGGTTCATATTGATTCTGTAGAGCAAAGGTTCAAGCCAGCCTGAAAAAAAGTGATTAATTTAATACCATTTTCAAACCAATAGACATTTTGTTTATGCAAGAGACCTGACGAAGACTGAAATTACCTAAAGTATTTTTGGAAGCCTTAATTCGAAGCCCTTAGAAGACTGACTCAGTGTATCAAAGAATCAGAATCTCATTGATTAATGTTTTTTTTTTCTTTCTTTCTTTCAAACACCACAAGTTTTATAAGTGCTATTTGTTACTTAAAAAGAATGCTCATAAGAGGACGCTATTTCTCGTTATTGTTAGTTTTAGGGACGTCCTGTATAACAGGTACCTACACAAATTCCTCTTTGTAAAGGTGAACAAAATCAAAATAATAATGACGTGAAAGTTAACCTTCAGTGCATTCACAATGGCTGTCCAGGAACATAATAACCGGACCAATAGCTTGTTTTGCTCCTATCATCCTCGATCTGATCAGTCCCTTGCGCTGTTCATTCCGTATTAACTTCACAAAGGGGAGTTTTTCCACGTAAGTCTTCAAACGTGCCTTCAGATGCACTGAAAATAGATATTAAGAAGCCTTATAAGCTCTTAAAATTTGATAGGTTTCAGAGTCTTCTTTAACTTTCCGGAACTAAACTAGGTTTTGTCAGTTCATTTGTTAAAGCTTCTCTTCTTGTAGTACGCCTGCTCGTAAGCCGCCAAGCCAAGCCAATAAAAAGCAATCTATTTATTTGTATTTTTATCATACGTTTACGTATATTAAGTAAATATCTAATTATCTATGGGCCTGTCCACATCACCACGGCGCGGCGCCGTGGCGTGGTACGACAGGGCACCGAACCGTACATCTGTATGGACGCGACAACGTGGCTCTCCACGGCGACAGGCTGACATGGAATGGGCCCTATGGTTCCTCACGTGAATAATTGATCATTTATCATAACCTATCTTAAATTCTTAAGTAGTTAATTGAAAAAATAATATCAATAATTTATGTATCATAAGTTAATTAAGCAAGTCTAAAGTAGTTTTTTATCAATGGCAAAATAATTTCTAGCAGTTTGAGATTGTTTTGTACGGCGATGTTCATTTGCAATGCAAATGTTATTTACAAGTTGACTCCAACTTAAATTGGACGTTCCGTTGACTGCTAAAACTTGACCTTCCTGTATTGAACGGGTTTAAACAGTTGAAAATGCTTTCAAATTTAAATAAACCTTTATTTTGAAGTTAACCAGCTTTTTACTACATATCTTTATAATGACAACTTTGAGAAGGATACCAAGAGGAGGGTCCAGCTGGGCTGGGCAGCATTTGGAAAACTACATTAGATTTTCTCATCCCGCAATGTTTGAAAACGAAAGTTTTCAATCAGTTAGTCTTTTCCGTGATGACCTAAGGTGCCGAGACGTCGACACTAACAGTGCGGCTAGTACACCAGTTTAAAGTCGCTCAGCGAGCTATGGAACGTCCGATACTCAGAGTGCCTCTGAAGAATAAAACCGTAACGATGTAATCCGACAGATAAGCAAATTAACCGTCATAGCGCAGAGAATTAGCAAGCTGAAGTGGCAGTTGGCTAGCAATATCTGTAGAAGAACTGATAACGATTGGGGTAGACGTCTTCTTGAGCGGAGACCGCAACTCGGCAAATGAAGCCCTCCGCCAAGATGGTGTGATAATTTGCGAAATGCAGATAGGAATGGCAATGGCATGATAGAAAGGCAGATATGCGGCAGGCCGAGGACTAATGGGCCGATGATGATCAACATAGATTGAAAAACTGGAAATTATTGTAACAAAGTGAAAACAAAGAAAAAAAAAAATTTTGGTCATAACTGAATTCATTTACGGACGAGTTTAATTTTTTGGTTTTATTTTGTTTTTGATCGAATAATAAACAAAATGGTACCATTAGCACACTTGCTTTTAAATAAAACAAGGGTACCACCACCATGTACTTAACGCAGTTTTTCATAATCATAATAACAAATTACTTGTTATTACCATAACTTATATATTTTTTAATATAGTATTTACTCAATTATTGTGTCATCATACTTAAGCATCAATTTGTATAGGGTGTTTTCAACGCTTAGTAGAAATGTTGGACTTTGACTGTTATTTCTGACTTTTGCTTTCTCTTGATTGCACCTGGACCGATATAAGTTTTTTTTTTTTATGGCATAGGGAAGGCAAACGTGCACACAGGCCACCTGATGTTAAGTGGAAACTGTGGCCCATAGACATTGGCATTCACGAGACTGCAAATGCGTTGGCCAACCCTGAGGACTAAGATGGAATGCCTCTATGCTAGTCGTTTCACCGGCTGTCTTATCCCCAAACCGGAACACAACAATGCGAACACTGCTGTTTGGCGGTAGGTTAATGGATAAGATTGTGGTAACGATCCGGAAGGAGCCTGCACAAGGACCTACCACCCGCAAGTATACCGAATCGATTGGCAGAACAAAAATAAAGTCATCTAGCCTATTTCATAAACAGGAACGAATAGGCGTGAGCAGCCAAACAAGCCGGCAGATTATTCGATGGAACGTGATCATAGCTGCCAAAGAAGACTCGCAATACCAGGAAAGATGCGGCTCCGGCCTTTGAAAAAAAATACATGCTCGTCTCTTGAAAGTCCCGTAGTAGGTTAAATGAGAGCTTATACAAATGTGCTTACCCATGTTTGAATTATCGTCAATTAAAATGATTTCATTTAAAAGATGGTAAGGTGTTCTATTGATCACAGAATGGACAGTTCTTAGGAGAGTCGACCAAGCTTCGTTGTAGAAAGAGATAATCACCGACGCACCCGGTAAGTTGTCACGGTATTTGATGTCCCGGCACCTGCAATTTTTTGACTAAATTAGTATCATAAGAAGAAGAAATACATTTATTCACTAACCATAAGACACACAAATATACTAAAATAAAAAAAAAACAATGAAGACAACAGGAAAGATAAAAATCGGTTGCTTTTTAACAGATATCAGCTGTTCCGAAAGGAATCGCCATCATATCGCAGGTTTTCATCTATTTAATAGTTATTTATCAAATGTATAGAAAAATAAAACAATGCTAGATTTAGTCTTAAATTAAGATATAATAACTGAACTGTAATTAGGCCTAAATCTAAAATTATTTTAGCGCGGGCACTAAACACGAAGAATTTCGTACGTTGACTTACCATTTGTACTTGTCTCAATCACTCTTGCACAATGATATCGCTTTTGCGCTTGCACATTGACATGTACCGACGGCATTATGGATTGTAAACCTTTTCCCTATTAATACGGCGGCCTACAGTAAAAGTCAATGTACGAAATTATTCGTCACCGGCGTATTTTACAAAGAATTATAAGAGTACTATGGGCAAAGAATAATTATGGATGGAAAGGTTTAAAACAGAAATTTTGACTTCGGAACTTTGTTTGGACTAGTTAGACACTCCATACTCCTCCAGACTCCTGACCCACCATGATACAGTGCAAACTAGTACGGGGGTCAGTTGACACTTACTTTTGGTTTTCACCATAGAAATAAAATAACTTAAAATGTAAGTAGCAATGTGTACTTTTTTCTTGTGAAATAAATTTATTATTATTGAAAAAAAAAACATACTAAAAGTCCCCTTTGGAGGTAAGTTAAACGAAATTCTGAAAATCGATTATTTTTTGAAGCTCGTATCTAGAGAGCGATTGGGAATAGGTAAAATGTAAGTAGAATCAAAGTTGTAGAAAATATTATCAGCTTTCATTATGAAGTAGCACAAAATTTCTTATGCGCATTGTTTTCGAGATGTAAACAAAAAACCAAAAAACGGGACCTTCTTTGTGCCCTAAGATTTACTTCCGAGGGGTGGGAACTTGTAATGTGTTTGTCTCCTAACTAATCTAAAAAAAACCCGAAGGCAAACTTCTTGCTTTCGACCTTTACATTCATACGCCCCTTGTAAGCACTCATTTACCAAGCTAGACAGAGAAAATACAAAATATTTAAACTTACTCATGAAATCTCACGTCTGGTAATGAGCGGTTAAGAGGTATTATATCACTCACAAACTCGTTGAAATTATAGTTATTCCAACCTGCGTCAACCAGAGCTGCGACATGTTCACTTAACCTATTGCCAATTTCAACTACGCTGCCATTTTCACCTAAAACACATTCCATATTAATGCGACATTAATGTATGTAGGTAATAACTAATCATTATACTCTCCTGTTTGACAGAGTCAAAAATGCACTACTGCTAGTGATTATTTAAATATCGACTCAAGTTTTATTGAGGTCAATATGAAGCATGTTCATGAGTCTTTCTGACAATTAGCACCTTTAGAACAATAGAGACCTAATTCAAAATTTCAGCTTTCACACTTCAAGTCATAAATTTATTATTATAGCGACCAAACTCGAAATTTAAAATTTCTCATTTAGGTCACTATTGTTCTGAAGGTGCGATTGCTGAAGCTAAATTCAATTGTATATACTGAATTGTTATTCAATGTTATTTCGAAAGTGTGAGAATGACTAGAGTCAATGTCAGAAGACAGTTATTTATGGTTGTGACAAAAAGCGATGAAATAGGTATAATCATTCTTATTCCATGTCAATAAAAGTTGATTTAAAATTCATTACAAGCAGTAGTACATTTTTTATATCGTCAACCCGGAGTATGACCTCATTAACGTTTGACAAAACTAAAAAATCAAGTATATTTTGTACAGGTTTCATTTGCTTATCGAGACCAAACCAACGAATCCCAATTCAGTGAGTCGACGTTAATTACAACGTAGTTCTGAAATGTGGTAAAGATTTATTTTATTTCTGGTAGATTTAGTATACGAAGTAGAAAAAATACATTTTCAAAGTAAAAAACACCTTAATTACTTTTTCAATCAAACATTTAAAAAAAGTATAAAAAAACATACCGGGAGGATCATTATAAACCATGAGTGCGCGAATTTTTTCGTCGTGCGGAAGAGGCTTTAAAATCCAATCTGTAAAACATAATTACATTTATTTTTGATAAATTAAATTTTTTTTTTTGAGTTCCATCGTTATAAATTAAAAAAAAGTTTACCTCCAAATCCAGGCATCACTTTACGTCCATAATTCCGATATCGACCCCATTTATCACGACCTAAGACAACAAATTTTTCCGATGTGAATTCCCGAAATGCTACCCAAAAAGTCACGATCCACAGCAAAACGAACACTACAAATAATTTCAACGCTTTTTTCGTCATTTTCTGGTTGGTCTCGGTTCGGCAATTGCTAAACGAGAACTGAAAAACTGAATTCTTCCTCCATATTGTAATACAAAACGTACTACAGATCACCACGAAGTGCCAATTGTTTGGAAACGACCGGTGAAAACGATCCAGGAATTCAGGAAATTACCGTCTATTACTTATTGTTTTCATTGTTGATGAAGTAAATATAGCTTGCTCCATTTCAAGGCAACTCCAGTGTAATGTACAGAGCAAGAGGTTTTAAGAGATTACATAATGATAAAGTCGGTAGTGTTCCGCGATCTGGATCTTAATAAACTGTATTAAAGAGAAATAAATTCGTCAGTCTTAGGTAGGATTCGAGCCTACATCCACTTATGCCACCAAGACCCTACTTAAGATCCACGAAATTAGTTATCGCTTGCTTTTTCATACTCGGAGGGTATGCTCTTAATAACCATTAAGGTGCGTACGGATAGCGCGTACCCTGCTACGCGTAGTCGGTTACGCGTGTCCTGGAACGCTCTATCCGTACCTGCAGCTGCACTTTTGGAGTACGCGTGCCGCGCCAACTGGCTCAGGTGGATCCAATGTACGCGTAAACACACGCGTAACCAACTACGCGTAGCAAGGTACACGCTATCCGTACGCAGCTGAACGTCTGTATGTCTATTCTTTGGATAATATTCAACTTGGTCATATTTCATTGCGACTGTTAACAACACGCTTAGAAACCAAATGCTCGATAGTTTTGTTTTTCTAACATGACATATTTTCGCATATTTTTGGTTGAATTTTCGAAATCGTACGATTGATTCAATAGTTGACTACATACTTATTACTAGTTAATAGTTTTACAGCAATTATTTGAATTTGAGGCTGCAATCAAGGCGCGCAAACTATCTCCATGTCACGTTTACACGGAAGCACGTAAAGCCATCCCTTTTGATTTTTGCCTGGGCGTGGCATTATAATAATATACGTGGCCTCTTAAAAGTGTTTCGGGCTCCAATCAAGTCAGTTCGACTGTTTAAGAGCATATAAAAGCGAACAAAAGACAACTACAAGCTGAAAGGAAGTTTAAAAGCTACATCGCACTATCTATATTAATAATTTCGTACCGGTATACGGTAGACTCGAACGAAATGCACACCAAATTGAAGAGCGTAAAAAATTAGTCGATCCGAGTCGACAACATATATCCGCAAAATTCGAGATGTCGAGTATTTTGTTAAATTCTAACGGTGCTGACAGACAAATCACAGTCGCCATATTGGCCACTCTAGCGAAACGTCACAAACACCGTATGACATCTTGAGTAGTTAAAAAACGTTCCTCAACACGTCGCGCCATTCATTTTAAGCGTCCCATACACGGTAAGATTTTTCTGTACGACTTATTGGATAACTCTGTACAGCTGTAATAATTATTAAAACATTCAATTCGGATGATTGACGCATGTTTTATTTAGCCCATTTTTAAGCACAATTTATCAGGCTTTTTATAGCACTTTTTCCAGCATAGTTTTAGCACCTAAATGAAATTCGGAGTTGGCAACACTGCGATTGAGTAATTCTGTGATTTACTTTGTTAGGGTTGGGTTAACAATATTTTCATTTTTTATTTTCAAAAGTAGTAAGTACTTACCTACCTACCAACGTGAAGAAAAAGACTGATTGCTTAAAACAGGGAGGTTTATATAAAATAAACCTTAAAAGCTATTTGTTTTGTTAATTTATTTTGAAAGTTGATTTTATTTTAAAATTATTTATGTAAAAACTTTTGCAGTTTTAATTTACTATATTTATCAAACAGGTTATTTGCCTCGTGTGGTTGCCGAGTTAGAATAGTGCCACTCCATGTCTTCCCGTGGATGTCGTAAGAGACGATGCGATGGGCTTGCAACCTGTCACTAATACGCTGGTAAACATCTTAGCCTAATTGTGCAAATTGTGGTTATAGAATTCTGGACATCAGAGTCAACTGGTCGGATGTCCAATTTTTACCAAAATCACTTTTTTTTAGAATCATACTCAATTTTTTGTCCTCTTTCAGGCCATCTAACCGTTATATCGCTATCTCTTTTATTAACGAAGTTAGATTTACTAAAAAAGGTCGGATGTCCACAATACCTTAGAAGAAAAATAACGGATGTTTAAATATGACTTTTTGCTTCTAGTAATCTTAATGTATGGCTTTAAAAGTAGGTCTGATGTTCACATAAGACATATTGGTTTTATTTTTTTATTAGAACGGAGCGTCTGATGTTTATATCAGACCTTTTGGTTCGGGGAATCTCCACAATATCCACAACCAAAAGAGTTAGCGATAAATTTTAATGGGCGATGGAAAGAGACAGATAGCACACATACGCCCGACGATTGCCTAAACCTTACGTATGGCCGAGCGCGGCCGGCCGGCGATTGACATGACATGGTGTCTAAACTCAAATATTTCATTACCTGCCTACAAGTTTTGTTTTGTGCATTCGTTTTTAAACAGGATTTTTAGAGTGAAGTATCAGTACCTGTATTGTTTCAGATGATATTTTTCAACCAAACAAAAGACGACCTTCACTGTCAGTGCATATTGATGATATTATAATTTCGAAAAGAAGCACACTGGAAAAAGTTGCAAAATTTCATAAGTTGTGACGTTGAACTCGTTAGCTTTAGTTTCTATTTCTACTACTTAATTACGTAGTACTTACAAGCTTTAATGCAACTTGGCCTGTTAGTTAGGTAGTTTGGGATAAATCATGCAAGTTAAATTTGGCCCTTTTCCTGGTTTTGTATTGAGCTGAAATTTACTATACTTGCGTATCTTCGGGAATAATGCAATAATTGGTATGGTAACACGGAGCAGGTCTGATGATGTAGTCAGAAGGTGGCTATAGGAACTAACTCTTGGAATATTCTGTACGCACTTGCACTTGTTAACAAATGTATTAAATCGCACCGAATTTTCACATCCGCGGTCTAGACACAAATTGGTTTATACTTGCCAATCGCCGGCCGGCCGCGCTCGGTCAATCGTAAGGTTTAGGCAATCGTCGAGCGTGGTATCCCTTCATTTTTCATAATTTAATTTGCACTATTTTCATTTGCCATAATGATCACTGGCTATAATCTTCATAATGCCATAATACTCTAGTGTCATAATGTTCAACCTCCCTAATATCAGATACCATAATAACACTTTCCATAATATTTACTTTCTATATTGTTCATAATCCCTAATATTACATGCCATAACACTTAATTTGCCATAATTTCGGAAAAAGCAGACCCGGGCTGTATCAGTGTGTTTCAGTGGGTATAATGAAATACTGGTACAATCTGGATTACGTACTACTATTATAATAACTTACCTATTCTAACCTACTTACTGATGTAAGGAAGGCCAGACCCGATTTTTTTTATAGTACTACGCATAATATGCATTCTGAATGTTTTATGGTAAATAATTATTATGGAGTTTAAAATTTATAGCATACAATTTTATAACACTTGATAATAGGGAAAATGAAAAGTATGGCATATGTATCGGTATGGCACCTAACAATTATGTCAAGTGAAAATATACCAAATGATCATTATGGCACATGATTCGTTATGACTTATGGCATATAAATTTAAGTCATATGAAATTCGGGCAAATGTTATTATTGCATATGAAATTTGGTCAAACGATAGAGAACCGTCGGGCGTATGTTTGCTTTCTGTCTCTTTCCATCTCCCATTAAAATTTATCGCTATCTCTGTTTGTTGTGGATATTTTGGAGATTCCCCGAACCAAAAGGTCTGATATAAACATCAGACGCTCCGTTCTAAGAAAAAATTAAAAACGTTAAGTCTTATAGTGGAGATTCCCCGGACCAAAATGTCTGATGTTCACATAAGATTGAATATATTTCCATTTCATTTCGAGCCATATAGTCTGATTTAAACATACGTCCTATACTTATTGCGTGTTCACAAATTTTCTTACAACCAAAATATCGGATGTTAATATCCGAAAACAGCATAGCATATGCCTTGTTAATTTTAGGTCGGATGTCACACCCTTTTGATAATCAAAGTTGAATTGCAATGTTATTGATAGTTTAAGAAAGAAATTGTATGTCAGAAAATACTTGCAGTTATATGCTCCTTCAATATTAATTACTAGTTTTCTTTATTTTAATACTGTTAGTCGGTGTCAAACGTTTTAAAGTTACTTTTGCTTGTCCTGAAAAGTGTCAAAAATGCACATCCGACCAGTTGGCTCTGATGTCCAGAATTATCAACAAGTTTTTAGAGATGTTTGTAATTCTGTAGCTCTGCCTACCCCACTCTGGGAATGAAGGCGTGAGATTATGTATGTATGTATTAAACAGGTTCCAATCCGCATAGCATTCGCTATGACAATAAATAAAAGTCAGGGACAAACTTTCGACAAAATCGGTCTATTTTTACCTAATCCTGTGTTCACCCATGGCCAGCTCTATGTTGCCTTCTCTCGAGTTCGAAGATTCGATGATGTACATATCCAAATTATCAATACCCCTGAACAAGGCTTGAAAGGTGATAAATATTTGACGAAAAATGTTGTATATGAAGGGTCCACGGAAAGAAAATGTCTAGTCACTTTTTAAAAAAAATGAGTTTTGATTCTCAAAAGCTAGAGGACGAAATGAACTATTACCTACCTTTTAGTTTAAGATATAAATCTTCATTTGTCTTGTATTTTTTCACTCTTAAAAAAACCTCTACACTAAAATTACGTACAAAATAAGATGTTTCCTAACTTTCAAATCACGATATCTCAAAAAGTTACTAATGTGACTAGACATGTTCTTTCCGTGGACCCTTCATATAGAGAAATTTTATGATAATCAACCTGTGATGTATAATAGAGAATATTTATGATTATTTCTGTATACCTTCCTCGTACCTTAAAGGTATTTCTTAATAAGTAAATTGTCTTGAAAGGTGATAAATATTTAACGAAAAAGGTTGTATACAGATTTTTATTATGATAATCAACCTGTGATGTATAATAGAGAATATTTATGATTATTTCTTAATAAGTACCTTTGCCAACTTCTCGGGTGAGTACTCATTGCAAAATTGCAATTGTTTTACTCGGCTTCTCAGTATTATTTTTGATTTAGCTAATTTGTATAAAGAACAATATTTTCATTTTTTATTTTCAAAAGTAATAAGTACTTACCTACCTACCAACGTGAAGAAAAAGACTGATTGCTTAAAACAGGGAGGTTTATATAAAATAAACCTTAAAAGCTATTTGTATTGTTAATTTATTTTGAAAGTTGATTTTAAATTAAAATTATTTATGTAAAAACTTTTCAGTTTTAATTTCCTATATTTATTAAACACAATGAACGATGCTATACGAATCTATGCCTTGCTTTGCGTTTAGGTAATATGTATTCCTTGAGAACCGATAACTACAGAAATATCTACCTACATTTTGTACCTACATGTGTATTATGAGTCACATTTTCACCCGAGCGAAGCCGCGTTTTCATCTAGTTTGTTCATATTTCATTTATTCGCTATTTACACTTCTGCAGTTTTTAAACAAATGAACAATTTCAATTCCGGACCCATGGCACCACTTATAGTATCATAAATATGAGGTAGGTTTTGGTAATATCAGTTCATCAGCATTTCCAAACCACCCAGAAATAGAAGCTCCGCAGTAGCGGAGCTCCGTCGACTTTCTGCGAAAGTGTATCGAATGCGAATAAATCTCATATATATATTTCCGTCTCGGTCAGTTTTAGTACCCATCGATAAGCTAATTGAGAAAGTAAGATAATTACGAACATAAATTATTTGACAAAATATAATGTTCTATGATTATGCATTAACTCTGGTGGGATTAACCATGATATAAAAATAGAAAATTTACTCTTAGTTCTATTATTGATTTGGTATAATTATATTTTTTGTTACATACCACTTACCCAAATTTTATTATTTTGCTTAGGGCCTGTTTCACAATCGGCAAGTAAATTTATCTGTCATTTAAAGTTGGCTCTCTCCTTGTCTATTTTCAAGTGTAAAACAGAGAAAGGGCTACATTTCTGTCAAATATGCTTTACTTGTCGGTTGTGAAATAGGTGGGTTCATTTATTTATTAATTAGATATTGCATCATATTTAAGATATTTATTATTATGTAATTAACTCAAACTCGAAGTCAAAACATTAAACACTGCGATCATCAACATAAATAAAAAATAATTATTATAAAATGTCTATTAAATTAATATTGGGAATGTATGAATTTAAAACGAATATTAAAGAGTCAATTAAGAGTTTCAATCAAAAGAAGTTAACATGTAAGTATATTGTGTTTTTTTTAAGTCCTTATTAGAAATAAAAATGGTAACTAATACTTAATAATCAAAATAAAATGTAATAACACATAATTATTTATAAATCATTTTGTTTGTTAAACTTCATCATAAAATGCAAATAACAATAACACAAAACTCAAAACCAACCAATTATAAAAATTAAAGTTTAAAATGTAATATTAATGCATATTTCCCCTCAGTCACCTCAATTTACCTTAATGACGCTCTTGTAAAGTAAATCCAAAGTTACCTTTTTTTGTCCTCCCCCTAATACAACTCTGCAAACTAACATTTGCATTTAGAAACCTTGTAAATTTGGCAACCATGACTCTTGGGTGGAGGACATAAAGCTAAAAATGATTCGTCAAACATTTTTAGCAAATGATATGGAGTTTATGTCAGTAATGAATGTAATGAAGGTTTTTTTCAAAGGGTAAGGCTTACACGGTGCTATTTAATTAAGACTGGTCAAAGTTTAATGTAAAATATCTTTGAAAATGTAGGGTTGTTTGCATTAGAAGCATTAAGATATGAATTAAATAGCTTCTGCCCGCGACTTCGTCCGCGTTAACCATCCCAAAGAGTAGTGATATTTTTCGGGATGAAAAGTAGCCGTTACAGAGCGTAGAGGTTATAAACATAGTCACACACAATCTTCCACTTTTATAATAATAACTTATATTCTGTTCTGATAATTAATAGTAGATTAAACATCGAGGGGATAAAGCACTGTTTTATATCACGGGCGCCATATTGAATCCTGAGCAAATGAGGGACTCCAGATTTAACTCCCGAACGTAGCGTGGGTGTTACGAGTTAATTTCTGAGCGAATTAAAACGGAGTCCTGAGTGCAGCGAGGGATTCAAGCTCGCCCAAGACGAAAACAGCTTTATCCCAAAGGAGAATACTCTACTTTTCTCACCTTTTGTTTTATTTTCTTTGTTTTGCGTATATGGCTTGTAGTGGCCAGTTCGATTTTCAAATAAGTTCTGTTTGCTGTAGATTTCTATAGAACAGTTTTTCATACGAATTCAAATCTCATTATAACCCGCTGGTGAGCCAATGGCTATAACCACTTACTTTAGGTGAGTTTTGCATGATATATAATTGGGCAAATTAGAGCATGTGGTGTGAAAAATATTTGAATACACAAGTACTTTGGAACATTATTCATCATTATTAAATAATTACGAATTTTTGGCGCTTGCAGTAGAGACCACCGTGGTCAATCGATATGAAAAGCTTTATTAAGGCCCTGTTATCCCGGCTTATAGACACCTCCTAGAGCTCCTAGGCTGCTAGAGCTAGAGCTGGTGCTTACCTTTCCCAAAGGATTGGACTGGGTATCCAGAAAGGTATTGCAGCCAGTGTCATAGGGACCATGCCGCGAGCTGACCTGCTAGAGGGGGAGTGTTCTTTTTATAGTGGTGAGTATTATATATGTAAAGCTTTTAACGTTTGAGTAACTTAGTTTTATTTTTATTTACCAGTAAATACGTTTAGTTTTAATTTTTAATCATATTAATATAGAATTCTGTAAATATTATATCGATTAAATAATGTATTCATATCCACAATAACCAATAAGTACAAATTTCAAATATTTTCTAATTTTTATCTACTTGTTTGGTTTTTATTTGCGAAATATACAGATGCAAATAACATAAATGGAATCCAAAGGGCATTGGGTAAATTTGTTTGAAGAATATTGTCATTATTTTTTTCAGCGGCCACGGATGATTTTTACATAGTTACGAGGGCTGTTCCGAAAATTTCTAGTTACTCAAAAAAACGAAGAGATATCTTTATTATTTATTTACAGTTTTTCGAAGTATTCGCCTGCAGCTTCGATGGATTTTTGCATTCTTCGAAACCAACTTTCGAAACAAGAAAAAAATTGATCTTGCGGAAGGTCGAAAAATACACGATTAAATTCATTGACTGCGTCATTGGAGTCGTTAAAAGTTCGTCCTCGCAAGGTTTTTTTTATTGTGGGAAACAGGAAAAAGTCGCACGGAGCTAGATCTGGGCTATATGGTGGGTGAGGCAATAGTTGTACACTGGAAGTGGCCAAAAATTCGAGGGTCCGGGCAGCAGTGTGAGCTGGGGCGTTATCCTGGTGAAAAAGAATGCCGCGGGTACCGCTCTTCGGACGATCCTCGCCGAGCTGTTCGAAGGCTTGAGGTAAGCACACTTCGGTATACCATTGACTAGTGACAGTTCTTCGGTCTTCTAGAGGAATAACTGCCACAGGACCACTACGTCGAAAAAACACGGCGATCATTTTTTTGTTGACCGTTCTTCCTCGAACACCCATTGCGTCGATTGTTGCTTGGTAAGTGGGTCGTAGCTATATATCCACGATTCATCACTTGTCAGAATGCTCGACGCCTGTTGTGATTTTCCGTAGTCAAATTTTTCGAGCATATATTTGCACCAATCTACCCGCCGAGCTTTTTGGTCTTCAGTGAGCAAATGCGGTATCCATCGTGAACAAACTTTCCGTACTTTTAGGTGATCGTTCAAAATATTTGAAACTGCTTGTGATCCAATCTTCAGTTCATCCTGTATCTCCCTATGTGTAATATTTCGGTTTTCTTTAATAAGCCACTCCACTTTGATGACATTCTCGTGAGTCACTGCAGTCGGCGGCCTCCCCGGTCTAGCTTCATCTTTGACTGACTCCCTGCCTCGTTTAAACTCGCGGAACCAAAAGGAAATGGTGGCTAATGAAGGAGCAGATTCCCCAAAAGCTGTGTTTAAGTTTTCGTGTGACTCCTTAAACGTTAAACCTCGTTTGTAGTCGTAATAAATCATCACACGAAATTCCTCTCTTGTAACGTTCATGTTGAAATTGAAACAATATATGACACATGTTTTTAAAAACATTTTTTTATTGTCTTTGAAAAATATTTTTAATTATTTTCGGCCAGGGTTTTGAAGGCAATAAAAAAAGGTTTTAATCGGTAGTATAAAAAGTATAGTTTTGTTAATAGGTTCGGGCCAGCTAGAAACTTTCAGAATGGCCCTCGTATTTAGAGGACCTCTAAATACACATAGATATATATAATTTATGGCGGTAAATAATATCGGAGCGGAGATTTTAAAGATTTAAGTATTCAGTTTTTAGTACAAAAGTACGCCCAAGTATAAATATTTAAATATCTCGGCTCCGATGCACTTTAGAGTATTACATTACATAACAAAATATGTTTATTTTTAATAATTTTATCATAATTTACCACTTTTATGAATGGCCGCTCACCTTGAAAATATATGAATTTTACAAATGACAACACTTTTACCCAAACCCCTTTAATATTAATAATAATTTAATTTACGCAACAGTTACTTATTTCATTTCTCTCTAATTCAAATACGAAACACTCTTCTCGAATAATTTACTTAAAATGGGGCTAACCATTTAAAAACTTTATCATTTTTAACTTTCTCCTCCAAAAAGTTTCAATGTAATTTATAACCAGCCTAACATAAAATGGAATCAAATGGAAATTAGGTCGCTTTTCATAAACTTGATCAACGGAACCCTAACGATCTCCATTGTGGGGTTCCGTAGTTCTTTCCATTAGCGTTCCTTAATTGAAAATAAAAAGCGAACAAGTTTCTTGGCGGAGTGCACTGGAATTGGTTGGAATTAGAAGAGTTACTTCTCGAGTTGGATTTTTGTTCATGGCAATAATAGTTATTGCTGCGGTAAAATAAGATGCCGTTGCAACTTAGTTGCATCGTTAAGGGGATTGTTTTTAATAAAAGATAATAAAAATATCCCGCCTTTTAACTGAAATTTTCACCACCGATATCTCTGACTCTTAATTGAATATTGGGTACGATACTTATAGAACCTGCTTTGAATTTCGAAAATTCTGATACTACATTATTTATTTATTATACAGCTATTTTACAGCTATAAATCTATAGCTGTAAAATAGGTAGGTCGTGGACGTGGGCGTAGGTCGTGGACATGGCCAGTTTCTGTTAGATTGTCCCTAATATTTAATTATCATTTATACAGGGTGACTGCGGGGTCGTGATACAAATGATCCCCTCTGTGTTCTACCCACGAATATGATCAACTTTCACTATGTGACCAACTCTGAAATCAGGAAAACAAATCTGCTGCTTCATACATTTTGGTCGAGTACGTATTGAACTTTTTTATGAAATACCTGTTTTTTTTTCGTGATTTCAGAGTTGGTCCCATATTGAAAGTTGTTCATATTCGTGGGTAGAATACAGAGGTGATAATTTGTATCATGATCCCGCAGTCACTCTGTACATTACTAGCTTCTGCCCGCGGCTTCGTCCCCATAGATTTAGGTATTAAAGTGTCTTATTTAATAAATAAAAGCTATTTCTATAGCTATTCGCTGTTTTCATCTGAGTTTAAGTTCCCTGTACAGATGTAGTGAATAATCCTTCTCCATATTTTTTTGTGTGATAAGTTCGTTTTTATCTTGCTTTCTTAATTAGTGTCAGTACCCATCCATAAGCCAACTGAGAAAGCATGATAGATACGAACTTATACGACGAAAAACAATGGGAAAGGAGTATTCACTACATCTGTAGAGGGGTGTTATTCTCTAACATGCATTAAAAAGCAAGCTTTAAAAAACCCGACTGTTGTTGATAACAAACTTTAAATCTTTATAAATCCTAAATTATCATTCAAAATGAAAGATGATTAAAGAAACCTAAATATGTTTTTTAAATACCTATTCAATGATACCCCATTTGTCATAGTTCGTCGACTTTATTTTTTTTCTTTTTTACCATAAGGCGTCTAGCTGCCGCCATATTGAATTTTAAACACTGTCATATCTTTAGTGACACTCATGAGATTAAGACAAATCGATTGACATAAGAATCATCAAAATCGGTTTACGCGTTTAGTTTCTAGAGCGCCACAAAGGAACAAACATACATATATAGGCTGTGAAACACAATACCCTCCGGCAGTCGGGTAAAAAACGGCGGTCGGTCGGACGGACGAGCGAATCGAAGCTGCGAGTTTAAGTAGTCCCGTCCGAGCGAACAAAATACATTTTAGCGCGTGCATTGTCAATTAAACAGCCTTATACGTTCGAGAAGTCATGCTGTCAAATTGAATACACGCGCTGAAATGTTTGTGTTTTGTTCACTCTGACGGGACTACTTAAACTCGCCGCTTGGACAATCACTCGTTCGTCTTTGAGAGAATCACACCCCAGAGGGCTCAGACAAGATGCACTACGCTAACTAACGTTTGTATTCGATTCGTTTTTAAACCAATCGCGTCACTGGTAGACCACGTGACTTTTCGTTTCACGTCATCTTCCAGTGACGCGATTGGTTTAAGAACGAATCGAATAGAAACGTTAGTTAGCGTAGTGCATCATGTCTGAGCCCTCTGTACTCCCAGCTTCTTAATATCTTTCGGCTGGCTATCGCTATCACGCTTGCACTCGCAAATGACAGTATATTTGTCACTCGTGTGTCATAGAAAAACCTGCTGGCTTATTTGCCTAACGTATCGCAATCGACTTCAAAGTGGAATAATTGTATCCATTTTGAAAGTAGATTCGCCTTCGGACTGTCAAAATGAAAACGATTGCGATTACGAGTGCGTTAGGCAATAAGCCTGCTGAACCCTGCAGCCCATTTTACCACCAACCTTGACATGTTTGACTTTATTACTCCACATTTAGAAGTACCAGTACCCTTACCATGAGTTAAGGTGCGACCCCACCGCTGCTTAAAATACGGCTACGGTACGGAATCGCGGTGACGCATCTTACCGTACCGTTTTTATCGCATGCTCTCCACACCGCTGCTTAAAATACGGTGTCGTTGCGTAAATAAAAGACGGGGTCATAGTAACAACATAGCACCGTTTTTGACGCACCGTAATATACGCACCGTTAAGCAGCGATATGGAGGGCATACGTCAAAAACGGTACGCATACGATGCGTCACTGCGATTCCGTACCGTCACCGTTTTTTAAGCATTGGTGTAGGCGTATCTTTACTAAACGTAATCGCTAGCGGGCAAATGCTCTGTCCCTCGCAGTATTCTTATAGAGTGCGAGGGACAGAGCATTCGACTCGCTAGCGAGTACGGTAATTGTAGCTCATGGTAAAGGTGAAAGTTTTTGGGGACAGTAACACGAGTATTTACTCGAGGCGTTTGTCCAAATGTATGTGCTTTTTACTCAAACCACAATAATGTCCATGGGATCGTTCCGTCCCTTTTTGCGGTTGAGGGTCAACCTGCGAAAGGTTGTTTAATGGAATACTCTGAGAGTAAAAAATGTGTTCGTCTTTGGCCTTTGAGTTCGTTTCTATGTTACTCTTTTTGCTTTGTGAATATGACTCGTATTTAAAGAGTTTTGCTGTGAATTATTCATAGGATTTTGTTTGTATTGGGTCATTTCCAACGCAAACAGAATGTTAATAAGCTTAACTTCTTTGTAAATATGTGTGTGTTTATCTGTGTGTCTGTGCATTTGTGTTTTTACCCGTGGTAAGAGGTATCAAAGAGGCTAGACGAGATGTATAACGCTAACGTAAACGATTTTCGACAATTGTCAAAATGTATGGCATTGCCACAGAGCATAACGTTTCTTACCCTCTAAATCATAGGATAGTGCAGTGCGATGAGCGACCGGAGACGGACGTGTCACATTGCACAGTTTGAATTACGTAATTCGTGAATTGCGCGGCTTTAGCCGCTGCGCGGACTTTTGCTATGGGTACTCAGCAACTCGTAGTGAATGAACTGTTGGCGTTTGTTCAAAATGCCGTCAACCAAGGAGCCATGACTGACGTTAGCATCGTGCAGATCTGCAAAACCAGCTTCACAGAAGATGAGATTTGCAGTGGCAAGGTGCTGCTTTACCAGTCTGCGGGCAAGGCCGAGCAGATGCCGTCCCGAAGGAGGGATGGGGGAGCTAAAAGTCTGCAGGATATTATCTCGGTGTTCAGGGTGGCCCTTCCGGATGATATGCCTGCGTTTGTGGCGTTGCGGTTGGATAAGTTGCCTCCAGTAAGTTTCGACCATGTCGATGTCACCAGACTGTTGAAGGATATTGTGGCCCTAAAAGCGAGCCTGGCTGAGATTGCTGAAAAATTTGATGCGTCACAGATGACTATTACCGAGATGCGCAATGAAATTACCTGCTTGCGCAAGTCTGTCCCGGTAATTAGGTCATCGGCTGTGGCATCAAATTCCAATGTGAACGAACAAACTTGTGTTGATACGTCGGTCTCAAGTTTCGCGCCCGCGCTGACGCAGCTTGAAAAGCCAGCAGCGCCTCGATCGCCGCGTGCCGCCCCGCGCGCCGCCGCCCCGCGACCCGCGGTCCCCCCGCGCGGGTCTAGCCCCCCCGCCCCCGCCACCCCGCCGGCTCCCTGCAGCTACGCTGACGCAGCCGGCAAGGCCGCTGAACTTAGGCGGCCTAGCACGCCTGTTAAGGCGTCGAAGAAGAGAGCTCCAACTTCTGTGAAGCAGCTCCCTCGTACCGGTGTGGATAAGGAGGGATTCACATTGGTGCAGCACAGCAAACCACGTAGGAAGCCTCATAAGACTCGGTGTGGGACTGCAGTGACGGACTCAAATTCCGAGCTGCGGGCAGCTATACCGAACACGGCGCTCTACGTGTCTCGCCTGCACCACTCCGCAACAGTAGACGACGTGGTGGAGTACGTTCGTCAGAAGGTTGGATGCAGCCTGACGGTGTTTCAGCTGCGGTCGCTTCGCTACGTGCACTTCAGTTCGTTTGTAGTGCGCGTGCCGCGGTTTATGCTGGGAACCGTCGAGTGTCCTGACTTCTGGCCGAAAGGTGTCGTGTTCCGGCGGTTTCGGGGCAACCTACCGGCAGCGACCATCACGCCAATTTTGGCAAAACAGATACCCGCTGTTCTGTCACCTCGGTGTTAGTTTTAAGTTTTATATTGTTATCTATGTTAGTCTATAAGGTATTTGTAACTATGGGCCTCGTTGCCTGAAATAAAATTTATTATTATTATTATTATTATAAATCAAGCCCGATTTTTTTAATGTTGTACGCATTATGAAAAACTATAAGTTCGTTTTCGGGTCATACACAGATTTAGGTTACCGTCTTTCCTGTGGACATACCCGAAGTTAACGTTTTTAAGTCCTAACTTGCTATCTAAACCCACATGCTCATAAGTTCCGTCAGGTCTACTTTAGTTCTAGCAAATAAAAACACAACTTATATGCACACAAGCCTATAACTATTGACCACAGGAGAGACAACTTTTGTTTTCGTGAGTGTGTATGACCCTTTTACCAGACTGCGTCAGAAGGAAGGTTACTCATTGTTTCTTGCCAAGAAGTATTTTTTTGGAAAGGAAAACGTACAGTCCTAGTTTCTCATATCTATCTACAAGATATTCAAAAATCGAAAGTATCGAACTAGGATTCAGGTTGATCGTTTTAAACTTTAAACTCTTAAGACGAAAAAAAAACACGCTTTCGCATTCATAATGTTTATTTTTTTAATCTAAGTGTAAAATATCAGTGTAAATAAAAATTACCCGCTTTGCCTTATTTATGAATTGTTTCTTTCCCACAATTATTGTTCTATTATTGCTAGGATCAGGATTTTGGTGGCATACCATGATTCTAGATATTTCCATGGAGTCACTATTTCCTACTACATACCAGTTTGGCCTTCAGTGTTGTCATATTCCAAAATAAACTAAATACATTTTTAGTTCGGTATATCCATACCTACTAATATTTGATTGCTCATAAAGCTTTCACAGCGAAGCTATCCTTCATTACCAATTTATTAAAACTGGTTTAGCGAAATAATTAAACTATACGCAAAGACAGTATAGCGCCCTACGCGTGCAGTTCAACAACGCGTTTAGGGTGTGGATGGGGCTGCCTCGATTCTGCAGCGCCTCAGGTATGTTCGCGGAGGCAAGAGTGGACTGGTTTTACGACACCATGCGAAAACGCTGCACATCCCTAGTGCGCAGGGTGCGGGCCAGCTCCAACAGCGTCTTGGCGATGTTCGCCCAGAGGTTCGATTGTCAGTATGTGAATCATTGTTGTCTGGTTCACGCACTGGCACATCAATCCAAGTAGGTTAGCTTAGGTATGTGCATAGTTAGAACATTACTAACATTAGGTTTAATTTTTAATTTAATTTACTAACACTTTATTATTATTATGGTCCAAAGATGGCTGAAATAAATGATTTTGATTGATTGATTGATTGAATTAAAGAATGAATTTTAAAATATAACACTATTGATGGTTAAAATCAAGGTGGTATTTAATATACATAATAATTAGGAAATAGCGACTCCATGGATTCTAGAACAATGGTATGCCACAGAAAAATTCTAACTCTAGTTACATGCCAACAAACTGAAGCCATCACAGTTTTTACATCATACTACTTTCATTTTCATTCGATTTAAAACTACTGATGGATAAATCACTATTCCTTTCCGCAAGGATTATCTTCTGCAGTTTCTTATCAAGATTCTCAAATCTATAATTCTCCATTTTCCATTGTTGCTCTTCCTTATCGTTGCAGTGTTCTAACATGAGCTTCATACGCTTTGAAATTTTAATCGCCATTAAACATTTCTTGGTTTTCAAATGTAAAACGCTATAAGTCTGAAAAAAATACAATCGAAAATTACATAAGCTTAACAAGTTAATAATCTTGTTCGCTAGTTTTTAGAGTTCCATGCCCTACGTGACAACGGGACCCTGTTTGTAAATGGGTTGTATCTCACGAACCTATTGGAGGAGGTGTATTTATATTGCTGCTGTAATTTTTAATAACAAGTCTTATAAAATCAAGCTTTAAAAACCCGTTTTTTTATATTGTCGTCAATATAATATGTATTATGTACAAAAAAGTACCGCCTCATATTACTTTGATTAAAATATAATAGCCTATATCACTCCCACATTCAAGACAAATCTAACCACACCTTTAATAATGTATGTTAAAAATCATCAAGCCGTTTTGGCTGCAGAGCGTGCCACAGAAATAGACAGACATTATATACATACACCCGAAAAACATAGCCCACCTTCTGACGCAGTCGGATAAAAAAGGGGAGCTACAAGAATATTATGGAACCCTTGGGTGGAAGTATTGCTCGGTTTTTAAAATTTGATTTATAATTAAAGTTTTTTTTAATGTGGCAATTATGTAATTTCACATACAATGATGCTTACCGTAGAATCATACAGCCATACTTGGGACTCAGATCCTTTGCAGAAAAACAGTGTGACAAAGTTGAAGAGATAATCTAAGCACAAATTGTCTCGTCGTAGCTCTCCCTCATTTGAATAAATCCAATACTGAAAATATACACATAATTTTCACAATTTTTTTATGCAATTAACAACAGGAACTTTATAAAAAAATCATGCTTATAGAGATTTGTCTCAAAAGTAAACTATTTATATTTTTTTTGTTGGTTATTTAAAGAAAAAAAGTCACAGGTACGTAAAGAAAACAATAATATATTATCAGTGTTAATAAACACTGATATATTTTTTCTCAGTAAAACTATAATCAATTAGGTACCTACTGTAATATACTCTCCTAGCATGAAATCTAGCTAAAAATCAAGTTTAAACGAGCCGCTTTCTTTAGGAAATCCGCATCCAAATCGGTCTATCCTTTTGTGAGCTACGATACAACAGATAAAAACAAACGAATACCACCTATACACGTCAAACTTAAAACCCCCCTTTGTTCGGTTGGGGGTTAAATATTAAGAAATAAAAACCAAAATACTGCTGGCTGGCTGTCTGGTTAGCTGCAGAGGAAAGTAACCCCTCTTGCCAGGTAATTTCTATACACGGGGTGTTACTTTTCTCTGCACGCCATAGTACAGCAAAGTTCATAAATATGTGTACACTTTTGTACCATGCCACTTTAATCGCTCTGTCAATTCGTATATGGCAGTTTAATCATAACATTAAATGACAAGGTACTAAAGTTTACACATTTGTGAACTCCTGTACATAGCCCTAAAAATAAGTATTTTAGTAAAGTTTATTTAAGTTACAAGTAAGTAGTAAGTTTGTAACTTTATTATAACTTTTTGTATACAATTTATGAATTTATGTTATCTTCTCTTATTTTATTTTAAAACTCGGTCGCTAGATGTAAACGAAACAAAACCGCGATACCTAATAGTTCTATTATAGAAAAGTCGATTCATTTGGAAAGGTGATTTCTCTCTCAGATCGGTTACCTAGCAACCAATCAAATCTTCAGCGTGCATAATGCATACCAAACGCGTTTTTACCGTTTGTTAAAGCGCAGGGGGTTATTATGACATAATGACACAGCTATGCAGCGCCTCTATTCTAGGCGGTAAAAAAGATATCGTAGTTTGCCTGTTATGGTATTGATATGAGCTGCTATTATTGTCAAGAAAATAAGAGCTATCAAAACGTTGACAATACGATAACAGATCAAATGCGATATTGTTTTTACCGTGTTGAATAGAGGCGCAGTTCATTTTACGGCGAGCGTAAAGGACAGAGCTATAGCAGTTAGCTCTGTCATTTTCTCTCAGCGTAAATTGAACTTAATAGCTATGTCATAATAACCCCCCTGGTTTCATATAACCTATGGCACAGTCGGTTTTACAAGTCGCTGCACACTATTGTACCTTGTCGCTTTATCGCCATGTACAGATTTGTGAAGCATTTCTAACATGACTTAAAAGTGACAAAGCACTAAATTGTTCCAACAAATACACTGTAAACTGACCTGGTTTCCGCCTTCGTGTGTGCATTTCACGAGTTTGACATCGTCTGCTGGCTTTAAGATCATATTTGGTGCATCAAGGCAGTGATTATCGATACCGTTAAACGTTATCTAAAAGACAATAGTAAAAAATAATATGTAACTTTAGACAACTTTAAACTGATTTTGAGCGAGATACTCGTTTATATTGAAATCTACGCGGACGAATACATTACTACATGAGTTTTGGAATCATAATATTTTACCCAAGGGACCTAAAACCGCAAGGTTATTCACGAGTATCATTGCAATCATAATAACTCTTAAGTGTGGGATGCAACCTGCGTAGACACGCTAGCCCCATCACATCTCCACCGGACCTCTAATAGGGCTGGTCCGGCAGCTGAAGCGGCCGAAAGCATAAAGGTAGGCAAATACAGTGGTCTCGGCCCAGAATATATGTTTGCTCCATTCGGCGTAGAGACCCTTGGTCCGTGGGGTCCTAGCGCTCAAAGCCTCTTCAAAGAAATTTCGAAGAGGCTGATTGACGTCACCGGAGAACGAAGAGCTGGCAGTTTCCTCGCTCAACGCATAAGTTTTACTATCCAGCGAGGAAATGCTGCCAGCATCTTCGGGACAATGCCGCAGGGCCCTTTTTTAGATATAGCTTTTTAGTTTTAAAATGTAATTAATTCAGTTGTAAAAATTAAATTTATTAGAATAAATATAATCATATTATATTAAATATACTCTTAAGTTGAAATATTGACAAGTTAAAAGTACAATCTGGACCCGGGATTAAAGGGCTTTACGCCCAAATAAAATTAACAACTTACTTGTCCACTAGCCACCAGGTTTATAGGTATATCCATTTGAGGATATACATTTTTTAAATACCAAGCGAATGAGTTACAATTCAGCTTCTTTCTTAATTCTTTTCTTTCGCTAACGTCACCATATTTACCCTTTGCGTAGTTGATCCTCGCATAATAGTACTTTGCGTAATCATCCATCCAAACCTGAATAAGACTCTGCATTAGCATAGTTACAGGAACATGCAATAAACCATTTGAATTTGAATTAAAATAAATAAATAAATATCAGGGGACAATCTCACACAAATTGACCTAGTCTCAAACTAAGCTTTAGGCTTTAGCTATAGGCACTAGACAACGATATAAATAGTTTATATAGAGAAATATACACCGTGCCCGGGACGTACCCGAAGGTTTTAACCATCGATTCTAGACCCTATTTGGAGTATATAATGTGGTATAACATTTAGTCCAATATCGCATAATTTCCGAGATTTTTATTATTTAAAAAACAATCCCATAGTTAATTTAATTTGAACTCTTTCACCTTAACTTAAAGCATTATTTACTAAGAAATTGATTAAATTAATTTATGTTGTACGTTGATGATATTGCTACTTACAACATGAATCTTTCTTAGTAAATAATGCTTTAGGTTAAGGTGACAGAGTTCAAATTAAATAAACTATGGAATTGTTTATTAAATAATAAAAATCTCGGAAATTATGCGTTATAGGACTACATGTTATACTCATTATATACACCAAATAGGGTCTAGAATCGATGGTTAAAATCCTTCGGGTACGTCCCGGGCACGGTGCATATAGATACGTAAATACATATAAAACATCCAAGACTCAGGAACAAATACTCGCGTTCATCACACAAATATTTCGTCATTGCTTTGAAAAACCTCCTATCTCAAATATCGTGACGTACGATTTTAAACTTAAACGTGAAGAGAATTAAGGTCAAACTCATACATCTCGAAATATCAGATACGAGTTTTTTCTAAAGTAGTAACGATTTGCGTTTACCAAACCCAAGAACCGCTACCTTCGAAGGCACTACCAAATAGGCTAACCACGTCGTTAGTAGACTCGCCCATATTTAAGTGATCTTTTAATTTAGAATTTCTATTGAACAAAACTAAAGTCGATACTTTAACTGATAGAGGCATCCATTTCCAACATTGTTGTTTTATTACATAAAAACAAAATAAGCCTAATGCCCGGTTCACATTATTCCAGTCCAGTAATCCAGCAGGCCAATCCAGTCCAGTGCTGGACTGCATCATATCGTTTACATTATTCCAGTCATTTAAGAGTTGCTGGAGTGGTAACACTATTGTGACAATTATATCTAGAACGAAATTCAAAAATTGCTTAAGAAATGTTAAACAACAATTTACTATTCACTTTAAACGATCAATCCAGCACTGGAATTGGCTGTCTACACTATTCAGTGGCGCCGGATTGGGCGAGCTGGAATGAAAAAGAAGACGGTCTTGTCACTGAACTGGATTGTTCACTGGAATGGATACATTCCAGTGCCGGTTCACATTATTCCAGTAGCATTCCAGCACTGGTTTGGGTCGCTGGACTGGAATGCTACTGGAATAATGTGAACCGGGCATAAGGTTCTCAGACCACTTATTTAGCTGACTGTACAATCACGAGATTAAATTAGGTACCCACCTTAGGTCCAAAGTCAATCTGACATTCTACGACAATAAGGTTGAGTTTCCTAAAAGTTACAAATGACTGGACATCTCTAATGACATTGACGACTTCAAGCATATTTTTCTTGAAATGGGTCCCAAATTAACGCTCGTGACCGTACATAATATAAACATAACGTTTAATATGATTGTTATAAATAATGTAACAATGGTGGTCAATCTTTGGATTGAAGAGTTGTTACAACAACATTTATTTATGACTAGGTGATAAATAATATAGAAAAAAAATATTTGTATACCCGGAAAATTACATTAAAATCACAAAACGTAATGTTCTACAGATGATATGTCCGTTAACTCTCAGGTAATAACGGTTGAATCGAAAAGTTTGATCACACGCACGAAACCAGAAGATTAAGGAAAAATACTAAAAAACAGCATAAACACCGACACTCACCTCAGATAACCGCACCAAATTTGACTTTAAATGTTCCTGCCAATCGTCATAAGGAAACTGTTTTCTAAAAACATGTCCTACATGTGAACACGGGTCAATCTCCAAGGTACCGCCACACATCCACACTTTGAACGATAGCTCAAGATTCTCCCCACCCCAGATTTCAAAGCCTTCATCATAATATCCTAATTCTTTGAAGAAGTTTTTGTCAATTGCAAATAGACCTCCTGCTATCACTGGAGTTTTAAATGGAGAAACATTGCTAGTTCTTTCTGCTTCTATGTTATGAGGTATTCCAAGCCAAATAAATTTGAGGTCCCAATTGAAACCTCCGATTCTAATATCATGGATATCTTGAGCTATATATTGGAAAGTGCTGTCAAGTATATGGTCAATAACTGGACTCACAACCGTTTTTGGGTTGAAATGTATTCGGTCGAGCATAGGTTCTAACCATCCTGAAAAAGAAAACATTTCTGGTAACATCAATATTAACATATTTATTAAAGTAGGACGAGAAAAAGGTATCGTTTAGCTGATCAACAACAATCTGTTCATCAACTTTGCCAAAATTAAAAGCCAGATTAACTTCTCACTTGAGAAAAAGTAAAAAGAATAAAACATGTAGCGAAAAAACTTAATCAGGAGTTGCTTTTGCTACATTATTTGATTTCCTCGATTGTGTAGATGTATTTATTTTCAGCAAGTTAATCCTACTAATGCGAAAGTTTGTGTGTTTGTCTGCTACTAATTCACGCTGTTGTTACAGCGTGACGGATTTGGATGAAAGTTGAAATGGATATTTTCATCTTCTCCATTTCCATCTTTTCATCCCGAAAAATTTAACAGTTCCCGAGAAAATAACGATAAACGAAATCTACGTGGACATAGTCGCGGGTACAAGCTAGTACTAAACTAAAGCCACGATAAATTATATTAGACTAGTACCTACAAAAATTTCATCGCTTTCGTGTAAGGTGATACCTACTTGGGGAAGATCTTCGTCATCAGTGTACATCTCTCAAGAAGAACCTTAATACATTACTGCTTAATAGTAAGTTCGAAATAACTTACAACCCTTACCTTCAGTGCATTCGCAGTGACTATCCAGAAAAACGATAATCGAACTAACGGATTGTTCCACACCAAACAGCCGCGCTCTTACCAGTCCCTCTCGTTGCTCAGTCCGTAACAACCTCACCTTGGGGAGCCCTTCCACGTAGATCGTCAGACGTGACTTCAGATGCACTGGAATAAGTAGATAGAATAAATAGATATCAGTTCAATGCTTTTGTTAGGTAGGTATATTAATATGTTATAATATAATTCAAAAGCTGTTTTAATACATATTTTAATTGTCAATTTATTTCGCTTATTTTTAGGTCTTTATCTTAAATTTTCTCTTTTAACCCTTAATATCACAAAAATAATAAAGTCGTGAATAACTGTTTTGATTTTGAATCAGCATAACAAATAGCAACAAAAAAAAAACAAAAGAAAATTCATGATCAAAATTTTCATCCCCATGCAAAGCAGGATAAAGACCTTTGTAAAGTTCCTTAAGTGATTTATTCACTCTGAGAATCAAAAGTTATATTTTAACGTGTACGTGAAATTTTAAATAAAATAAACGGAAATTCTTCAAACAATTAGACAGTTGTTTTTGCCTACCCATATCTGAAAAATCATCTACTAAAACTATTTCACTTAGTAGATCGTCTGGCGTTCTGTCGATCACAGAATGGATGGTCCTCAGGAGCGTCGACCATGCTTCGTTATGGAAGCAGATTATTACTGACACTTTCGGTAAGTCCTTGGGGTAAGTGATATTGTGACACCTGTAATTTTTAGAGTTTCTTTACAACATCGTTCAATAATAATGGCGTACGAAAAAGAAACAATCTTGCAATTGAAATGGGAAAACTTAGAAGGCCGAGTTAGTTTATGCATGAAGGTTTTATTTAATGAAAACACTGATCGACTTATTTGATTGTTTCCAAACAACAATTATAATTGAAACCTAGATGAATATGTAATAGATTTCAAAAGTGGCAACAAAAAGCCTAGTCAAGTCAAATTAAATTAACGTAATGTCAATAGGTTAAGACAAAACAAAATATTGACGAAAAATAAGAGACATTTGAAAGAAAAGGACAATAGTATTAATCGCAGCTGAATCTCAGTTAAAGATTGCATTTATCTTGTTTTGGTATCGTAACCTATAAAAGTGTATGCTTGGGTACGTTGCACTAACATTTTTGCTATAGAAATAAGACAAAATAACATGGTTACTTAATTTCTAAACAAACTAAAATGCTAAAACCCATGTTTTTGCAAAAAGGGTACCCTTCATCTGGCATAACTTTTTTTGGCATAATCATTGTTTGGCATACTCATCATTTGGCATAATCATCATTTGGCATAATCATCTTTTAGCATAGTCTTTTTTTCTGAAACCGTATACTTTTCAGGATTATTTTAATATCATTGCATAGAACCCATTAGGTTAGGCTAGGTTTATTTTATAACAATCCTGAAAAGTATACGGTTTCAGAAAAAAAGAGTGTATGCTAAAAGATGATTATGGCAAATTATGATTATGCCAAATTATGAGTATGCCAAATGATTGTTATGCTAGTTGAATGTAAACCTTACAAAAAATCTACGAATTCAAATACTTACTCAGGATCCCTCACATCTGGCAACAAGCGGTTAACAGGAATAACATCACTGACATACTCATTGAAGGCGTGGTTTTTCCACCCTTCTTCCACCAGAGCACGGATTCGGCCACTGAGTTTATCACTGATTTGAACTGGCGTGCCATTGACACCTGAAATAAATTTAGATGCTCTTCAATTCAATGCTTTAGGAAAGACGGGTATTTTTTCATTTACTTCAAAACTATTTCCCGTAGCTGCTGCTTTTAATTTTACCATGTTTTGTCCTTATATGTCAGATTCAATTTTCACAATGACAATAAGGACAAAATATGGTTTAGCTACTCCATGGTTATTCCACGTTAATAAGCAAAAATAATTCGGCCAAGTGGCGAGCTTCCAGTGTCTACCGTTTGGTATTTTTTTAACCAAATGAATCATTTCCCAAATTTTCATTTGTAACAAATGTATTTAACTTTGCAGCTGTTGTAATTTTTTGTAACCAAAAGTCTAACATATCATAATCAACACTAAATTTAATAGTAATAACTTTCTCAACCTCGTATCTGATCGAATAGATAGGAAAGTAGTCAAAATTCTTTTGGGAACATGACTGCTTTTCCTATGTACCTAAGTATTAAATCAGATGCAAGTTTGAGAAGGTAAAGGGACGAAATGGCGTACCGATACTTTTTTTCATTAAAAAAAAATACCTGGAGGATAACTGTAAGCGGCTAGTTCAGCAATTTTATCTTCGTACGATAGAGGCGGTATATAGTTGGTACTGCGGCCTATCTGTTTCCATGCTGCAAAAAAAAGAGATTCTTTAAACTGTTAATTTTGTATGTAATGTCAAAAACCATTAGAGTGACGGCACCAATGATGGACACTTTTAGGTGACAGGCACCAGTAATGGACACTTCACTCTTAATTCAAATTTAATACGGTCCTAAATTGACTGTCCCAAAACAAATGAATACCCTTATCTTCTCTAAAATAATAATTAAGTGTCCATCGTTGGTCCTTGTCCATTATTGGTTCTGTCACCCTAATATGCTATATAATATATACCTCTGAATGCAGGGAACGAAAGATTACGTAAATCGTATCGTAAACGTAGTTGGTCCCAAGTATTTTCACGGCGCCTGTTGTGGTCCAAAATAATCAATGTCCCCGTTTTAAATTCCCTAATTATTACCAAAAGAGACACGATATACGCTAAAACGAGCACAAAAAAGATTTTCAAGACTTTTTTAATCATTTTGAACTAGCTGGTGTTGACCCGGCAATTGCCAAAAGAGAAGTGTAGAAGATTCAAAGAGAATTGATTTTCCGTGAGAACTTGGCTTCAATGTTGCAAAATATACATAGTGTTTTGTCAACAAAAAGTACCAGTTGTTTGTTTACTAAAAGTTCTGAGACACGGCTTCAAAAGATCCAGGAAATTAGCTGTCAACTTTCTATTTTGAATAGTAATCATTACCCGTTTCATTGATACTAACGGTTCAAGTTAAATAGCTAAATTGTATCTATCTTTAAAACACAAACTATGTGTTGATAGCTTAACATCGATTGCTTTATTTTTATCTATATCTTAAAAACATATGTGTAGCCAGATAGCGCTAGTCATAATTTAATAGTTATTTTCGTTAAAACTTTATCTTCGTCCATACTTCAAAGGGTGTCATTCGCGATCCATAATATCGTTTGTTCTAAAGTCATATCCCATAGCACGTTGGCCCTAAGTAACGTTTGGCATGCCAATATACATTTGCCATAATTACTGTTTTGTCAATAACGTTATTTTGATCTAAATATCATTAACCATAATTTTACATTACCTAGGCGTCTAAACACCTAATCTTATTTGCACTAATTATGAAAGTCATAATGCACGTTTAATATAATGGTAACCTATCGATGTTTCAAAACACTTTTGTCCGCTGTTTCGTTTGCCCGAAATTTTCATTTGTCCGTAAATCGTTTTTCTCTGTTCCCATGAACTTACATACACATTAACTTACGTACATACAATATTTGTATATTTCATCGTAAGGCCAAAAATTTTTAGGACAATCGCATTAGGGCTAATGTGCGTTAGGACAAGCAATCATTATGACTAACGATATTAGGGAATTCAAATATAGGACAAAAACGTTATGGATCCCAATTTAGACCCTACTTCATAATGTGTTCACAATTCCCAGTGCGCAAGTCTGACTTATGCCTGACTTTTCAAAAACATACTAACGGAAGGAAGCCTCTTTCATAAGACATCAAACCCAAGCTTCATTTAACCCTATCCAAAAAGCTTACCTAACTAATGACGTCACTTGTCGCAACCGAGAAGAATGTCGGCATTTAGCTGGAATAAAGCCGTCGTGCCATTTGCAGTGCCGTGCTAACGACGCAGCCATTAATCATACAAAACTCTATGTTTCTTGACTTGCTCGCTGAGCTGCGGTACAAAGAGATAGCGAGATTAACGCAGCAAAAAAATGATTTCTTTTGCGCACGTGTTGCAACATCTTCATTTAGCAGGTTTATGTAGTCCTTGATCTTATTTCGCTTCTAATCATCATCACCATACTAAAACTATGTTTAGTAGAGTCAATAGGGTGATGGCACCAGTGTTGAACACTTTTAGACTGACAGGTACCAGTAATGGACACTCACATAACTCTTAATTCAAAGATCATACGGTCATAAATTGATTGTTGCAAAACAAATGAATAACCCTTATCTTCTGTACAATAAGAATCAAGGTCCCATCATTGATCCTTGTCCATTACTGATTCCGTCACCCTACCTCCGGTTCTGGACGTCGTTTTGGCGTTTTTTCGTAATTTAGATGGCAAGGGTGGATATAATTATGTTCATGTTTTTTTCCATATATAATAATTTAATGAGCTTCTTATTCCAATAATAAGTTCAGAACAGCATGGGCGATTAATCGATTATCAGTTTTCCGATCCTGCATGATCTGCATCTAGAGTGATGGAACCAGTAATGGACAAGTACCAGTAATGGACACTTCATTCTTATTTTACAGAAGATAAGGGTTATTCATTTGTTTAGTAACAATCAATTTGGGACCGTCGGTAGAATCTTTGAATTAAGAGTTATTATTGGTGCATTATTGGTGCCTATCAGCTTAAAGTGTCCAACACTGGTGCCATCAATATTTGCAAAAACAACTTTACTCTTCGTAATTTAATAAATAAACGTTGCTTCATAAAATAAAATAAATCAGTTTTGGAATCTGTTTTGGTGTTCCAAATTATATTTTCCTTTCCAAAAACCATTACAGACATTTTCTTGAAATATATTTTTCCGACCCACACCTTACAAGTAATCTCCTAGAGTTAACAAAAACCTCACTTCACTTCACCCTGAGCTTTTTGAAGCGAATCAGGCGCACCATTGTTCGCAACAAAGGCTCCAAAATAAGTTTCAAGAAGCAAGCTTTCCTTTCTGAAATTACTTCCTACAAACTATGGGGAGGAGCGAGTCTAACAAACTTTGAAATCGTTTTTAAGAGCAACGAGTAATTGAAGTCTATTAGAGTTTGAAGGTAAAAAAGGATTGTTTGAATTACTTTCGTAGAGTCTTGTCTCGCTTGAATCGCGAAATAATTGCTAAATTACAGTCAGGACGCTAGGTATATTACTTTTTACCCAACTGGTGAAAGAAGAAGGGTACTGACTATGATCTGTAGGTATGTATGAAAGAAAGAAAGAAATAAAAAACATTTATTCGTAACAAACAGACAAACAAAACTCAACAAAATGAAACCTGTTGTCACGACATGGTTCCAACTCAGCGTTATGCTGGCGTTAAAACCAGCTATGGTCTTCCGTTGGAACCATCCAGTGGAACCACGGAAGATTACACAAATATAGCACACACACACACATAAAAATTATATAAACAAACCAAAAAGAAAGAAAGAAAAAGGGAAAAAACCGCAATAAAAGTGATCAAGTAACAAAATTATTATTTTCGGTGTTGCGTGCATGCGTGACATGTACTATTAGCCCAATGGAAACCTGACGCACCACGTCGTCGTGACATTATTCAGTTGAATAAGCGATATCGAAATAGAAATAGAAATAATTTATACGAAAACACACATTTAAAAAAAAACAATCGACAAGCAGAAAAAAGATTTTAAGAGCTCGTTCCCACCGTGTCGTATGTCGGTCCGGATTTTAATCGGTCGTTCCAGTGGCAGAACGTTTCATATCGTTTCACACTCGTCCGACAACGATTTGTGTCGGATCCGACAAAAAATATCGTGTGTTTTGCCAGCCCTCTCTGGTCCGGATAAAAATCGTGTCGGAACTCGCTCGCCTTTGAGTAAGTATGACGCTGTTCACATTGGTCGGATGTAGGGGCCGACCCCGCCCCGCCCGCACCCCTTGTTCCGCCCGCGCGTAGCTGCCATAGAGGCCGACAGCCGACTTGTGTGAACAGAGGCGCTGACACCCGATTAAAATCGGAATCTGACATCGGACATAACGTTAATCAATCAGATTTGAATGTAAACGTTAAACGGGGTGCTTATTTAAACAGTGGACCAATGGGGTTATCCCATGTCGACATGTCATGTCAAAGCATCGAATATGCTGAAGAACAAAACAGGACAATACTGTCCCACTCGAGCCCGCGTGAACTCCGTAATTCGTTATCTCACTCGCCCTTACGAAAACGATCTGAACTGATCAGCAGCGCCGTATCTGCGCATGCGCCGGCTTCTGCACCGCGGCCCTCTACGCCGTTGCCCTCCTCACCCCCGCGCTCGCCCGCCATAACAATTGAGCAGCCGTTGAGTAAACAACTATTGCGCAGCAGTGATCGGCCTGATACTTTGTCGGGAATAATGAAGCAACCAATTTGTACACCTAGTAGGGGTGCTGGTGAAGTGCTATGCGAAGTGACTGATAAGAAGTGTATGAGTTTTGCGGACGTAGCAAAAAACGGAGAGTGGAAGACACAAAGACGGAGGCCCAAACCAGCTCCGAAAAACCGTTACACTGGCAAAATGGGCAAGGCCCAAACCAACTGCAATTTCAAGGCAGCTGATCCAAAGCTGCCTATTTTCATCACAAATGTGCATAAGGATACCTCAAAAGCAGATATTATAGACTACATAAGAGAGAAAACACTTGATACGGTTACACTACAGCAAGTAGTAATGAGAGATAAATATAATAACTATAACGCGTATAAGTTTTATGTGTGCAAGGATAAATTAAATTTGTTTTTGGACGAGTCGCTATGGCCGAGCGGAATTATATTTCGACGGTTCATAACACCAAGATATAAGCATGCAAACATCGATAACGCACTAAGTGCGGGGACTAGTACATGCGCTGCAACTGGGGCTACGACCACTACATGTACTACGACGGATGCCAACTGGATAAGCAATGACAGTAAGTGAAGCTACTCTTTGTTCTTTCAACTGTCGAAGCATTAAGCGATCCATTGATGATGTTAGGCGATTGTGCAATTCGCTGATATAATAGCCCTGCAAGAAACCTGGCTATTACCACATGACCTAGCGTATTTGAGCAGTATAAGTGATGATTTCGCGTGCACCGGGACCTCAGCAGTGGACACATCAGCGGGAATGCTGCGCGGGAGGCCGTACGGCGGGACTGCACTTTTATGGCGTAAGAACCGGTTTCCGTCTACATCGGTTATTCAGTGTGATAATGTTAGAATTAGCGCGATCAAGATAACATCGAACGATAAACAAATAATAGTTTTTAGCGTGTACATGCCGAACAATAGTATTGACAATTTGCCGGATTTCGTACAGTGTATAAGTGCAATAAACGCCATAGTGAAGGAAAGTTGCGTTGAAACCGTTTACATATTATAGGAGACTTCAATGCGCATCCTAACGAGCTGTTTTGTGACGAGTTATTATCCTTTTGTGCGGAACAAGGTTGGTTTTGCGCCGATATGGTTAAGCTAGGCATCGACTCGGGCGCGCACACGTATTTAAGTGACACTCATAAATCTGAGCGGTGGTTAGATCATTGCGTAACCACATCAGCTGGGTGGGACACTGTTGTTGATGTTTGTATTGACTATGACGTATTCTGTTCTGATCACTACCCTGTCTTGGTTAAATGTAATTTTAGCATGGTTAAACCTAGGTTATGTAAAGATTTTAATGTAAATCCGAATGAAAAATATGTTGTTTGGGGGGAGAGAACAACCCCAGAAACTGAAAGATATTTAAATAAATGTAATGAACTTTTAAAATTAATTGACTTTCCACCTGAATTTAAGGGCTGCTGTGATGGATGCTGTGTGAATAACTCCGAGCATTGCAGAATGCTTGATAACTTGTACCACAGAATAATATCATCGCTAAGCGAGGCTTCTTTATACAGTAGGGCTATCACTATCACTGGTAATAGAAAAAAAAGGGTTATAGGATGGAATAAGCATGTTAGTGATGCGCACGGGGAGGCCAGGGCTAGTTTCCAGGACTGGATCTTGTACGGTAAACCCACTGGTGGACCCATTTTTGATCGTATGTGTTGTACTCGAAAAATATTTAAATCAAGACTTAGATGGGTTCAACAGCACCAAGACCAGATTAAAATGGACCTACTTGCCATGCATCACAAAAATAATGATTTTCGTAACTTTTGGAAAATTACCAAACAAATGGAAACTAGGCCTGGACTTTCTGTTAGCGTAGATGGTATTTCTGATCCCAAATGCATCGCTAACATGTTCAAGGAGCAGTTTAATGTTAAGTCTCCTACTGCCACAGTCGGGGGTCGGCAGCCGCGGGTGCTCGATGCTGAAGAGTCGCAGGGTGACTGTCAGATCCGTTTCAGCGTAAGTGACGTAAATAAAATAATACAGCAAATGAAGAGGGGGAAATCACCCGGTCACGACCGTTTGAGTATAGAGCACCTGCTGTTTGCTGGACCTCACCTACCTCGAGTACTAACGATGTTTTTTAATTTATGTATTTGCCACTCGTACCTGCCGTCGCTTATGACGAAAACAATTGTGATACCTATTGTAAAAAATAAAACCGGAGACATTGCCAATAAATCGAACTATAGGCCTATCTCGCTGGCTCCCATTGTAGCTCGGGTGCTCGATGGTCTGCTAAACTTACAACTAGACAAGTGTCTGAAATTAAATGACGCGCAGTTCGGCTTCCGCGCCGGCCTATCTACTGAAAGCGCTATTATCTGTTTGAGGCAGGCTGTTGAGTATTACACGCGTAGGAAGACACCTATATATGCGTGTTTTTTAGATCTCTCCAAGGCCTTTGACCTCGTTAATTATGACCTACTGTGGGATAAGCTTGATGCGGTACAATTTCCCAGGGAGCTCACGCGCATATTTAGGTGTTGGTACACAAGCCAGCGGAATAGTGTCCGGTGGGGTGATGCGTTGTCGGACGAGTATGGTTTAGAGTGCGGGGTGAGGCAGGGGGGACTCACCTCACCTAAACTTTTTAATCTTTATATAGATGCATTGATCGGTGAGCTTAGCAGTACACATGTAGGATGTCACATAGACAGGATCTGTTTTAATAACATAAGCTATGCTGATGACATGGTACTGCTAAGCCCATCGGTCGGTGGTATAAGAATACTTCTTGAAAAGTGTGAGTCCTATGCCCTAAGTCATCATTTGAAATATAACGTGCTAAAGAGCGAGTACATGGTTTTTAAGGCGGGAAACAAGTGCCCATCGCATGTCCCACCCATTCGTTTGAATGGCGAGCCACTAAAAAGGGTTCATTCATTTAAATACCTTGGGCACTTGGTTACCGATGACTTGCGTGATGACGAAGATATTGAGAGGGAGCGTAGGGCACTAGCAGTCAGGGCCAATATGATAGCCCGCAGGTTCAGTCGGTGTACAGCGCAGGTTAAAATAACACTTTTTCGAGCGTACTGTACATCGCTGTACACCTGCAGCCTGTGGACGAGGTACACGCAACGGGCTATTAACTCAATGTGTGTACAGTACAATGACGCGTTCAGGGTTCTGTTGCGGCTGCCGCGATACTGCAGTGCGTCGGGGATGTTCGCGGACGCGCGCGTGGACGGTTTCCACGCGACGCTGCGCAAACGCTGCGCCGCGACGCTCTGCAGAGTCCGCGCCAGCCGCCACAGTCTCCTGACCGTCGTCGCTGAGAGATGGGACAGTGGCCTGATCAGGCACTGGACCTCTCTTCATTTAAGTTTAGGAACTAACATAGTTATTTAAGTCTGTTTGTAATACTAATAATCTATGGATTCTGTAGTCTGAAATAAATGTTTTTTTTTTTTTTTTTTTTTTTTTTATAGTGGGAACAGAGGCGCCGACACCCGATTAAAATCGGAATCTGACATCGGACATAGTTGGAACAGAGGCGCCGACACCCGATTAAAATCGGAATCTGACATCGGACATAGTTGGAACAGAGGCGCCGACACCCGATTAAAATCGGAATCTGACATCGGACATAGTGAGAACAGAGGCGCCGACACCCGATTAAAATCGGAATCTGACATCGGACATAGTTGGAACAGAGGCGCCGACACCCGATTAAAATCGGAATCTGACATCGGACATAGTGGAAACAGAGGCGCCGACACCCGATTAAAATCGGAATCTGACATCGGACATAGTTGGAACAGAGGCGCCGACACCCGATTAAAATCGGAATCTGACATCGGACATAGTGGGAACAGAGGCGCCGACATCCGATTAAAATCGGAATCTGACATCGGACATAGTTGGAACAGAGGCGCCGACACCCGATTAAAATCGGAATCTGACATCGGACATAGTGAGAACAGAGGCGCCGACACCCGATTAAAATCGGAATCTGACATCGGACATAGTTGGAACAGAGGCGCCGACACCCGATTAAAATCGGAATCTGACATCGGACATAGTGGAAACAGAGGCGCCGACACCCGATTAAAATCGGAATCTGACATCGGACATAGTTGGAACAGAGGCGCCGACACCCGATTAAAATCGGAATCTGACATCGGACATAGTGGGAACAGAGGCGCCGACATCCGATTAAAATCGGAATCCGACATACGACATAGTGGGAACAAGCTCTTACATGACGTTCATAGCCCTCTCAGCTTTGTGCCGCATTAAGCCGTGGCGCTGGTATTCAGAGGGATTCTGACTTAAAATCTAACTTAAATGTCCACTTAAAACAAATAGAGATGACGATAAAAACATCAGCGACAATCTATAAAAATAAAAGCCACCACAATTATTTCAAAATGTCAACTCCCTCACAACTATAATCAAGTGCGTTAATTAACTCATAACTCCTCACAATATTCTTCCAAACTACCTCTATAATTACTGTTCCCGTAGCCAAAGTTTCGAGACCATTTAATCTAGGGTGACCTACGTAAGGCGGGCTTAATATTCAGCGTCACACTTCAACTTATCCCCTGGATTAGGCGGTAATGCCCGCTTTAATAGCGCTCATATACCTATATACGGCCTTTCAAATCAAGAGCAACCTATATGACAATTGGTGATTAGGCTGTTTTGATTACTGCTGCGATGTTAGTTGTATAACAGCATTATAAGAACAGCGTAAGCGCCAGTTGGTATAAGGTCTCTTTTGGTTTTAACCACGTATGTAGCCCTAAGTTTGGTTACATGGACTAAATTCTCGGTTGGAACTTAACTAATTGAGTGGTTACAAGTTTGGTATAGGTTTGAGTTTGGTATTAATTATAATTAAGTAAATGTAATCACGAGTATGTTTAGTTCGTATTGAGCTAATATCGAAGTAGGTTTCTTTGGTAACGCCGTCGGTAAAATTTAATAAGATTTTAAAGGATCATACAATTGTAGGGACTAGAAATTTCTGCAGAATCAAACTTATTTATTTTCAAATGTGTTTTCTTGATCTATTTAAGTTTGCATACTTTAAAACAATAACAACCAATTCCAAAGATAGTTACCTACTTAGTGTAAATTTATGTGACATGAGATGCAAGAACTGTAAAAAACGGGTAGTAACATTTCAGACCATGCTCAGTGTAGGATAGAAAGACGTTATTTGTTATGACAAAGGGCGATTGTGCACTACAAGGAATTTTACCGTCCGGCAGTCCGATTTTGCACAAACTAGTCCTTAGGGCGATTGTGCACTACAAGGAATTATACCGTCCGGCAGTCCGATTTTTTACGGATACGCAATAAATACTAAGCTATAAGGACTAGTTTGTGCAAAATCGGACTGCCGGACGGTAAAATTCCTTGTAGTGCACAATCGCCCTTATAGCTTAGTATTTATTGCGTATCCGTAAAAAATCGGACTGCCGGACAGTATAATTCCTTGTAGTGCACAATCGCCCAAACAGATATTATTTTCTCAAGAATTTTTAATATTTGCCTTATAAAAGCAGTACCTAAAAAAAATTGGTAATTTTAACAAGCTGTTTATGTAGATTTAGTTGGTGTTGTTTTAGAAATTAATTTTAGTATGTCCTGACATTACGTTTGTTGCTATAGATTAAAGCCGGCGCCCCACTGCTGCGCACGCTACGCACGGACACGCTATACACGTCGCCCACGTGGGTCTATTGGTCTGGACACGTGTGTCAACATTTTCACAGCAACCAATGCACGCACACGTAAAACGTGTGGGCGACGTGGCTACGTTGGTCAGCTGTGCGACGCCCTTGAAGCCACCTTTCCACTGCAACACACGGGCAGCGTGGGTCGCGGTGGGGCTTTGCCTGCCACGCGCGCTAGCGTGTGCGTGGCAGGCACTTCGGAACAGACCACGCGTGTATCAGTGACGTCATTTCATGCGCAGCGTGCTCGTGGACTACTGTTGAAGTATCTACCTACATTTTCATACAAAGCGTTTTTGTACCCACGTGTGTAGCTTGACCGTGCGCAGCAGTGGGGCTCCGGCCTTACGTTTAATTTCATTTTAAACTAGCTTCTGCCCGCGACTTCGTCCCCTTGGAATAGTTACTTTGGGCCAACGCTTACGTGATGATATATAGCCTATAGCCTTCCTCGATAAATGGGCTATCTAACACTGAAATATTTTTTCAAATCGCACCAGTAGTTCCTGAGATTATCGCGTTCAAACAAACAAACAAACAAACTCTTCAGCTTTATAATATTAATATAGATATGTACATTTTTCATTCGAAAATCGGAAGTTGTTCTACAGTTTTGCCTGTATGACATGGGGACATGTAACGTCTGTATGGGGACATAACAAATAAAGGCCATGATGATACCGACAGACTAAGCCTATTAGGTTTTATAGGTAAGGTATAGCTGTTTACTAAACCTTATTAAGTATTCTATAGTTACTTTCGACTTAGCAATGTCTAGCTGTTCCCTTATAAGTCTATTTCAAGTAGGTATCATAAACGTGTGTTAACCTCTTTCCGAGAATTTGGCCGAGTTTCAAACAACTTTGCAAGAATTAGAAGTTAAGAAACTTTGAATTTTTAATGCATTTGAATTTAAGACTTCTCACTTATTTAAAACGACAAATACATATTATCTCGTATAAATTTCTATTCTTATTATGTGATATTATAGGCCCAAGATAAATGTATATTATTTACAAGGTCTAAAACAAAGACATACCTTGAAAAACCTACAATGAATTTAAACATAAAAAAAAACACATAAAACTAAAGAAAGAAAAAAGTGGAACACTGAACTGCACATTACTAAATAGAGCTTTAAATATCGCACCTTCAGAACGATAGTGACCTAAGTCAGAAATTTTAAATTTCGAGTTAGGTCTCTATAATAATAAATTTATGACTCGAAGTTTGAAAGCACAAATTTTGAATTAGGTCTCTATTGTTCTAAAGGTGATGAGTAAGCATTTGTACGCGCGTCGTAAACATTTAGTTTATGCAGCAAAAGTGTTTTAGAGAGGTTATCACTTTAACCGAGTAAAGCTAAAATGCAGAAATAACCTACATTACAAACGTTGGTCTGAAGGATGAGATAGTAAACGGGTGACAAAATGACCTAGTTAGTCATCAAGCTAATTTATTTAAGAGCCATTAATAGTTATGAAAACTCAAGTTAAATTACAACTCACTAATCATTCAGTAAAGATATCTAAAAAAAACCTTAAACTCAGCGCATTATTTTGCCCCCCCACGGAAAAACGGCACATCTACTATATGTATTGTATTGCACTTTAAACCTTATTATAACCATTGCGAGTTAATTATAGTTCTATGAATTAATTGCACTTGTGCCTTTTCTCCGTAGGAGAGCAGTATAGCTATGGTTAAGAT
Source organism: Acleris literana (assembly GCA_946894065.1). NCBI lineage: Eukaryota > Metazoa > Arthropoda > Insecta > Lepidoptera > Tortricidae > Acleris > Acleris literana. The sequence goes on along the minus strand of OX335678.1, from coordinate 17,365,612 downwards.
TTTTAAATTAACAAAAACTAAATTGAGTAGCGATCTTTTTTTTAAATCTATAGTAGGCAAAGGAGCTGCCGAGCCACCTAATGGTAAGCAGTCCCAATCGCCAATAAACCAAGGCGTGATGAGAGGCTCGGTATGTATACTAAACTCTATACTATCATTTTGACACTTCATAAAAGTGACTAATTAGACCAGAGGGGCTTTTTGAAAATCGAATGCTTGTCTGCATACAAAATGAAAACAATTGTTCCACTTTGAAGCCGATCGCGATTGCGAGTGAGTTACGTAATAGGCCTGCAGAGGGGCTATCGCCTAATGCACTCGCAATTTCAATCATTTAATTTTGAAAATCGAAGGCTGGTCTGCATACAAAATGAAATCAATTGTTCCACTTTGAAGCCGATCGCGATTGCGAGTGAGTTACGTAATAGGCCTGCAGAGGGGCTATCGCCTAACGCACTCGCAATTTCAATCGTTTTCATTTTGAAAATCGAAGGCTTGTCTGCATACAAAATGAAATCAATTGTTCCACTTTGAAGCCGATCGCGATTGCGAGTGAGATACGTAATAGGCCTGCAGAGGGGCTATCGCCTAACGCACTCGCAATTTCAATCGTTTTCATTTTGAAAATCGAAGGCTTGTCTGCATACAAAATGAAATCAATTGTTCCACTTTGAAGCCGATCGCGATTGCGAGTGAGATACGTAATAGGCCTGCAGAGGGGCTATCGCCTAACGCACTCGCAATTTCAATCGTTTTCATTTTGAAAATCGAAGGCTTGTCTGCATACAAAATGAAATCAATTGTTCCACTTTGAAGCCGATCGCGATTGCGAGTGAGATACGTAATAGGCCTGCAGAGGGGCTATCGCCTAACGCACTCGCAATTTCAATCGTTTTCATTTTGAAAATCGAAGGCTTGTCTGCATACAAAATGAAATCAATTGTTCCACTTTGAAGCCGATCGCGATTGCGAGTGAGATACGTAATAGGCCTGCAGAGGGGCTATCGCCTAACGCACTCGCAATTTCAATCGTTTTCATTTTGAAAATCGAAGGCTTGTCTGCATACAAAATTAAAACAATTGTTCCACTTTGAAGCCGATCGCGATTGCGAGTGAGATACGTAATAGGCCTGCAGAGGGGCTATCGCCTAACGCACTCGCAATTTCAATCGTTTTCATTTTGAAAATCGAAGGCTTGTCTGCATACAAAATTAAAACAATTGTTCCACTTTGAAGCCGATCGCGATTGCGAGTGAGATACGTAATAGGCCTGCAGAGGGGCTATCGCCTAACGCACTCGCAATTTCAATCGTTTTCATTTTGAAAATCGAAGGCTTGTCTGCATACAAAATGAAATCAATTGTTCCGCTTTGAAACCAATTGCGATTGCGAGTACGTAAGGCAATAGCGACGCTGTTCGTCATTTAGCTTATTTATTTAGGAATAAATTAATAAACGTTCCTGGCGAATAGCGGTCAAAGATCGAGATAAGTAGAGTTTAATGAGAAAAGCCTATATCCAGTGGTAGACTGATGCGGGCTGAAAATGACCATAAATAAACGCGGAATCAAATAAAAAACCGGATAAGAGCATGTCGTACTATGCTCAGTATAGGGTTCCCACACCGTTACACAATCAAATTTTTGTTACTTGTAGCATAAGAATAAACAATAACTACACGTAGAAGCGAAACTCCCGGCTCCGGACGCGCGCTCGGCGCGTTAGATAAAATTAAAAAAAATTAAATTTTCATCTGTTTATTTCTTACACAAAAAACATATACATTATTAATTTATCTTAACTTGTAATCTTAAATTAATCAAAGATTTTATCAGTTAAGAGTATACATGAGTTCTACGTTTTGTTGAGAATAGTTTATTAACATTATAACATTATATTTTTCTTTTTTTATTAAGTAAATATCGTTTCAGTTTAATCTTTACCCGTTTACATGTTGCATTTTCGAGTTCACTTATTAGTTGACATGGAAACCTATTTAAGATACCTACCGCCTGGCGACACCTGAGGTGTCTAGTCAGTCAGGGGCGTCACACACGGAATATATATTAACCAAGATATTGATATTGTGTCTTGAATTGGTTTTCGTATATTTGTGTAGATTTTAGTGTTTATGCTTGAACTAAGATAGTGTTTTAAAAAGTGAACGACTATTTACGGCAAAATAATTAGAAATAATTGATTGAATAGGTAAACTAGTTTTATGAGATAATCTTAATATCATCAAAAAGTATTATTACCTAATTTAACGTAAATGTAAAAAACAAATTTTGCAACAATGTTTCCATGTTGAAGTAAAACATTAATAATATTTCGTGACTTAACTTGTATACCACATCCATAAACCGATTAAAAAATTTCAAGTGACAGCCCTGACTTTTGGCGCGGAAGACAGAGGGGCGTAGCGGGGCGATGGGGGAAGTAGGTATTTAAAGCGCGGCATTTGGGGCCTGGTCAAAGGAGATTCGCTTCTACGTGTAGTTATTATTTATTCTTATGCTTGTAGTTTTGACTGTTACACACGTAACTCTAGAGAAAATGAGACTTTTCGAGATAAATTATTTTCTAAAGGGTCCCATTTATTTTGGCCGTCATTATGTCGACGGCCAAACCGCTAGCCCGTTTTATATGCATAGGTAACGTGAAGACTATCAGTAGTGGTGGTAACGTAGCGAGTTAAAGTAATTTCTAGCAGTTGCCATGTACAAATGAGTTTTTCTAACGTAAGTACCTACAGTATCAGTTTATAGAATTTAAATTCTAGAGTTAGGTACTCAATGTGCAAAAAGTATGTTGTCTAAAAGATCCCGACCCAAAGACCTAATTTTTTGCTATAGCGCACTGATTTCCGCAGCTCGACGTCTTTCGCCTATTTGCCGTGTGCATTTTAAAGAGAATCTGAGAGGCAAATCTAGATATGATAAGATAAAATTGTCGAAGATCGATGCATTACTACATGAAACCAATGTTAGAGTACTATTTTCATAAACAAAATAAATAAATTAATATCGGGCGACAATCTTTCAAGACTTAGAAACGACAGAAATGAAATTAGATACTCCCGCTCATCAACCAAATATTTGTCCAAACCGGGAATCCAACCCGCTAGCTTCGTAGACAGGGTCTACTAGGCTAATTAGAAGTGTTTTCTAAAACTTTACATTGCTAGAAGATATTGAAGAGACATCAGAGGGCTCAGAGAAGATGCACTACGCTAACTAACGTTTCTATTCGATTCGTTTTTAAACCAATCGCGTCACTGGTAGACCACGTGACTTTTCGTATCACGTCATCTTCCAGTGACGCGATTGGTTTAAAAACGAATCGAATAGAAACGTTAGTTAGCGTAGTGCATCTTGGCAGGGACCTCAGAGCCTCTATTCAACTTAGTAAAACCATATTGCTTATGATGTGTCATCGTATTGTTTTAAACTCGGCCGCCTTTACTATCAAGTAAATAAGGGCTATCAAAACGTAGACAATACGAAAACACGTCAAAGGCTAAAAAAGCGGCCAAGTGCGATTCGGACTCGCCCATGAAGGGTTTCGTGAAAGGTAAATTACGGTTTACGATTTATGACGTATTAAAAAAAATCTACTTACTAGATCTCGTTCAAACCAATTTTCGGTGGAAGTTTGCATGGTAATGTACATCATATATATTTTTTAAGTTTTATCATTCTCTTATTTTATAAGTTACACACACACATTTTACCACTTTAGAAGTGTTTCTCGCGCAAACTATTCAGTTTAGAAAAAATATATATTTGAAACCTCTATATCATTTTTGAAGACCTATCCATAGATACCGCAAATGGGTTTGATGAAAAAAAAATTGATTTTTTGTGGAAAACCCCCAAAATTTATTGTTTTTTCTCTATTTTTGTGTGAAAATGTTAATGTGGTTCACAGAATACATCTACTTACCAAGTTTCAACAGTATAGTTCTTATAGTTTCGGGAAAAAGTGGCTGTGACATACGGACGGACAGACAGACAGACATGACGAATCCATAAGGGTTCCGTTTTTTGCCATTTGGCTACGGAACCCTAAAAAGGCTAAGACTGTAGTTTTGAACAGTAGAATAGAGTCCCAATAATGGTAATCTAAAGAGGTTGATCTGTCAAGAGTCAAGTAACACTATCATTATTTCAAAGCATTCCTTCAAATTCAAACTAGAAGCCATTGTGAGCGTCCAGTAGAATTCTGACCCTAGTTTACAACAAGCCACAGCTAAAATTTGCAACTGGCAAATTGCTAAACTACTACAGAGTCACAAAAGGGTGTTTGCTGTTTTCAACAATAATTGGTTTTCAGACTGCGGTGAATTCAAATTTAACTGTTATAACAGCTGTGGACTGTTTGAACTTACTTCTGTTTACAGAAAAGTGACAATTATTTTGGGGTATAACAGAATTGTGATTCAAATTTGATTTTACTAAAACTTGTTTTACACTAGTTGGAGAGGCACTATAAGAAGAATAAGAAGAATAGTACATTATTGCCTAGGCATGGAAGTAGGCAATTGCGGGCCGAGTATTGTTTCTCTCGCAAGCTCGTCCGTTTAAAAATACGAAGCCCGCAATTGCTGTTCCTGCCGAGGCAAATACAGTGCTTTTCTCAAAAATCGCAAGTTTTTTTTGTGTTGGAGTAAAATCTTCATCGCTTGAACTCATTTTTTTAATTGCATACAAACAAACTTCATGTGAAAAAAGTATCACTCTTTACCTCCTTTTTGTTTATGAGAAGGAGAATCGCAAGCTTTGTTTTTATAAAAAACATAAGCTATTCCAGACACAGATAAAAAAGTTATGTTTCGAATAAAATTTGGATGTATAAGACTTGTGCCCTCATTTTATTATGGGCTTTTTCACTTTTTAAAAAGTTACAAGCTAGATAGTAATGGAATTTGTATGCAAGGTTGCGGGCTTGTGTAGCGAGCACGCAATGTTTTTTTTTTAACTTGAGATCTGTCAGTAAACTATGTCCTTCGCGTCTCATTATGTAGATAGTAATGTTAACATTTCCAGACATTTTTGAGAAAAAGTTGTTTTACACTAGTTACGAGTTTTAACTAGCAGTTCTGTCAGAGTAGTAATTTGTATAATTTTAAGGGATATTTTAATTTGTTCGACTTTTCGATTGATGACGATGCATTTAGCCTAGTAAAGTTGGTAATGACCCTGCCTACGAAGCTAGCGGTCCCGAATTCGATTCTACGGGTAGGTAAATAATTGTGCGATGAGGGCAAGTATTTAATTTTGTTCTTTTCTCGTTGGCTATTTTCTATGTATATGTTTTTCTTTATAAGTTCGTTTTTCGTTATCTAGTACCTATAGTATACGCTTAGAGTTTAGTTTAGCACTGTATCAATTTGTACCACACGATTAAATTTTATAGGTTTTGAAATGTAAGGAAAATGTCTCCTGACATTTTTTAATTATTTATGTGCGAAAATTCCGACCATTCTGTAGTTTTACAATTAAAAAACTATTTTTTTTAATAAATCTTAGTTACCTAATTACACTTTGAAGAATATCAAAAAGAGTACAAAGTAAAGTATACTAACTTTATTTAATGAAAATTATGTTTAATGTAGAATTTAAAACAAAGCAACAAAACAAAGTAGATGAAGATATTAAAAGCTCAAAAAGCTACTGTTAAAAAGCTGAATTGATTTAAATATCACTAATTAGCTGGTACAAATCAAATTCTAAGTACAAGATATGAAATGGCAATCATTTCAAAAGTAAATGCCTTAAATTATTATACTTACGAAAATTAATTTAGTCAGAGAATTTAATATAGCAAATTCTGTATTGTAATTATGTCGCTAACATTAGGCAGAGAAGAGCGCGGAGATGCCGCTGTTCAAACAGAAATACCTAGAGAATACAAAAATGATATGATATAATCTTATTATAATTATGACCAGAGATCGGACAAATGGGTGTCATTACTCGCAATAGTGTGGAAATGACTCCAAAGATTTTAATTAAACAAATTAAATTTTATTAATTGATTTCTTATTTGAACTTAATTTTTTATCCTTTGCAAGGCAGTAATGAATAAATAATACAAAGACTTGTAATTGTGTAGATTTATTAAAGCAAATAAACATTATTTTTTATAATTTTTCCGTGGTTAGTTTATCCCTTTTCACGGCTAAAATAAACTAATGAGGTTAAAAGCTCCTTTCGAAATCCACGGATGTTAATGGAGCAAACTTAAGTAGATTATTATTAATGGCCACTGCTCACGTCTTATTTATTTATTACTACCTTGCAAAGGACAAAAAATAAAGTTCAGGTAAGAAATCAATTAATAAAATGTAATTTGTTTAATTAAAATCTTCGGAGTCATGTCCACACTATTGCGAGTAATGACACCCATTTGTCCGATCTCTGAATATGACATAAGACAAGAAATATTAATTTTGCGCTTGTTGTGACATTTCAGAAACAAACAGAAATACCAAAACTTGATTGTTATGGCTTCTTACTTTAAAGGAAACGAAAATAATCACTTCGTTGTCCTTCTGTCTGTCTGTCAATATACTTTTCCCCTGGTATCAATTTGGAATTAATATTACATACTCAAGTTTGCAAACTCTTGGAGCTGTGAAAAAATTAACCTTCTGAATCAACGCAATCAAAAATATTCGGCCGTTTATGCTGTTTATTTTACACTCTTTGGAAAATTAAAACCTAAAAGGTAATTCCCGGCAAGAAGTAAAGCAATGCTTAAAGCACAAGTAAAGGGAAAAACCCGAAAACCATAAATTTGCAATAACATGAAAAAAATCGATTTTAACTTCAATGTATGAGGACATCAGTTTTCCAACGGCAAAGTTAAGCTGACCCTCAATTCAGTTTATCTTTTCGTTAAAGCATTGTTCTGTGCTTTTATAGTTTAGAATCGAAAGAAACTTTAGATGTACGAAAATTCTCATGCCTACAAGTTTGTGCGGAACCCTCGGTGCGCAAGTCCAACTTGCATTTGACCGGATTTTCTTACATTCTCCACTTGCAGCCTTGGTTGATGACATACATTTTACGGTTCTTCACAATAGATCATCCGAAGTTCTATAATTTAGGACATGACTGGTCTTTGTGGTGGTAAAACACGCATTATAATATTTTGCTGTGGGCACAAGATAACTGGTAAAATTAATAGCATAGATACAAACATTTCATCTTAGTTCTCAGTATCGGCAAAGAATGTGCATTAAAAAATGCGAGCTTGGGTTTCCTGTCGTATCCATTCAAACATATTGAGTCAAAAACATCCAAATTCAAAACATGATCTCCAACATAACATAATATCCAAGATCAACAATACATTTTGGAACACCTTAATTCTAGAAAATAATCTGATTTTACATTTCTCATTCTTCCATACCCGACGGTAAGGTTGCTGATGAAATTTATAAAGTGAAATTTCTCCACCCGATTCCCGAGGCAAGTCGGGAGACTAGGAGACAAAGCCGGACCCCGTCGCCAACAAATTGGATTCTGGCTGCTGCCCCATCGGAAAATCAGATGTTGTTATTAGATGAAACAGGTAACGTCATTCTTGTTATTAAATTCCTCAGCCATGGCTTTTGTTGTTAGTCTTTTATAAATACAATATCGTTTATTTTCCGATTGTTGTATTAGTATTTTGAATGAACAGGGCTGAGATTTTCTTATTGGTTTTGACGTGTATTGTATCGTCAACAACGTTACGATAGCTCTTATTTATTCGACAATGTTTAAAAACAATACGATAACATGTCGAAAGAATTGTTTTATTGTGTAGAATAGAGGCCCAGGTTAATTAACTTTATCAAATTCCCCTGTACCCACAGAAATTTAGTATGGGCATAACTTGGCTGGTTTTAAACTTTTTTTTTCCTCTAAGAACAAATATTTGTAGGAGTAACGTCAGTTCGTAAGATCTTCAGTTTTGTATGTTGTCGACGTACGTCACGTACAGTGCAATTGCTATTATAAAGACCTTCAGGTTTATACTTATCTTTTACTTGCACTCAAACGATCTTATACTATTTTAACTTTCACCGAGCCTTTTTTAAACTACCTTGTAGGTAAGTACGTATTAATTTATAATATTATTTTGCAAGTATAAGTAAAGTATTTTTATTCTTGTTCAGTACCAGCCTTGGGGCTAGACAAACAGACAAACACACACCAACTCTAAAAAATGTTGAAATGTGTTCTGCCGCTCATTCTGAGTTACTTTATGGTATTTTCGAGTTCATATTTTGAATGTACATTTTTTTCTGTTGTCCTGTACTAGCCTTAGCTAGATTAATTCGTGTAAAATCGGCCCATTTTTTTTTTTTTTAGTCCATTGAGATTTTAGTTTTGTGACAATTCTTAACGTTTGCATGACACTCAGAGCTGATTTGTTTCTAACTTGGGTTAGATTGAAACGCCCTACTTATTTAGTGTTGATTAGACTAAAATTACCTATCAATGTAAGCCAAATATTTAACTGAATAACTCTAAGCATCTTAATCTTTATGTAGATGACATATTATTTACGAAATAATTCCAAAGACTTCTTTAAATTTTTAAAGTTATCAATATTATTAATAATTACTGAAAATTCAGCATCAAACTGATTATGTTAAAAAGAGGACATTGCCGAACATGACGTCTTCATTAATTTAATGTACAAAATTATGCTCAAACAATTTTAAGGTAAAATGTGCAAAGTTGCACAAGGTTCAGACATTGGGTGACCTAATTATGGATGACCTAGGCGTAATGTTGAAAATGTCATTACATTCAAGAACACAATAAATTGCTACAATGTGGCGTCAAATGTTTTTGAGTATTTTTTTTTTGATACTATAAAAGAGAAACATAGCGAGAGGCATACAGCCAATTATTCAACAATAAATAATGTTGAGGAAAAGTCACTAACAATAAAAGAAATGGTTAACTATTTCAAATTCAAGCAATTCTTTGTATTATTTGGTTGGTTTAACTTGAAGTATTCTTAAAATATGAATTGATAATAAAGTCTGCCATAACCCTTTAACTGTAACGACCATAGGTCTTTACAATAAAACAAAATAAAAATTAATTTGATTTTACCTATTTGAAGTAATCCGCTGCAATTTCACTAAACGGTCCCAACATACATAATTATTTCGTGTTCTTCTGTGAATTTTATATGTCCTTATAAATTTTAATAACGTAAACTCGGGTTACTTTAGCCCTAGGGGGTAACAATACCCATACCGAAATCCATCTTTAACATTTAATTATTCTATTAAATGTTACATCAGACCTAAGCTACTTATGGAGTTCTAAAGTTCTTGAACCAATTTATGATGACTACCGCTAAAATAGTTATAGTTTTAAGGGTGGGCAATGTTACCCCCTAGGGCTAAAGTAACCCGAGTTTACGGTATCCTATTCTTTTCTATTTTTTTTTGTGTATGTTCACCGATTCCTCCGTCAATTGTCGACCGATTTCAATTTTTTTTTTTGGTTTGGTAGAGTATACTTCCGAGGTGGTCCCATTATCACCAAATCTGTATCTGATGAGGGGATCAGTGAGGAATTGAGGGAACTCCTCAAATATTGTAGGTATTTTTAGTAACAAGTCTAGCATTTGCATTCAGAAAGTATCATTTGGTGTAGTGGAACTGATGATGAAGACCACAGATGGCCACCGGAACTCCTCAATGGTACCGATTTCAAGGGTGGCGATAAGATATCTCGATTAAGATAGTTGAGCGACTACCTACAACAAATAATATTTACTTGTTGAAATATGACTATGACTTTCCCGCGGCGTTGCTTGCGGCGCGCTTGATTTAAGTTAAAGTTTCATTTCAACTAAGAAGTGGGACTACGTAACAGCGTATTATGATCACTAAAAAGTATAAAATAAAATAAATGTTTAAAAAACAAAAAACCGCCTTCAAAAACGCAAAAAAAGTTATTTTTTGCGTTTTTGAAGGCGGTTTTTTTGTTGTTTAAAACATTTATTTATATTTACTTAAGACTATCATTACTATTATTGTGTTTTCTGATAAACTAAAGCATTCTTGAAATGGATAGATGATTTTTTGTTATTCAAATGAATACACAATATATAGGGTCTATGACATAACTTAATAACAATTGTACTACGAGTTAATATCATTTATGTTACTTGTGAATCTACTACTATTTATTATATTCTTTAATTAAACATTGTCTCTTCGTTCGTGTGTCACGTTGGCGCCACTGAAAACCAGCGTCGCGGTTTATGCTGTGACATAGTGCTGAGTGGTGTCAATTTCGACGTCACAGAATCACCCATGGCAACATTATTCTTTCCTTCTATATTGTTTTTGTTTTTATTTTTGTGTTGCCATCCTTTTTTTTTTTTTAATTATGTTTTTCTCTGTTCAGTTTTTTTTTTCTGTGTTCGTCGAATAAATGTTTCTATTTCTATTTCTATTTCTATAATAACTAACCCGAAAAAAGTGACCACCTTTTTGCATTAAGTTGACTACACGAAGGTTAAAGGTTCTAAACTTTGTCTTTTAATTTATACATTGTGTATTCATTTGTACAACAAAAAACCATCATTCGATTTCAAGACAACACTTTAGTTTATTAGAAAACAATAATATTAATGAGGGCGCCACTGGATGCGTAGTCTTAACCGTATAAATATCGTTACTACTTTAAAAACAACCCGTTTCCGATATTTCTAGTTTGAACCTAATTCTCTTCACGTTTAAGTTTAAACTCGTACGTCACGAATATGATGCAATGACATATTATGCCAGTCATATGCAAGACAAGGTACTTCAGTACCCACTACACTAAACCTCGTACCTCACCGCAATAGGCCGCACAAAAGACTTGTTTACTCAAGTAAAGAGCTTTTGCATCTTTAACCTTCTAGCCGTCAGTCGCAGTGATGCCACAGAGTTAAGGAAGAGCAGAATCATGAAATATCATATATTCATATTTAATTATTCATTGTCTACACATGGCACAGATGTTGTACGGATTGGTGTTAGTATCTTTAAAACTTAAGTATAGGTTAGTCCATGCGATACCCGGCAAGGGCACCACAATGTAAGGGCACTGCACTTATATACTAAATCTTAACTAAAAACTTATGTCAAATACGTTCAATCAATTAATTACATTTCCAAGGCATAGAAAACATGATATAGCTAATAATAATAAAAAAAAAACTAAACAAAAACATGCACATATAGTCACAAGTTAGTACAGTCAATATAGGTAATAAATTATAGGTAATGTCAAAATTCCAAAATTTAATCCGCTCGTAAAAATACGTAGTCTATAATAATACATAGTTTTAAACAATTTCCTCATGTAACATTTTTGTCCGACATAAATTGATCAATTGTATAATAACATTTTTCTATAAGGATATTTTTCAGCTTATTAATGAAAATATTGTCTTTGGATTCTTGTTGCAAGGATATCGGGGTTTTATTAAATATATCTATACATCTACAATAAGGACTATTTCTAAACAGAGCTAATTTGGATTTCGGTAAAACTAATGTATTTTTCGTTCTGGTATTGAAGTTGCATACAACCTTTTTTTTGTGAATAGGTTGTTATGTTTCCGTACAAATATTACTGCTTCAAGAATATAAAGTGAGGGTAGTGAAAGAATTTTATGTTTGGTAAAATACGGTTTTCAGCTTGTTCTGTAATATATGTAGGGTATCCTGCCGTTTGGGCGTGATATTTTTGGCAAATTGTGTTATTTCCCAACCGTTTCATTTGCCAACCCGATTATTTTCCTGTAACTGTAAATATTTGTATAGAACCCTATAAGTTAGGTTAGGTTAGTTTTTATAAAATGTTAAAATATTTACGGTTACAGAAAACAAAGCGGGATGGCAAATGAAAAGGTTGGGAAACGATACAATTTGGCAAACATATTTCGCTCATACAAATGTAACCCGAAATGGAGATACTTCGGGAAGGCCTATGTCCAGCAGTGGACGTCTTTTGGCTGATAATGATGATGATGATGATGATGCATCATGAAACGATTAATTCTAATCCGCAGTATTCTAATCGTCGTCATGACAGAAAAAAAAAACATCTGACGGAAACTGTGGACTAGAGATTGAAGATTGGCGCTTAGTTTAACTGTGCTTGTGAAATCCTACTAATATTATTAATGCCAAAGTTTTTATGTGTATTACTTCTAAATACGGCAACGACTGGACAGATTTGTATGAAATTAATAATTATAGATTAATACATTAGACTGCTTTTCGTCCGGAAAAATATAAAAGTTCCCAAGGGAATGCGGGTAGAAGCTAGTAAATAATATAATAATATAGGTACGTGTAGATTTTGATGAAAAATGGTTGGCTGTATATTTGTTTAATATTTGGATCATAATAATTATGGAATGGGACTTGCTAAAAAATAAAATATGTGTGAGTAAAAGTAATGACTAAAGTAGCGATTTTTATATGACTTTTGACATTACTAATATTCAAGTAATTCTTCTTGACTATAAATACGGGTGTAAGTATCCCATTTTTAGAAGTTAATTATTCCGTAAATAAATATCTCACAGCTGGATAATAAAGTTGCGCTATATATTCATATTTTATTTTAACAACCAGCAAGAATACAAAATACCTATGAAAAAAATTAAATGATGCAACTGTTTTGTACCATCTGTGGCAAACCCCTGGTTTTATGTCGAGAAAGGACCTTTATCTTTGCAGATATTATATTTTTAACACCTACTCCGGTGTTTAGTGAATTTGACAGAGTCCTTTTCAAAACAAACGGGCGGAAGCGAACAGGTCCCATTTATAATGAGGTTGGGACTTAATTTCTGTAAAGAGGGTTGATGGCGTAGTGAGTAAGGGGTTGACTCGTGTTTAAAAGGTACGGAGTTATAATGGATGTATTTGTATGGATAGGCACCGGCAAGCATAACTTGACCTATCAGTGGGAATAAAGTGCACGCAGGTACGTGTTCGTACTTCGTACTTAAAACTAGGTCGTAGGACCGGCTCGTACCTGGATCGTTAAGCCGGGTCTATATTTGTATCGTCACCGGTAAGAAGGCGGCACGGGCACTTTTACACGTCCAAAATTTATCAGCGCTTTTCAAGAGGAGACCACTGCTGAAAAGAAACGCCACAAGAAACTCAACAGTCAGTGATTTCTTTTAAGTATTGTATTGTAGCATTTTGGCTGGTATTTTTATTAATTTGGTTGCACAGTCGAGTTCATAAATATGTATACACTATTATACCTTGTCACTTTAATTGCCGGTACAATTTGTATATGATAGTTTAAACATGACATTAAATAGACAAGGTACTAAAGAACTCGACTGTACTAACTCGGAACATGCCCCGTCCAGGCCGATTTTAAATCTGAACGAATAAGGAATATTCATGACTTTCCACAGCATCAATAAAAGCTGATTCCTGTACCAAAAAGTTGAGAAAAATCATTTTTTGAATAGCTTTAAAAATAAACTAGATATAAGCCATCATCATCATCATCATCATCATCATCATGTCAGCCGAAAGACGTCCACTGCTGGACATAGGCCTCCCCCAAGGCTCTCCACTCAGACCGGTCTTGTGCTTTTCGCATCCACCGCGTTTCCGCGATCTTTACAAGGTCGTCACTCCATCTTGTTGGAGGCCTACCTACAACTCGTCTCCCGGTCCGCGGACGCCACTCAAGAAACTTCTGACCCCATCGGCCATCAGTCCTGCGAGCAATGTGCCCCGCCCACAGCCACTTAAGTTTGGCTATTCTTCGGGCTATGTCGGTAACCTTTGTTCTACTGCGGATATCATAATTTCTGATTCTATCACGCAGAGAAACCCCGAGCATAGCCCTCTCCATAGCCCTCTGAGTGACTTTGAGCTTCCTTATAAGGCCCATTGTTAGCGCCCACGTCTCAGATCCGTAAGTCATCACTGGCAACACACACTGGATATAAATATCATCCGTATTTCTACGCCAATTTTAATTTTATTTTCACTTTTCATGATCTCTTTTGCTGTATTTTCATATTTTGTTGATTTATAAAATCCGTGCATATTCGCTATTGTAGAAGATCTTACTCGTAGTTAACGGTGTTCTGGTTAGGTGACATGAAACTAGTTGGATACGCTCAGTGATCTTGCAATTGTTTTTACAATTGATGGTATTGTGCAGGAATGCACGCAATTTAATGGATTCAAATTACCCCGTTGCAATTCAGTCATTATAGTTTTACACAAGACAAAATTTAATTTTTAGTTACTGCGTGTTTATTATAAGATGATAATCCATAATATCCTGTCTCTTATCTGCCTATAAATAGCCTGCATGATGGCAGAGGAGACTGCTGCCCACATCATGGAATTTCCTGAGGTGGCAATATACCGGGCACGTCACCTCGGACTACAGCCAAGGTCTCTACCAGAAGTCATCGGCAATATCAAGGGTCTCCTAGGCTTCTTTGTGGAACTGGGTTGGTAAGAGTTGTCTCACCAGCCCTCTACGCAAAACAGACGTACACTTAGTCGTCGAGTTGCGCAAAAGATACCGCCCCAACCTATAACCTATAATCTACCTATATCCCGGTAAGGGGATATTTGTATGTATGTATGTATGTAAACTCTTTATTGCTTAAAAAACCAATTACAAGTAAATTTATACATAAACAAATTAACATATACAATGGCGAATGGGATTTGTGCGATGTGCACGAATATTTTCCTGTGTCATGAATGTTTTCTATGTATTTAAGTATATACATACATACATAATCTCACGCCTTCGGTCCCAGAGTGGGGTAGGCAGAGCTACAGAATTACAAACATCTCTAAAAACTTGTTGATAATTCTATAACCACAATTTGCACAATTAGGCTAAGATGTTTACCAGCGTATTAGTGACAGGTTGCAAGCCCATCGCCTAACAGTACTACAAGCCTTTATTCCCTTGGTCGTCTCTTACGACATCCACAGGAAGACATGGAGTGGCACTATTCTAACTCGGCAACCACACGAGTATTTAAGTATATATTTCTCTATATGAGTATTTATATCATTGTCCCATAGTAGAAGGCAAAGCGCAAAAGGAGGGTTATGTGTTTGACCTGTATGTATGTCCGACTCTATGTTCCATTTCTTCCATTTATGATTTTAGTAAATTATACGTGGTTAGATTTGTCTTAACCACTAGAGTGTCATAGGCTATATTAAAATTAATGGAAATCAAAATGGAGAATTTTTAGCGCCAAATTGCGCGGCATGAAAACTAACATTATGTTAACGACATTATACAAACAGCATGCTTTTTGTTAGATTTGTTTTTATCTTAGAAAACCAAACTTTAAAATCATAGCAATCTTGTAAAATTAATCTTGTAAAATTTTACTTTAATTTCCTAATGTAATCCTGCACACCATTCAATCTTGTATGTTTACTCCACGTCTGTAATCTGTTTACGCATCATGTATTTTTGATCTACCTGGGTAACGCATCAACTCGGTTCTCACGACACAGGCCTGTCCTAGTGTGAGGACCATTGAAATTCATTCCTGAAACCTTTTTGTTAACACTATTACTTAATTTACTATATTATAAGATTTAAAACGATAGTTCTAATTGTTTGAAAAAAAAAAAAATAGCAACTAAATAATAAAAAAAAGTTGTCATACCCGAGTTAAAACCACACAAAATCTGAAGCTCCGGAAGCACATTTTAACCTGGCTAAAATCCACGTAGCTGGATTCTACACACCAAAGCGAAAAGAGAGTATGCGTAGATGAAGTTCAAATGCTTATACTGCCTTTTTCATTTGGACGTCAGTACGAGTATTAGCATCGTTACAGACAGTAGCCACGTTACTGTCAGTTACGGCAAGTGTGAAACTGGCTGAACGATGTCGCTGACGGCACGTTATAATGACTGCTCGTTAGTTTCTCGTCGTTAGACAGAGATGTTGCGTCGGGTATAATAAACCTGGATGGCACTGTTGGTAACCTTACCTGATTGGGTGCAACCAGTTTTGACAAAAGTTTCAGTGAGATCTAATTATCGCTAAGGTTGACACTAGTCACTGTCATAATATTATTGCAAGGGAAAATCGAGCTTGTTCTATCATGACGTGCAAATGAACTTCAACCGTAGGGTGGTAGACCACATTTTTGGCCGACCGCACCATCAAGGACTTTAAATGTTGATCCACCATAGAATCTTGTCATAATGACAGCGTCAAGTGGCGAGATAGAAATTACATATAAATTAATCGTTGGTTTTATGCGATAAGGTGTGTTAACTACTCTCAAGGGACCTAACAACATTTAAAAAAATCGTAGGTATCTTTTTTTTTTAATTTTTTGTGATTTACTTTTCGATTTTTAGCCAAATATCTACCAAAAATACCGTTCTCCCCCCTAATCTCCGAAATTTATTAATCAAAAAATCTGAAAAAAACCTGACGTATTAATAATTACTTATATTTTATGGGAAAAATCAAATAAAGTGTTTATTATTTACAGTTTTTGAGCAATAACATAAAAACTTAGAAAATCTGTATTAAAATTATGGCTAGTCTTAATGGACCTTATTACATAGAAAATAAAGTTCATAACAAAATTAGTACTTATTTTCTTTTGCGGTTACCAAGCATATTATCTTAAATATGGTACCCTCGGTGCGCGAGTCCGACTCGCACTTGACCGGTTTTTTGTCGTGATATAGATTGGCCTAGAATGCCTAGGCCAAAGTACCTATAGTTAAACGAATGCAAGAATGCCAAACTTTGGCATTAATTAATAACATTCAGCGTTTTAATAAAGCTGATCGCTCAGCTGTCAGGATTTTTTCATTTATAGCATAAGTCAAAAATATACTCACCAGTAATAAAAAACCGGTGAAGTGCGAATCGAATCGCGCTACGATTAGAAATGTTAAAATGATATTTCAAATTGAGAATAAAATTCTAAATGACTAGCCCCCTTACTAATAAACGTTGAGTAACGGTGGTATAGCTATACAATGTTTTGTCATACCACCGCAATACTGCCCTACTAATCATAATGGCGATATCTCAGACAAAACATCTGTAGAAATTGCAACCTAGTTACAAAAAGAAGAGAGTTGAATCTGCTTTGACCATTGAATTTAGTTATTGCATTTTTGCTTAGGAGGGCAGAATAGGTATTATTATATTCCAATTTGCATTCGATTTCGAATCGAATCAGCGCGAGCCCAACTCACACTTGACTATTTTTAGTTTTTTTTTCAGGGTTTTTATTGTAATCATACCAAATTTGACGCTAATGTGTTTTACGGTTTTTACGATGAAACGAAGAAAAATGCACTGAAAGAACAATTTTCTTGTATGTAATAACACAGATTCTCACAGTTTCAAAAGATACCTACAACTGTTTAAAGTCCTACGGATGGACGGACGGACAGACAGCGGAGGCATATGATATGGTCCCGTTGAGCTCAACTCCGGCACGCAACCCTAAACAAGTAAGTGGGCCGTACCTTTAATCAATATAAATATCACGCGACAATCTCACACAAATCGATCTAGACCCAAACTAAGCTCTAGGCTAGGTACTATGGGTACCCGACAACAATTACCTAACTTAAATACATAGAATACATCCAAGACTCAGGAATAACAAATACATTGTACCCCACGCCCCACGTTGGGCGCCAATGTCGCGGTAGCACCGGATCAGGATTGGGATCAGGAACGGAAGTGGTTTAAGAGTAAACAGCGGTCCAGGGCAGGAATATTTTAATGAGAGTCTTCAGTAAATAATAAAATAAGGTAAAAAGAAAGGCACAATTAGTGCCTTAAATAGTAGGTATTACGTGAAGGGGTCATCCTTTAGGTAATTAATTTCACTGTTGTATTATTTAACTTGATAATTTTTCATTATAATTGAGAACTTGTTAATAGTCTGGTAGTTCGTGAACGACTGAGCACGTCGTCCTGCGCAAGCGAACGTAGGATTTAAATCAACTCAAATTTAGAATTTAGCATAAAAATAGCCAGATAAAAAGTGCCAGAACGACTTTAATTGAACGAGGTGTAACACATAGGTAGATACACCTCGTTACAGTATACGCATATAGACACGCACACTATTAACCGACCGGCAACGCACAGTGACGACAGCTTTCGCACGGGGTTCTCCTATGTAGCCCGGAAAAATAATGAGCACGTTGTTATATCGGTTCAAACTCATATTTTCCACAAAAACACCGTTCAAAGTTATATATTTCTCATCAAAGAGACACTTTCTTTGGCATTTTTTTAAGATATGAGTTTGAACCGATATAACAAAACATATACTCATTATTTTTTCATTTTCTTAAACATATAATCAAACCAGTAGGTAACTAGCCATTTTTTTGAACACATTCTCTACAGAAGTTAGAGGGTTTGGTCACTTTTCAGTACTTTCGTTATTTTAGACTACTCTCTGACATATGTCATAATAAAGAAATTCGAAGCCGGACAGTTGGGTATATTTCCTTGTGAGTCTACACACACAAGTATGGCCCACCGGCTTCCGTTAGACTGTAGTAATATGTAAGCGTCTCATTGTGCAATTCCGCGTCTTTATCATCATACCCGTGCAGTATTTGCACACAAAACCTTTCGGTCTAAATGGCGAGGCGCATACTATTCCCAAAGCAAATTTGCTTTAGCCGAAAACCTGAAAATTGCAGTACATCCTCGGACAGGAAGCTTGTTGTCGGCGCAGGAACCACTTCCGTCCTAACTATCCGCTCCGTGTCTCTGTATACGAAATGAGTCCCTCACTAGCTTAGGGTTGGCCAAAACAGTACTTGAAAAGTCTAATACAAAGCATTTATGCCAAATAACACAAGTCACATTAATAACACAAAAAAATACATTAAAACATTAAGTTATTAATTATTCACGGATAAAAATCTACAGCATAAAACGCTTTACAAAGAACAAAAATATCCTTACATTTATAATATTTTGTAATGTATCGCAACGCAATACGCAATAAATAACAGATAAATGTTCGGATATGTTTGATTCTTGAACCTTTTCGAAGTATGGTAGTACTAATAAAGCTTCGGGTTTGTATTCCTCCCTCGCTCTCATACGCTCTTACGCTAGTCTAACCAAATTGATCCAAGCCCTAACAACTGTACCTACGTGTCTAAAAATATGTTGAGCTGAGTAGGTGATACTTGATTTTTATTTTAAAGAAGGTATTTAGTATTAGATATTTAAATTAAGAGTAGATGCCCATCATTGGTGCTTTTCATGTTCCTAACACTAGTGTAGTTTCAAAATATGTTAATTTCGGCTGCCATTAGTGTCTATAAGAGCTATCGTAACGTGTACAATACGATAACATGTCAAAGGCAATATGGTTTGACCAAGTAGAATCGCGTCCTCAACTAAACATATTACCCTTTGCTTCATTAAGTTAGGTATAATAAAAACTCGATCGTTCAGCAGCCCTAGCCGTAGGAAACTTATTTCGGACACAATGCGAGGCAGAGAATTCCGTTATGTTTCGTTTTCCTTTATTTTCCTCACATTTTTTTAATCTCAATTTTCTCGTGATGTAGAAAAATAGAATACTTATCTGATACAATTGTCATGGACAGAATGATTGAGAAACATAAGATGGTTGATCTAATTTCCAATTCAATAGTACTTGTAGAATTAACAAGAAACTCAGGGAAGGGCATTTAACAACCGTCTCTCTCCTTTAATTTACCTGTATTAATTCAAAGAGAAACATGATAATCTTGTAAGAATATTAAGAGATGTAAGCTGTGGAAATCGCTATCTACCCTGTAAAAATCATCCACTAACATTAACCACGCGATGTCTGATGTCTAAATGTGTTTGCAAAGATATAAATAATAACATAAGGTTCATGAAGTGATATTTTAAAAGTTCTTTTGAGATAGGAAATAAAGTTATCAAAATTGGAACTAGAAAAGTTGATGATAAAGATAAAGATGACGATGATAATGATGATGATGACGATGACGACGACGACGATGATTATGATAGTGATGATTATAATGATGGTGATGATAGCGATAATGATGACAAGATAAAGATAAAAAAATCGATGACAATCAACGAATTTCGGTGTACGTAAAATAGTAACAACTATTTTTGTAATATCAGCTTTAGCGTAAATATATTTTACTTTTGAATGGACAATACACTCTTCCACTACCAGTTTTAATATTTTTTCATGGCCTCCTGTAGGAATATTTGTGCTTAATCGCAATTTAAGGTTTGTCTTCGTAACTTTATAAATGACCGTAAAATTACTTCTCGGTCGTTTAGTTGTAAAACTATATTATTATATTTAAAAACACTGCAGAACAATCAGAAATTACTACATACTAGCACAGATCAAATTATCTTAAGAAATATTTTTTCAACTTCCACAGACTTCTATTCCATACTGGGAGATTAAGAATTGAGAGAATTCTACCGCTACTTACAATGCTACCCCGCTTAGCTGTGGTCTGCTGTATTCCAAATGAGCTATTTCCCGCCACTTTTCTGGGCACGTCACAAAAACCCCTATCGTTGCCCCACACGAATTTACGACAACTGTCTGGGGAGTAGGATTCTTCATTTTAAAGTGGGGACAATTCTGGACTTGGTTTTTATGAAACAATAGCAGCAAGTGTGTAAAAGTGGTAAGCATTTTAGCGGTTATAAACCGGCTTTTATAAAGAAGTGGATTTTATGCTCAAGGTTTGAAATGGATTTTAGACTGAATAAAGGATTGATTTTGAATTTACATTAAATAGCTAAGAAAAAAATTTCAACTAAGTACCGTTAATTATATTACTATGTACCTCTACAGTAAAAGTATTGCAATATTATTCAATACATTCATAACCAAAATCATACAAACTTTAAAAATGTTAGTGATATTTCAAATTGAGAATACAATTCGAATTCCATGACCAAAAACCATGCTTATATAGTTTTTACATAACCATTCTCACATGTTCTTATTTCAAACAGAGAACCAAAATTCTAACTGGCCAGTCTTTGAGCTGAATTTAAAAAAAACTCCAATATTAACCTGTATCATACTCATTCCATTCTCTTCTATTCCAAACTTCGAATGAAATCCTAACCAGCCAGGTAGCCCACAATTTTCCGTCTAAAAAGGCTAAGTGCAATCTCCTGAGATTTCTTTCGGCAGATGATTAATGGAGGTATCAATAGATCGGTAGTGGATTATCCGGTACGTCGGAGTGATGTATTGCCTTAGGTTATGTGGATAAACCGAGATTGACCGAAGAGGGACATGATGTAAGCGATGTCGGATCCTATTTACTTGTACCTATTTGAGATGGAGAAAACTGTTGTATAGAGGTACAAACCACTACAAACTCTGTAGAGTTCTGTTTCTATTTACATGAATTTACGTCTAGGAACTAGGTATTTGAGACGTTGCCTGCGTAAATGTTTGTGAATTTTAGTGTAAACAGTGTTTAACTTCCTTGTTAAAATGTACGAGTAATAAAGACGGTCTGGAAGACATCACTGGTTAATAATTATGCTTTGATTTTGTCATTTGTATTTAATTTTTATCTTTGTTACTGCTAAAATCATATTGCCTTCGACGTTTTATCGTATTGTCAACGTTACGGTAGCTCTTATTGACAGGTAATGGTGGCCGAAATAAAATAATACGATAACACGTCAAAGGTAATATGGTTTTAGCTAATAGAATACAGCGTCGCTATCGCCTAACGCACTCGCAATCGCAAACAGTTTCAAAGCGGAGTTTTCATTTTATATGCAGACAAGCCTTCGATTTTCAAAATGAAAACGGCTGTGATTGCGAGTGCGTTAGGCAATAGCCCCTCTGGCCCTGAGGGCTCAGACAAAATGCACTACGCTAACTAACGTTTCTATTCGATTCGTTTTTAAACCAATCGCGTCACTGGTAGACCACGTGACTTTTCGTATCACGTCATCTTCCAGTGACGCGATTGGTTTAAAAACAAATCGAATAGAAACATTAGTTAGCGTAGTGCATCTTGTCTGAGCCCTCTGGTGTTTTGTTTTGGTGTTGTTAGAATAAAAACTGTTAATTTATTACGATTATCAGGATCGTATCAGGTGGAAAGAAGTGGTCTCTGCCTTCCCCTCTGGGAAACAGGCGTGATTTAATGTATGTATGTATGTAAATGATTACGATCTTGCTCTAAATGTTACTTCTACCTTTTTTAACTAACAGTTATATTTTATTTATCCTAGTTTGAGATTTTCCAAGCAATTCCAGGTTATTTAAACCCATTTTTTATAATCGTAATATATCGTTGACGTTATAGTAGCTCATACTTTAAACTGAAGGGTTCTCTGCCTTTTGGCAGAAATATGTTTTGCCGAATGTATCGTTTCCCAACTGTTTCATTTGCCAACCCGCTTTTATTTCTGTAATTGTAAATATTTCAGGAGTTTTATAAAAACGAACCTATAGGGTTCTACACGATGATACTGAAATGTTGGCTAATAAAACAATAAAGCTGGGAAACGATACATTCGGCCAAATTTATTTCGGCCAAAAGGCAGGATATCCAACTGAACAAAGAAAACATATACATCAAAGTAGGGGGGTTGGAACAATCACAAACTAATCCAAGCAGACCAGTATGAAACGTCAAACTACATAACTTCCGGACAATGCAGCTCAAAACGGGAGAGACAAACACAGCTGTCGATTTCCTGATGACAAATTGCCATGTCGAGTTTCGACTTACTTTCAGTATTAAGGCGTTGATAGTGGGCTGCTGCTCTGCCCCCTATTTCACTAGTGTTGGTATCGACTCGACTTCTTGAAGTCTTCATTGTAAGAACTCGACTCATATTTACGGAACTCTGAGCTTAAAAGACTTTCGAGTCGTTTTAGTCGTGAGTCGAGTCCTTTTTCGAGTCTTATCGAGTCTGAAATCACAACTAAATTTTTAGAAAGGACTCAAGTCTACATTATAGGTCTCGAGTAATTTTGATGCACAGATGAAAAAAAACTATAAAAGATACGATTTTTTTAATAGTTTTTTTTTTCATCTGTAGGTGTGCATCAAAAAGACTCGAGTTCCATTAATGAAGACTCACTTTTTAAGTTTATATTCAAATATATGAAAGATGACTACCTAATGAAATTGACAGGATGTCATGCATGTTCCAGAACGGTTTGAAATAAAAATAAAATCATACCTACATGAAATGATTTTAAACAATAAGTAGGAACTAACTAAAACTTAAAACAAAACACTCGAGTCTTTATAGAAGACTCTAGTCTCTATAGAAAACTGAGTCTCTATACAGGACTACAGAAGACTCAAGTCCCTCCTAAGATTAAAAGAACTCGAGCTCCGATTCAATGACTAGAGTCTAAAAAACTAAGTCGGGTCTTAGAATTGGAGACTCCAAGGACTTGAGTCTTTGCCAACACTATAATTAACCATCTAGACAATGACATGTGACAGGTGACAATTCGGTATACATTGCAAAGTCAAGACGCTGATCCATCACTGGGTTCGACATAAGCTGTGCCATCATGCCATGTACACTGAAATGTAACCTGTCACATGTCATTGTCAGGATGGTGAAATAGAGGGCTGGGTTCGTCCGTTAACCACGTGATGTTTTTTAGTAACTTTGTAAACCTCTGGTGATACGTGGTGAGGTTTTAGACTAATCCCCGTGCCCCCTACCCAATACCACGTATATTTTCATACAAAATATCTAAAATAATTACGCATGTATTCAGCGCAAAAATAATACATATAACTGAAAGCATTAAATTGGATATATTCAGGTTTATTTAAAGGTCTTCTAAATTATTGTAAGAAAATTCTCATAGGTCGATGAAAAAGAAAACGCCGGTTATCTATGTTCATACAACCTTTCTTCTCCTTCTCTCCGGTTTCCTTTCATTCTAATTAGTTTCTACATTGTTTTGAAATAGTGGTCATGTATATATTGTTTGTATTTTACGGGACGTACCCGAAGGATTTTAACCATCTATTCTAGACCCTATTTGGAGTATATAATGTGGTATAACATGTAGTCCAATAACGCATAATTTCCGAGATTTTTATTATTTAAAAAACAATTCCATACTTAATTTAATTTGAACTCTGTCACCTTAACCTAAAGCATTATTTACTAAGAAAGATTCATGTTGTAAGTAGCAATATCATCAACGTACAATATAAATTGATTTAATCAATCAAAGTTGAGTTGTGGAGAATGCCTTAAAGCATAGTTCGCCATGAAATTTGTACCTTTGTGTACTATGCAATAAACTTTAAATAAATAATAAATAAAGAACCTTACCCAAATACCGATGGGTATACCCATCTAACTAACATACATAGACGACATTACAATATCAAATTAATATGAGTTTTAGAGCATGCTTTTTATCATATAAGTCTAAGGTACCTAATTAAAGCGGAAACAATAAGCTAACGATTACAGTCATTACACTTGAATCATTTTACGTCTCACAATAAACTGACAGCGTCGAATACCGGCTTAAGGCTGCCTATACACCGAAGCGGAACGAGGCAGCGGAGCAGTGTGCGAGGAAAAGATCCACCAATAGGAATACTTTATTTTCCTAGCCTCGCTCAGCGCAGCTCTCCTATTGGTGTATTTTTTTCTCGCTTACCGCTCCGCACCGCAACCTTAATAGTGTTTACACAAGGCTCAGAATACATAAACTTTAGCAACCACTCATGTTTACAGAACCGTTGTCTGGAATTATTGAAAGATAAATATTTCTAGGTTTTTAGGTATCTTGGCAGCTATTCAAATAAAACTACTTCCCAAAATACATTATAAATGTTCCGTGGCCGACTGACTGCAGACAACACCCAGCTTTTAAGTAGTTTACTACTCAATACTACTCAAACATTTATTGCATTCCACAATGTGCATTGGCAGTTAACAGGTTAACTTAAGAGGCCACATATTGCCTCAATACAAACAGTGACACTTTATTAGTAAGAAAAATATTTGAATAGGGACATTATTGTGGATAAAGAGAATTAACTTTTGTAAGAATTCCTTTTTGAACAATGTCATTGTTGGATTTAACGTGTGATAAAGTTGGTAGTGTTCCGCGAACTAATCTAACCATAACACCTTTGTGTCCGTTCTTTGGATATATAAAACTTGGTTATATTTATTTATTAGTTCGTAGTGACCCTGCCTACGAAGGTAGTGGTCCCGGATTCAAATCCCGGTAAGGGCAGATATTTGTGTGATGAGCGCGAGTATTTGTTCCTGAGTCTTGGATGTTTTCTATGTATTTAAGTATGTATTTCTCTATATAAGTAAGTACATCATTGTTTAGTACCCATATTTATTACAAACCTTGAGCTTAGTTTGGGACTAAATCAATTTCTGTGAGATTTGTCCCATGATATTATAGTACATTACTACAGAGGCCGAGACAAAAGGGGATGCGGGCCGAAGACATATAAACTAATAAACAAATAGAGGGCAACCCATATTTCCCGCCTAGGTATGTATTGTGCTTTTCTCAAACATCAAACATACTAATAATTCATTAAAAAAAAATTAAAAAAAATTACAAAGTCAAATTACTAAACATTAAAAGTAACCTACAGTGCTCAGTCATCCGCGCTGTGCGCCCGCCCGCCCGCAGGTGCCCCGCAGCGCACCGCCTGCGATCTAAGTTGCGGTACGCACCCCTAATTACCTTTGTTCTCCTAGTACTTAAGATAAACATGCAAACGCTTTGGTTCGATGCACGGCTTAGTATAAAAAAAAACAGCTATCTAGCCTGTTAATAAACATAGCCACCATGTTTACAGTTTATAGTGGCAGAATGTCATGATGCCTGTGCCACAAATTTATGTGGAATAGAAATTAAAAAAGAGTACTTTGCCGGCCTAGGTCTGCACGATTTATATGAAATTCTATAAACGACCTCTTTTCCTAGCCGCACCTGAAACGTCATACTTGGCGGCCTATTATAAGGAACATAACATCAATATTTCATGGCATGTTTGAGAATTTTTTTTTAATATGATAATACCTATGTGTATTACGGTAACAATTTTGCAAATAAACAAGGTTATAGATTAACGCGTTAAGTGCCTAGATAATCCTGTTAGGAACATAAACATTAGTTAACTCCGCAATGTTTGCGTGAACTCCAATAGGCCTCCTCTTTTACATGCAAATATGTTGTGTCAGTCAATATGACGCCACTGTCCAATTTATCCTGAGCTCCCCTACCCGTCTCCCGATGTTCACTGAAGGGTGAAGTGATCGTGCAGGGGATGAGCCGAGGTAAATTAGAGGCCTGATTGATTGGTCGGCTTAACCGGCCCGAGGAAGTCTAGGTAATTTATACAAAGCCTAGCTGTCGCTGAGCTGTTTGAAGGACGCATGACAATGTCATCGTTATCTATAGGTTCATTAAATATTGATGGCTTCATAACTGTAGATGATCGTGTGATCAATCCATGAAGCGCCTTGTTACTCATTTTTTCGAATACCTATTTAGCAGTTTGACATATTTACTTAATGGGTGTGCTTCAATCAGTCTAAAAATGATTTACATAATTTCATTTAGCTAACTACGAAAAGTCGAAAAGCATAATCAACGTTAAGAATACCTAAAAACAAATTGTATAATTTTATCAAATAACATGAATATATTATATATACATTTTTTTTATAGGTATGCTTAACGTTGATTATGCTTTTCGACTTTTCGTAGTTAGCTAAATGAAATTATGTAAATAGTTTGTAGACTGATTGAAGCGCACCCATTAAGTAACTATATCAAACTGAATTATCGTTATGATATTATCGTAACGATAATTTTCTTGTTATTATTCATTTCCAGTATTTTTTTACTCGACTGCCGAAGAAGGAGGGTAATGTGTTTATCACCCTATATATGTATGTTTGTTCTTTTGTGGCGCTCTAGAAACTAAACGCATGAACCGATTTTGATGATTCTTATGGCAATCGATTTGTCTTAATCTTGTGAGTGTCTTTGGTGAGTGTAAATATATGACTGTAATTAAAATTCAATATGGCGGCAGCTAGACGCCATATTGTAAAAAAGAAAACAAATAAAGTCGCCATAATATGCTAAATGGGGTATCATTAAATAGGTATTTAAAAATCATCTTTAGGTTTCTTTAATAATTTTTCATTGAAAACGATCATTTAGGATTTATAACGATTTAAAGTTGGTTAACAAAAACAGTCGGGTTTTTTAAGCTTGCTTTTTGTTGTTATATCTTACAGAGGTTAGGTTAGCTTAGAACTGTGACCACGTTAATAGTAATCAAAGAGGTTAGAAATATCTACTTTTTAACGTATGAACATTGTTATGATTTAAGAAATTATGCATCACATTGTTATGCATAATAATTATTACATCGTTGGTTTATAATAGAGAAATTATGCAATTTGTTTTATCCCACTTAATATCATAAGTTCAAAAGTGTATGTGTGTGTTAGGCTGCAACGGCTGGGCGGATTTGCATAAAATTTGGAGTGGAGATAGCTTATAACCTGGATTAACACGTAGGCTAGTTTTCATCTCAGAATATAAAAAAATAACTGAGGGAATAACCGACATCTACACGGATAAAGTCGCGGGTAGATGCTTGTGCTAATCAGAATGAGTATATTAGTTTTTATGAAATTACTGAATATCCAGCACCCTACTTAATACGTAACTTGGCCGGGTTATACATTTCCCACGTATCATTAGAAGTGTCACGTCAAACTGCTAACTCAAATTACTTAATGCTACGTATACTTAAGTAGAAATGTGGGACTCCAGTGATTAACAAGTCTATTTCCATTAATCATCTTAATTTGTGTTTAGGGGAAGATATTTTTGATGAAAATTGATACCTATTAAGGCTAATTCCATCTATTTACTCACAATTCTTATATAGGTAAAAAAATATTAGCAAAAAGAACTCAAAGCTATAATAATTTTTAACCGACTTCAAAAAAGGAGGAGGTTATACGTTCCACTGTATGTTTTTTTTTTTTTATGTATTTTCACCGATTACTCCGTCAATTGTCGACCGATTTCAAAAATTTTTTTTGGGTTTGATAGAGTATACTTTCGAGGTGGTCCCATTGTCACCAAATCTGAATCTGATGAGAGTATCCGTGAGGAATTGAGGGAACTCCTCAAATATTGTAGGCAAACATATAGCGATTTTAGTATTTTTAGTAACAAGTTCAGCATTTGCATTCAGAAAGTATCATTTGGTGAAGTGAAACTGATGATGAAGACCACAGATGGCCACCGGAACTCCTTAACGGTACCGATTTCAAGGGTGGCGATAAGATATCTCGATTAAGATAGTTGAGCGACTACAACGAAGAATATTTACTTGTTAACCGACTTCAAAAAAGGAGGTTATTGAAATATGACTATGACTTTCCCGCGGCGTTGCTTGCGGCGCGCTTGAAATAACTTAAAGTTTCATTTCAACTAAGAAGTGGGACTACGTAACAGCGTATTATGATCACTAAAAAGTATAAAATAAAATAAATGCTTTAAAAAACAAAAAACCGCCTTCAAAAACGCAAAAAATAACTTCTTTAAAATTGTAGGCACCTAATAGGTTAGTCCGACTGAAGTCGGCGACCACAACATTTTCAACAAAAAGCCCACATCAGTTGGATTAACCTATTAGGTGCCTACAATTTTAAAGAAGTTATTTTTTGCGTTTTTGAAGGCGGTTTTTTGTTTTTTAAAACATTTATTTTATAGTAAGTTATATTAGTAGACTGATAATCTATACTAATATTATAAAGCTGAAGAGTTTGTTTGTTTGCATGCACGCGCTAATCTCAGGAACTACTGGTCCGATTTGAAAAATTCTTCCAGTGTTAGATAGCCCGTTTATCGAGGAACACCAATACTAAGACTAAGAGCACCAATGAAGAATGTTTCTACGTTAACAAAGTCGCGGGTTAAAGTTAGCGTTAACCCACAGTAACTATTCCACGGGGACGAAGTCGCGGGCAGAAGCTATTTAGTATATTATGTATACATTGTCAACACAAAAAGCTGTAGGTATACAATACGCTTCTTCTTCAAAAATATTTTCTTAAGGTAACTTACTTTATTTTCAGGTTTAACTGTAACTTTTTACACGACTGCCCCAAAAGAGGAGTGTAATGTTTTTTACACGACTGCCCCAAAAAAGGAGTGTAATGTTTTCAGGGTTCATGTTTGTTTGTATGTATGTATGTATGTGAGTTTCTTTATTCCACTATAACTTCTAAATCCCTTGATCGATTTAGATGTGTGAGGTATCGTTAGAATCCTTACGTCATCCCGGGTGACATAGAATACCTAAACTGTTAAACTTGAAATAACAACAATGGCAAAATGACAATTATTAATATATGTAGGTATATCAACGACAGTATAAAAAAAGCAGTCGGGTTTTTAAAGCTTGCTTTTCATATAGTTATTACTTTATGAAGTACTAGCGACCCGCCCTCGCTTCGCTTCGATTTATGTGAATTTTCTATAAAACCCGTACATAATCCATAAATTACACTCCTTTTTTGGGGCAGTCGTGTAAAAAACATTACACTCCTCTTTTGGGGCAGTCGTGTAAAAAACATTACACTCCTCTTTTGGGGCAGTCGTGTAAAAAACATTACACTCCTCTTTTGGGGCAGTCGTGTAAAAACATTGCTCTTGAATCACTCTATCTATTGATGAAAACCGCATTTAAATCCTTTGCGAAGTTTGAAAGATCTAAGATTACATACTCGTACAGTTTTGTACAGTCGACGTCAAAGATATGTTTACACTTTAGTACCTTGTCACTTTATCCACTATGACAATTTCATATGACAGTTTAAACATGACGTTAAATAGACAACGTACTAAAGTGTAAACATATTTATCTACATCCATATCATAACTTCCCTAGAATATGTTCAGAAGCGATAAGCAAATCGCCTATATTAAGAAACCTGTATCTGTGGTTGCATCTTAATGTTTACATTAAAGTATAGTGCATCGTAATGTTTACATTAAAGTATCGGTAATACTGTACCACTAACTTGAAAATGCAAGCCATTTCTGTACATTATAAATAAAGATTTTTTTATAAGCTTTGGTAATACAAAAATACAGGCCATATCTGAACATTTTATAGAAAACTTATGATATGCATGTAGATAAAGTTATGTATGCGGCTATACATAATTAGGCATTATGCACTAGCCACATAAACTACTATTATGACGTCGGCTGTACTATGAAGAGATTGAAAATATACATGGGAATTTTTGTATCTGGTTTGTTGAGTGTTTACGCATTCGTTTTGAAATGATTCAGATTAAAATGTGCTAAATTACAAAGAGTCATCAATTTAAAACGATAACCATTTTGACATTTCACTGGATATTAAAAAACAAAGTTTTTTCTTAATCTCAGACCTAAGTTAAGTAAAGTATCTCAAGTGAAAAGTGTAAAAAAATAATCGGGAAAATGTCAGTTCTAATGAAAAGTTTGTAAAAAACCTGACGTTCCTTTTTTTGGGCAGTCTTGTAAAAAATGATTAAAAAAAATTAAGACTGAAATATGAAACGGAAAAAAACGTTAGGTAATAAGTATATAAGCACACTAGTCATTTTAAATGAAATAACCGATTAAAGAGCCTTGGTATTTTTAATAAATTATATTCTTAGTTATTTGATAGAAAAAGGTATATACCGGTAGTCACCGTACCGAGGGTTATGTACTATCTAGGCTAACATTAGTTAGATATCATTATACTCGTATCTCGATTTAAATGTTATGTCTTTACCAAATGAAAAATAGCGCAAGCCCAATTCACAATCAACCAATTTTAGTTTTAGTTTTTGTTCTTAAGAGTTTCGTAGGAACAGACAGACAGCGAAAACTTAGTAAATAGGGTCCCATTGGGCGCCCTTCGTGTAGGTACGGTACTCTAAAAACGACGACGTAAAAGCACAAAGGTTGTCTAATAATGAAAGGAAAATATTTGAATCCGAAATCGAATCTCATTCCCTTTGAGTACCTTGGGACCAATCCTTCCATATCCTACAATATTATACATATAGTACACGTATTTATAGACCACAAAGCTATTTGCGAATGAACGTAGTATTTACGGTGCACTGGGGATTGCCTGTGCACAATATCGACGCGAAGTGCCACTGTACTTTTGATGGCATTGGAACTGTTTACAATGGCCGTTGTTACAACGCTGTTTTTTGAGAGGATTGTGAGGCTGAAAAATTCCATACGAAATGCGATGACGTTTGGCTTGATTTACACTTTGCGAAGTGCAAGTGCGAAGTTCGTAGATTCGCTGTCAAGTGGCAAGTAGCAAATCTATGAATTCGTACTTGCATTTCGCAAAGTGTAAATCAAGCATTTATTTCCCTTTAAAAGTACGAGGATTTTTGAGTATGTTGTAGATATTATAAAAAAACTAGGTCTAGGTCCGTTTTTGTTTCATGAAAAGGAAAACGTACAAACCTAGTTTTTTATAATAACTAGGTACAACATATTCAGAACAATAGTGACCTAATTCAGAAATTTTAAATTTCGGGTTAGGTCTCTATAATAATAAATTTATGACTTCAAGTTTGAAAGCTGAAATATTGAATTAGGTTTCTATTGTTTTGAAGGTGCGATATTCGAAAATCGTGGAAATTGGACTCGATTTAGGGGGTGAGAAACATTATGACCCGGAGCTAAATTTGTATGGATATTTTTAACAGCTACGCGAATTAAGACTTGATTTTAACTAGATTGTGATCCGTTAATAAACTGAATGTAAACAAATGACTGTTAAATACTTATTGTAACTTATTGTTAAAATTTGTTACATTTTATTTACTATTTAGATAAATGACTAGTGGAAAAATATTTATTAATAAAACTAATTAATTAATTAGGGATCCCCTTGAAATATCGACGAACATTTCATCGAATGTGTCATTTCACCGAATTTCATTAATTTCTGCTGAATCCTTATAGTTTTCAGGTTATCTTAAGCATTCGTTACGTAAGGTCTGTTCATTCTTACTTGTCTTATATAGTAAACAACTTTCTAACCTCAAAATGAACCTTTTTTTTGGCTAAAACAGCTCTTTTGTCGTAAATAAAATAAACTGAATAAATATTTTGGACATCATTTGGCCAATGTATTGTCTGTGATTACTTTATTTTGTTTAAAATTGCGGTTTTAGCCTAAAAAGGTTCTTTTTGAGGTTAGAAAGTTGTTTACTATATAAGACAAGTAAGAATGAACAGACCTTAAGTTAGGTTAGGTTAGATTTGTGACCACACAAAAAATAAAGCTCCTGCACGTGGAAATGCCGGTCGATTGAATTGAAACGTTTTATGAAGTGAGTTTCGATATTTCAAAGTTGAACAAATTAATTAATTAATTAATATATATTTTTCAACAAGTCATTGCCACCATGGGACACCATAGTCAATAAATGCTGCGATTCTAATATCAAACAGAATCGTACCGTATAAACGACCCAGAAAGTGCGACAAGCTACTTTTAAGATTTCCCTCGTTATTGTTTCAGAGCCTGCATGCTGAGAATTTAAGCGACTCTACACTTCCACTCGAAAAGGCGTAAGCCAGCTCCAAATACGAGCATTTCAAGACCCGTGATTACTTTTTAAAACTACCGAGTAGCGTTTTGAACTACGAGTATAGATGTTTCTATTGGTACAGACGTGCATGGCGTTTTAAGATTTTAAGAGCACTATGTTAAGTGCGGTGAAATTACTAAGGCATTCCATTTTTGTCCTTAGGGTTTTCAAAGCACTTGCAGACTTAGGATTGCAGTCTAAGGATTGCAGTCTTAAGATTTTAGTGTTGAGAATACAAATGTGTATGAATCTTAGATCCTCTGTGCATGTTTGCCTTCACTATGCCATAAACTACAGTAGAACTTATTTAAATTAGCTTTTACGTATTTTAAAGGTAGCTTTTAAATAAATAAAGAGGAAAAAATTATCACTGTATCTCTTCTAATCGGTATGTAAAAATTAAAGATAATAAGACCTTTATTAGGCACATGCTACTCGTACCATCAACGACTTTAAATGTTGATCCACATGTTGATGACAGCAGCGTCATGTGACGAGAAAGAAATTACATAGGAATTAATCGTTGATTTTATGCGACAAGGTTCTATAGTGGTTCATCAATTAAAGTCCGTGACCGTACAAAGTGAAGTTAAAACATGTTGTGCTTACCTGTAATTGGTGGAACAATTACATTCAAACCAATTGTGATGTAAATGCTTAGCTATTAAAAATAAAAATTGATAAATAGGTAGATATATCCTCTTCATATTTTATTATACTGGTAACACCTTGATTAAAAAGCAGCGGGTAGAATTACGGGTATAAAAGAGACAGAAGTCTTACTCGGAGCGAGCAGTCATTATCTCGAGTTCGATAAGGAATTGATTGAAGAGGAACTGTCCAGTGATGTACAAGATACCCTATACAAAGTATCTGGAATACAAAATGCAAGATACTTTTAAATTAAGTATTTCAGATATTAGATACAAATAACTTTCTGGGATGGTATCTAAAATACTAGATACAAGATAAGTATCTTTCAAATACTTTTTAACCGACTTCAGAAAAAGAAGGAGGTTCTCAATTCGTCGGGTTTTTTTTTAAATGTATGTTCCCCGATTACTCGAAGACCACTGGACCGATTTGAAAAACTTTTTCGTTGTTTGGATGGGTATACTTTCTAGTTGGTCCCATTATCAACACGTCAGGATCTGATGATGGGATCTTGGAGACATCAAGAGAACTCCTCAAATATTATAGGCACACCTATAGCGATTTTGGTATTTTTCACTGTAACTCATGCATTTGCTTTTGAAAAGTACTATATGGTGAAATGAAACTGATGATGAAGACCACAGATGGCTACCGGAACTCCTTAACGGTACCTATTTCAAGGGTGGCGATAAGATATTTCGATAAAGGAAGTTTAGCGACTATGACGAAGCACATTTAGGTTTAAATATGACTATGACATTTCCGCGGCGTTGTCTGCGGCGAGCTTGAAATGTTCTATAATTTCTCATTAATATTTAGAAGTGGAGCTACGTAACAGCATAAATAGGATCACTAAAAAGTATAAAATAAAATAAATGTTTAAAAAAACAAATACCCGCCTTCAAAAATGCAAAAAATAACTTCTTTTAAAATGGTAGGTCAGTCCAACTGAAGTCGGCGTCCCACAATATTTTAAACGAAAAGCCGAATGCAGTTGGACTGACCTACCATTTTAAAAGAAGTTATTTTTTGCATTTTTGAAGGCGGGTTTATGTTTTTTTTTAAAGATAAAATACATACATACATTAAATCACGCCTGTTTCCCAGAGGGGTAGGCAGAGACCACATCTTTAAGATAAAATACTTTTGTAAGAAAACAACATTTATTGAATGTAAGTTTATTTTTTTACATGAATTATTTACGAATAAAGCGTGCAAATGTGTCAAGACAAAATATTATATTTTCAAGGTTTTAATTGAGACTTAATTAAAACCAGGTCTTCAAACATTTTATCACTCATTTTTCTTCGATGAGGCTCATAATCATAACCCCAATAGAGAAGAGTCGCTCCACAGGGGCAGAACTTGCCAATCAAGAGTTATATTTGAAAAATGTATTTTTTATTGTACAATGTTGATATTTGAAATTTGTAGAAAGAAAGAGTCGCCATCTATCAATTTGGTCCTAGACTAAATTTGCGTTCCGTTTTATCCATGGTGACATTTAAAATTAATATCAGCATAAAATCTTGTCACATTTTGTGAATAAATTCATAGATAACTATTACTAAAAGTATTTTAACAAACATAGTATTTACAAAATACCTAGATACCATCCAAAAAGTATTTAAATACAAGATATATAATGAATAAAAAAATAAATATTTTTGATACAAGATGAAAATACGTATTTTGTATCTTGTATCTGTATTTCAGATACTTGTATCTTAAATAAGTCACATCTCTGGAACTGTCATCTGACTATTCAAAGCTAATTTATAATAGGAGGTTGACAAAGTTTGGACCAAATACTGCCCA
Source organism: Acleris literana (assembly GCA_946894065.1). Classification (NCBI taxonomy): domain Eukaryota; kingdom Metazoa; phylum Arthropoda; class Insecta; order Lepidoptera; family Tortricidae; genus Acleris; species Acleris literana. The sequence goes on along the minus strand of OX335678.1, from coordinate 17,330,375 downwards.
TAAGCAAAAGTACCTCCGATGAGTTCCTTACGTTACTTAACCCCTATATTTTCAAAATTGGTTAAGAGAAGAGAAATAAACAAAACATTTCGTTTTGTGGTTTGTACTGTTGCACGTTTCGTTTCTTAGGGCTTTTCTGTGAGCGATTATGAAATGGACCATTTAAGCTCCAACGACACCTAATGTAAATAGTCACAAGCTTTCGTACCCTCAATGCCACTGACGACTATTAGATGTTGTTGTTGATGAATGTCAAAACAATCTACATGCTAGGAACAAATTGTGCGCACATTATGTGACTGTTAGTTTGGTTTTTAGGGTGGGCTAGGCACCAAGACATTTTTAAGCGGCTTGTTCTATTCCTCGATAGATTTAACGATGACGATGACGACAATTAGTAATTAATGTAATATTAAATTGATTTATTTGATGATTTAGATAAGAACAAAAAAATAACTCCTGGAAAAGCTCTTGAAGCGTTTTGTCTAGTGTTAGCCAAAGGAACGAAATTCAAATACAAATTCTTTATTTATCAAAAATACATTGTTTCATGCTTAGATTTAACGTTGAATTTACAGAATAGACTACGAACAACAACGAGTGCAATAAGGCTCCACAAAAAAAATTGACTATTACAATGCAACAATGAAGCTATCTATCGGTCCCAAATCAGGCACAACCCGTATCTTGGAAACCGGGAGTACCTACAGATTAACAAACTCGATTTAAAAGATATGCGCTATGTGTGCATTCTGGACAGCAATTGATAACAATTCATATGTGCTAAGGTAGTAAATCAAAATACCGTTTGTAGATTTTACACTGCTGATTAAAGTAAAAATATTTTTGGATTTTTTTTGTGCAGTAGTTTTTTTTATATTTTGGAAAAACAGTAAAAATAGTTGGATTGTGAATGTTAGGAATACACTTATAGCACCCTTAGTCCATTTATTACCATAGGAATTGAAAAAAATATACAATTGTCATGTCAATTTTTTATCTGTCTGACGGATTACTTTATATAATGCTAAGATCACGACATCAGTATTCCTAACTTTGTATATAAGGTCTTTTTAATGACTATTTCTTTAATAAATTATTAACGACGAATTTAAGTTAAATAAAAAAAAACCGAGAAACACGGGTACTCTAATTTTAAACCAGCTATTATAAACGCGAAAAAACAAATATGCTTTTTTTTTTAAATGTTGTTAATTACTTAGTCCATCTCCCATACAATAATACAATTTCCTTTGTGACACTGTAAGTGGAAAGTAAGTATACAAATAAAAGAAGTATCTAACTCGGTAGTTTCCTTGTCCTTGATCCCGGAATGTTTAAATCTTCACCAATATCACACGCCCAAATAATGTTTGTGTATTTTCCTTTAAAATATCAACGTTACTAACGTTGATATTTTAAAGGAAAATACACGATCGGTGAGGCGTTAAAGTGAGACACTTTAGGTATTTTTTAAAAAATTTATCAGATTACAACAGGCAAATAATTATTATGTTACCTACAAGTTATGATAAATTTTCGCAATTATTAGAATAAGAATTAAAAGTTCGGATCAAATCTAACCATTGCTGTATGAATAATCGAGAAACATTCATCATTGCGTATGGAATGAAAACATTAAAGAAATAAGACGAAGAAAAATAAGAAATATTTAATCACTACATAGAAGAAACGCACGTATACAAGTACAAATGTTATAGCAGCTAATGAATGAATTTGCCAAATTGATGAGTTTTACAGAGTTAATTAAAACTTTATAAAAAATAATATTTTCCACTTACAAATTAAAACATTGCTACACATTAACTATTAAGTCCTCATCTACATTAAATTGTTTATCAAATTAAATAAACTAAGGAATACATCTAAAAAAATACAGACTGACAGTGGTTCTATTCTATTTTTTATTTGAAAATGATAAATGAAAATGAAAAAAGTTTATTGAATATATGAAACATTTCAGTGGATATATCACGACCCTGAGGTAGGAAACCCTGTGTTACAGGATGCAGTTTCGTTCGGAATAACACAAAAAAAACATTTAACCCATTTAAACAAGCAACATTTACATTCTTGCTATTTCATGTCATGTATGAGCTGTGTGTGTGTGATGGCTTTCACTCCTGTTAAGGTGTATTTCGCCAATGTCGAGTTAATTATAGACACTCCCATGGACTTATTAGAGAAATAAGTCCATGGATATCACTCGCGAAAACAACTGTTCGGTAAAAAGTATTTTCTCTAATGGACTAAACAGAAGCACATGGGGTTAGATAGTGGTTAGTAAAATTAAAAAAGCAAACATCAAACGTCAAATTAAATAACGATTCTTATGGATCTTCTTATCTTATCTTTCAGATGGGCCCGCGCTTTCGGATACACTTCGACCCTTTAGGATCTTTCGTGCACTTACCCCTCTTACACACTCAACTATTCGAATGTGCAGGTTTCCTCACGATGTTTTTCCTTCACCGTAGGAGCATCGGGTAATGCACTCGGTACCTTACGATCACGAGTCGACCCCCTAATAGTGGCTTAGGCCACCGACGCTCTATGATTTTTATGGAAATACAGGCTCATCGTTTATATACATATCCCCATCTTCATCGCCATCATAAGTATCGTCCTGGAAGTAACCAGAGCTCAAATCCACCCTTTGTCCGTGTCTCGTAATTTTTATGAAGAAGCGCCTCCCGTAACGCGCGTAATACCTAGCAAAAGTAATCTGATCCCCAGAAACCAGAAAGTCTCTAAACTCCTGTCTGCCCGTTAATATATCGAGATTTTCCTTAGTTATATCATGATATTGGGTTACATTTAACTCTATTGTGTCATTTTCGGTTTTGACAATTCTGTGTTTAAAGTAGTGATAAACGGCGGCGAATATATCCCTAAAGTTGACAGGTAACGTCTGACTTTCCATTTGAGTTTGTATTTCTCTAAAAACTCTCAAAACCGTGAAATCATGTCTCGAGAACTCTGCACCAACAGCTCGTATGATCTCATTTCTGCGGTCGTTGTATGGTCTTGGAGAATTTTGACGCTGGTTGCGGCGAATCATTTGTTCCGTAAGAAATTTATGTATAAATTCAATCAAACTCATGAAATTTAAATAAGTAACGTCGTTTATATCCACAGTATTAAAAATGTTTAATACGGTTTCTACCGCTCCTCTGAGCAAACCCGCGTCTCTTAGCGGTGCTATCACAAAATCTCTAAAGTAAGTCCTTTGTCTACGATGCAAATTTGCAAATATTGCTCGACCTCGAATTGTAATTTGGTCCAATGATTGTACCCCGAATATATCTAAAAACTCCTGCATTACTGGATTTTGCTGTGTAGTCCTGGTTTGTGTGGGTCTTTGCGGTGGCTGCTGCCCACCTCCACCGGCCCCAGTGCCTGAAGAGGAGGCACCAGTGGCGGTTGAAGAGTTTCCTGAACCTGAACGCCTGGATCCTTGTTGCGAGTTGCGTGGTGGACTAGTTGAACGACTTGATCCACCCCCTGATGTACCACCTGATGTACCACTTGATCCACCGCTTGATCTATCATCTTTCAATATTTTAGTTTCTGATTCATTTACGATCGCACGTGTGACTCCATATGTTGCTACCGTCGCTGATTCTTCTAGGATCACTGTTTTTGCAATTTGCTTGGTAACCGTTTTTCCGACCGATTTCCCAACGGACTGGGCCGCAGCTTTTCCAAACGACTCCCCGACAGGCACGCTTGCTGACTTCAGTATAGTTTCTCCAGCAGATGTCCCAACTGATTTTCCAACTGATTTGCCCACCGACTGGCCTACTGATTTGCCGACCGACTGGCCTACCGATTTTCCGACCGTGTTTGTGGCTACTTGGCCGGTTGCCTGTGTAACCGAACTAACAATACTTCCACCACCTAGCCCACCAAGTACATCTCCGGTGACTGTAAGCGTGGTCTGCAAAATTCCAACTACGGGGACTTCACCTTTCGAAGAGGTATCAACGATGTTTTCGATTCCCGCGACGATGCCCTTTGCCTCGCCTGTGGCCATGGACTCGACGCTGTCCCAGGCTGCTCCCGTGGCGGCACCTAACGCCATGGACCCTGCAGGTCCGGCGGCAAAACCCACGGCACCGGCGCCTATCACAACAGTGGAACGAGTCGATTCCTTCATAGCTCTATTCCCCGCTTCAACGTCTCCTGTTGCATAGTGGACAATGCCCTTGACATGTCCAACAACAGGGATACCATCCAGAATTTTCCACATCTTCAAAACCACCACGTGTGTGAGGACGGAATCCCTGGGAAATCACGATCGGAGTCAACGCCGGAGTGTTCGTCGTCTGAGCCAGAAATGCCGTGGAATTTTTCGATGATCTCTTCCAAGATCCCGATAGTTTCCCTTAGGTTCCTTTGTTCAAATATGCTAGACAACGTCTGTGGTCCAGTAGTGGTAAAACTTCCGTAAGTGTCAAGTAGGAATTGTAACGCGGATCTTTTCTTCAAGATGAGTGTGTTTACTCTATTTCTAAATTCGAAGCCGTGTCCTTCGACGTTAATTTGAATAGATCTTAAGGCTTTGGGTAGGTTTTTAGCTACTGCGGCTCTATGTTCTGCGGTGAACGGGATTTGTTCTCGGCCAATGTGGAATATCAGTCGAAGAGCAGCTTCGGCCTGGGCGTTGTGTTTTCTGGCGGCGACGGGGTCTTCGTAGTCAACGTCCTGCAGTTGCTCCAACGCGTGGATCAGTCGGGTTACTTTTGCCGTCATCACAGCAGGGCCTCTGATTACAGACAAAAAAACATGTGTAAGTTATAATTTGATTGTAGGTCCTGTAAATTTGTCTGTGAGTAATAGCGTTCACACTAGTATTAAAATGATTCATTTTTCTTTGTGGATGCTTAGATGACTCGTACGAGTTATCATTTCACTCCGAGAGATAAGAACAAGTAAATAAACCGTTATTAATCCTACTCTAGTTATAATTGTTATTAAATAATTTACAACAATGATAATCCTTATGTTATTTAACGTAGGCTATCTTCTATCAGTATTATCGATGCAATTAACGTAGAAATTAATGTGTTAGTATTGTTATCACTTATCAGAGCATAAGTGCCGTCTGATGGGTACTTATTTACACGACTGTCGGACGGCAAAAAGAAGAATATTTAGCTTACACTATAAAATGTTGTTCAAATATGCCTAAACCTTATCTTACATTGTGTTATTTGAATTTGACAGATAGTGACAAAGCTACTTTAACTAAAATAGATTTATACGTTTATGAATAAAGGGGATTCCGAGATAATCGCAAACTTAGATCTTGTTCCAGTTTTTTTTCATAACTTTAGGATTTTATTGAATTTTTATGTATTTCTTTTGCTATCATAATTTTCAGTATATTTATATTAAACCAATGTTAAAAAGAATGACAAAAAACTTGATGAAACTAAACTCTAAAGCACTGTGGTGAAAAAAAGTTGTATACTAACCTACCATTGGTATTTTTTGAGCCAAATCTCTTTCAGTATGATTTATTCAGAAAACCTTTTCAAAAACTTCCTGTTGTCAATTTTAATAATAAAACATGTTTCAAAATGCATTGGTATTTTACTACCGAGATAGGTATTTAATAAAGTAAACGCGGAGCACATGGCGGCTGATAACGAATTGTATATGCGATAGAATTCGCAGAATGTTTATTTTTAGTTTGTTTACATCGCGCAGCCGGCCGGCATCACAAGGCGCTGCTTACAATGAAATAAAATAAATAATTTAAAGTAATAAAATTATATTTTTTTCTTTTTTATGGCCAGGAGAAGGCACACGAGTACTTAGGCCACCTGATGGTAAGAGATGGTATCTGAGGCCCAAAAACATTTCAAATCTCAAGACTACAATCTAAAGACTGCAATCTTAAGGCACTTGTCCCGCTGCCGGTGAGAAAGCGATTAGCTATCGACTATTTTCTCGCTCAGGAAATTAATAAAGTCTACACCTTTTGTTTGTTTCTAGAGCGAGAAAATAGTTAAAGCCATGATAATTTCAGGATAATAATATCTTAAACCATGAATTACGTTGGTTAGGTTAGTTACTTGTGACTACCAAAAATAAACATTGTATTTCCCGGGCGTACAATAATTTAAATTCCTACTTTGCCGCCCTTGATTCACAATGTACTATTAATAACTTTTAAAATTGGTACCACAATTAAATTATAGACGCTCGACGGTTTCGAAGTTAAACAATTATAATACACCGACATTTTATTCAGATAAAGTAGGTAATACTCGTACAAATAATTTAAATATGGCTCTTGAGATACTTTTTAAAACAACTTACTGTATCATTGATATACAAATCTAAACTTCTATACAAAACAGGCAAAATACTCGTAAAGATTAATTATTTATATTTTAAAATTAACACAAATCAAAAAACTTACTTATAAATCTGCAACTTGTTGTAAGTGAGCCGTTGATTTTACTGTTCTTACTTGTAATTATCACATCACAAGCTGAATAAACGATCGCAAAAATGTAAACACGACTGCGCCGGCGTCGATTCTAGTTAGGATTAAAGATGGCGGCGAAACGGCGTGTGGCCTACGTGAGTGGACTGCACAGAAGCTACGTAATCGAGTTAAGATAGCTACAACTAATACTTTATTAAACTGGTGTGAACTGGTGTGAAACAGAAAAACGGTCCTAGTAGTATTGCGTTTATCGCGTGACAAAATGTCGATAAAGCGTTCGTCACTCTCGTACATGTACATGTCAAAAAATGACGGGTGTTTTATACACATTTTATCACGTGATAAACGCAGCCATATTAGGCGCCCTGGGCTAATTCCACTTGGTAAAACAACATTGCCTTTGACATGTCAATTTGATTTGGATTCTTGTGGTATTGTTGTTCTCGGTCGTCATTATTGTGAAGTTTTTTTTTTTAAATATATAATATCACCCAGTCTCTATTTTAGATTGTGGTAGCTCTTATTATTTTGTCAGCAAGGCCTATTATTCCATCAACAATATGATAAAAGGCTCAGAGGACGTATTATGAGCGATCAAAACTACCACTTCCGTGATATTATTATGTTTGTCACACAAATATTCGCCATTACCGAAAATCAAACCCAGGACCACTGTCTTCGTAGTCAGGGACACAAGCAATTGGGCTAATCATAATTATCGTAATTTTTTTATTGGCTACAGTCGCCCACCAGACGATCAACTGTTTACTCATATACATTACACTTTATATTTGGTAGGCACATTCCTACATCATGTACATTTTTTTTAATCTGTAATTCGTACTTTATTATTACAAGCATTTATTTCAGATACCGTTTTTACATAAAAACGTTGAGCATAATTTCATTTAACTTTATTCGAAAAGTATAAAAACAAATTACATAACTAATTTTATCAGGCATACGATCAAATAACATAACGCTCATTTATCATAACGATAATTTTCTGGTTCTAAAGAATTGATACACTCGTGATTCAATTATAGAATCCTTCGCTTACTCGGGATTCAAAATCAACACTGGCAGCAAAAACCAACTTTGCTCTCTTGTTGCACAAATAACTATTTTCATCTCACTAGCTCGGAGAGCCCTTTTTGTTTGTTTGATATCTATTGAGAAAATCGCTTTTTATCTTCTTATTCAAATTTTAGTTAATGGCTTTCACTCCTGTTAAGGTGTATTTCGCCAATGTCAAGTTAATTATAGACACTCCCATGGACTTATTAGAGAAATAAGTCCATGGATATCACTCGCGAAGACAATTGTTCGGTAAAAGAGTATTTTCTCTAATGGACTAAACAGAAGCACATGGGGTTAGCGCCACGCGCTTCTGTCAAGTCTCGCTTTTTATCTACATGTGAAGAAAGAGTTTTGACATTTTGAAGGCAGCTTAAGTGATATTTGACAGCTAACAAAACGTAAAACGTTAAAAGTGCTGAATTTATAACATCACAATTAATTAATTTTATCGAGTAAAAACACTAAACACAGTCTTACAACTTAATTTTAATTCATAAATATCAGCATTAAACATTAACCTTCATTCTTGTTGTAAAAACGGATAAAATGTTCTGACAGTCCAAGCAGTCGATGTGCGAACAAAACGCATCCGAAAAAATAACAAAGTTAAAACTTTTCAATTAAGCCGTCAACGTTAAATATTCGCTTGTTTTTCTAGCTTGTTTTGTTATTAAAACTGAGTTATTCCAGTGACGAAGATATACCTATATTTAATACCTGTGGAATTACGGGAAACCGTGCAAAATGCGGAATTGAGCAAGCAAAGTGAAATTGATAGTACAAACCCTTTTTCTTATTTTCCTCGCTGTAGTGAGGTGAAAAAGTTTTGTGTTATACACGGGTGAAAAGTTATTTTACGTCTCGTGTGTTGAAACACTCACTACGCTCAGGATTCTATTTTTGAACCACGCGCTTCGCTCGTGGTCGATCATAGAATCCTTTGGCTAGCTCGTGTTTCAAATGAACACTCGCAGGTAAAATACAACTTTCCCTCCTTGTATAACAAATAACTGTTGCGTCCTTAAGACGAGTGGACTGCAATTTCAAACACTTTGTTTTGATCCATTGATACTTGTTACATACTAATGATTTACTTATAGGCAGGTAGGTATGATTGTCAGTATAATGGTCGATTTATTTAAATATTTATTAGCGGAGATAATTCATTGGTTGTCATAAAAAACATAACGTTGTTGGCTGCATGGTTAAGATTCTGTGCCTACCTGGATTGCAGGAGGGTCAAGAAAATAGTAGACGTTTGAGAAGAATTGTCGGTTAAAAAACTACGAGAAATATTACGGGAGTAAGTTTGTAGCGGCTTTTAAAAAGAGACAAAGCTAAGTAACACCATTGTACTGCTTTCTTTGGAGAAAGCTTGGTGATGACTATTAGGTATAGCAAAAGCCTTGTAAAGTTAAAAATAGGAATTTTAACAAATTTGTGTGCTGTATGGTACATTGTTTGTTATTCAACATAGATAAACCTTTACTAATATTCGTTTCAACAATATAAAGGATGGAAAAACGAACGCCACATGAACCTTAAATATTAGAAATAGCAAATTCTATGCAAAGGAAACTTGCTTTTATTTTTGAAAACATTTTGGATTTTTCAACATTCGTCTGCCTTAAACGGGAATTGAACTGGTCGAATATGACAAAATACACACTCTCTACTATATTACTGTAGAAAATCTCCATAATGTACGTACGTTATGTTATGTGAATAACCGGACCTAGTTTTTGGAATAAAACCAAAAACATACTTAAATCAATCAATAAGTAAACCTACCCATTAATAAAAAAATATATTTTATTCCATAAATGTCATAAGTCAATAGTTCTTTACTTATTTATTAAGATACATTTCAGTAGAAACGGATATTCTTCTTTTTTAACTTCAGCTAAAACCTAAGCAAATCCCTACCAAGATTAAAAACATGGCTCGATACATTTTCCGTCTGGAATTTTCATCTTGTTCCTATTTTAATTTCCTGTCCATCTGACGACGGGAAAATTTTAGCCGTAGACAGAGTAAGTATTAACTAGACACGCTACGCGCGTATACCCTTTGAGATAGCAATACAGGAAACCCGAACAAGTCACATATCACCTTTAGCAGACCAATCTCCTCTCATAGAGTGCCTATCTTATTAAGGCGGTTTATCATGAGAATTTATTACCGGTGAAAGATTATGTTTTCATATTTTCTAACACTGTGGTTTTTACAGCCGAAAATATAACAGTGATCACAGATTTCTACGAATTCTACGAAAACACAAACAATATACAATAAAATAATTTAAACAACAATTCACTCTATTGTTTGGTATTAGTTTTGGTGACGAACAAAACCGGCCATGAGAAAACATAACTACGCGGAGTGAGATAAAAAGTAAAGTTGCCGTCTTCTTTATTTATCGTATAAATGCTTCTCTTTTACTCCTTGTATATTTTTTCCTGTCCCGTCTAGGTAATACTCTGTCTACGATTTTGGCATTGATATTTTTTTTGCTTTTCATGCATCGGATTTCTTTCGTGGAATTGGAAATTCGATATGGAAATATAATCTGACAGTTGTAGAAATAAATACGAGACATATTTATCGTCTGAGACCGAAAATATGGTAATGAGATGTGTGAAAGACGGGCTTATTCATTTTTATTGATCATGTGCAATACTTGGGTGATTTGACGTAAATTTGATGAACATTCCACCATCTTAGAATGATAATTGGTTCTGAATTTGGCTATTTTTAATTTAAACTCCAAGATGAATATGACTTTTAACTTGCCTATTACGTAATTCCTCTTACAATATTGGTACGGAACCCTTAGTGTGTGTGTGTTGGCTGGTTTTTGCACTTTTTTGTTCATCGATATGATTAAAAAAACAAAAGGAGTTAGATTCATTTTACTTACAATAGACCACCAACAGATTGTCATCAGAACAAAGAGTCGATCGCAATATGAGAATCTGTTCCTATTTCTGTTGCATACAAAGGATTCCCTTTGAGTTTGTTTCCAATTAAATTGGACTGAGACGTAGAGGTTTTAGCTTTTTGATTTAAACAGTTCAGGAATTTATACTGTATGCCTTGATAGAAGTATTAGAATAAAACTATTTGAATACGTGACATAAAATTGGCATTGTAAGTGCAAAAGTGTATTTTGTTTGTTAGTTTATTTCCAATTCACGGTTGAATACCTCACCTCAACAGATCAATAAGAAATTTGGTACAGGGATCTGTGTAGAGACAGATTCCAAGGGAAAATCGAGAAATGGCTGTATACAGACGGAGTCACAGGCAACAGCTAGTATGGTACGAAATATCCACCTATTTATTTTAAAACAACAGACAATCGATAAATTAATAAACAGAGAACTACACGCGTTCGAAACTTTTTGAATTTCGAATTAAAACCGTCGATAGAGTTAGGAAAGCACGAAGTTGGCGAGAAACAATCTGTGACTGCGAACTTCCTGGCAGTTGGTAACTTGCGCCCAACTTCGTACTACATGTAGACTGAAGTTACCGTGTCTCCATCCGGAAATTTCAAGGCGAGTATAAATTTAAAGCAATGTTCGAGTAAAAGTTGCATTGGGATTTGAATGCACGGTTTATTGAGTGGAGAATTTTTGAATTCTAACTTAGGACATCTGATGGCAAGAGCACATATTTGTCCGGTTTCGCGTGGACAAAACACTATTTCGTTGCTTAAATACAAAAGGGACACAAATCAAAATGTGTTTGTGTTGCACTCAAATTTGGAATGCTATATACTTTAAGTTTGAAATCAAACTGTATCTGTTTTTGTTTTGTGGCGCTTTTGTATTTAAGCAGCGATTTATTTACTTTTTCAACAATTGGCGCAGATGCGTTGTGTGCACGGTGTGTAGCTACTGTAGGTACATTGTGCGATGTATGGCAAAATCTTTATGTGCACCATGTAAACAAAGGGTGCTCGACGGGTTAATGTTTTTTTGGACTGTTATGTATCGTGATGAAAATTAACGCGTTCATCTTAAAAATAGGATTTTTTAAGTTAATGGGAATGCTCTGGATGCGATCATAATAGTAATATTTAAAGTCTGACATAGCACATTTCATAAAAAGACCTTCTTTCATTCGATTATAAGCACATTCCGGTTTTTTTTTCAACAATTGGCACCGATGCGTTGTGTGGGCGGTGTGTACACAGGGCGATGTTTGGCAAAAATCGTTATTTTCACCATGTTAACGCACGGCATATGTGTGACACACACACACATGCACACGCAGCGATGGACCGCGGATGACGTAGCGGCGACCCCCCCACACATTTTTACCTGCTCTCGGAGAAGACACCCGCATTCATGTATTTGTTATAAAATGCATTAAACTTTGTAAAAAATCATAAGGACTTCTTCATTACTCAAAAATCTCCACCGTTCGTCAAGCTGCAAGACGCACCTGTTCTTCATTTTGCTCCTACGACCGGATTTGCCATTTTTGGATGCTTACGAACCTGCCAAGAACAAAGGAAAGCGCAAGTACGGCGGACCGTTACGTGGATGATTTAGGAGAGAAGCTCCACGTCATCCCGATTGCCGACGGATAATAACGAAATTGGAAGTCAAGAATCACGCCTACTTCGACTGGAATTTATTGTGATGAGTACCTGAGAGAGTAGCGTTATCGTGAGTTCGTTCCAATTACCTATCCGTTAAGCTTAACCGCCCTATTCTTATAAAAAATCCTACTTACCTATTTATTTTCGCACTTTAAAAGCGAACATACTTATAATACGTAATTTCTGTCTTTCCGATCCCTATTTCACACTTTAAAAGTGAATATATACTTAATCTTAAATACATTTCTTATCTTCTAGTAGCAAAGTCCCGCTTATATCCTAGTACTTTCTAAATTTCTAGTGCTTATGCTTCTAAAGTTTTAAGTTCACGGTCCGACATTCTGTGCCTTATCCTATTTATTAAGTGTTAACTTAAGTATTCGGTGCATATTACAGCTGATTGCATTGTATGCGCGTGACCGTGACCTTGGGCGCTTCCTCGCTTGGAGACCGGCGGCCGGCCGGCTAGGCTTAGCGCAGCTGACCTTCAACCTTATCTTACTGCATTCTCGCTGCGACCCGCTAAACAAATTTAAGTATACCTTACTTTTTCTTATTTTAATAAGTGCATCGTTGTTTTAACAATTATCATTACATTTACAGCTTAATTATTTGTGAGTGAGTACATAAGTTACGTAATAAGTACAAAATGGATTTAAAAAATCTTATTAAACAACGAGCAACCTTTAAAACTAAAATGACACTCTTCGAAAGTTATTTAGATACATTGAATAGTTGTCCACGATTAGGAAATTTACAGTCCAGTGAGCTTAATATTCGCTTAATAAAAATCGAAGAGATGTATTCAGATTACGATACCGTGCAAAGTGACTTAGAAAGTATTTGTGAAATTCCAGAGGATCAGTTCCAAGACCGAAAGGATTTCGAGTCCCGGTACTTCGGCGCGATCGCGCTCGCGCGGGACGTGCTGGCGCGGAGCCAGTTCCCTGCGGGCGTCGGCGCCGCCGACGTGGACTTCAGGTCGGTCTCAGGCTCTTGCGTGCACCAAGGTAGGCCAAACTTAAAGCTTCCTACTATACACTTACCTAGCTTTTCGGGTCAATATCATAACTGGCTGGAGTTTCATGACACCTTTAGCTCGCTGATTCACTTAGACGAGTCTATACCAAAAATAAACAAGTTTCATTACTTGCGCGCAGCGTTAAAGGATAGTGCCGCTCTGATAGTGCGCTCGCTTGACTTCTCGGCTGAAAATTATGACGTTGCTTGGGAGCTGCTTTGCGACCGGTTCCACAACAAAAGGCTTCTGGTCAACAATCACTTACAGGCTATTTTTAACATAGAATCTTTACCTAAAGAGTCGTCAAGGTCGTTGCGCAACATCATAGACACTATAAATAGAAACTTGCGTGCTTTAAAAACACTTAAGCTGCCCACCGAGCACTGGGATATTCTTATCATATACATAGTATCAAGTAAATTGGATTCAACGACTATTCGTGAATGGGAGACTCACCGTAACACGCTACAGGATATACCTACGTTAGAAATATTTTTAAACTTCATTAAAAATCGTTCTGATCTCTTGGAAACTATGGAGGATATTCGTACCAAACGCCGCCATAGTGACGTCACGCACAGTCACCATAAATCGTTAGTTGTCAACTCTTATTCTCCTCCCGCAGACAAACAATTTGTTTGTCCGTTGTGCAAAAATAACCATGCTATTTATCGTTGCATGAAATTCAGATCCCATACGTTAGACGTAAGAATGCAAAAGGCTAAATCGTTAAAGTTATGCCTTAACTGCTTGCGACAAGGTCATCACGCTAACGCTTGTCGAATTGGACCCTGCCGTTTGTGCAACCAATTGCTGAATAGTCTCCTACATTCTCACGAAACGTCGGTTGACGCGGCGCCGCCGGCAACGCGCAGCAGCGTGGCACTCTGCGCGGCCCCGCCTTTGCCGTTAAACCCCCATGTAGCATCTGAAATAAAACTTCCTTCAGAGAATACATCACAACATAACGTAGTTTTATCAGCTGTTCATAGTAACTGCGTGCTCTTGTCCACAGCGTTAGTTCAAGTACAAGATTATAAAGGACAAAAGCACACGGTACGCGCTTTACTGGACAACGGAAGTACGTCATGCTTTATAACTGAAAAAATATTTATTAAACTTAACTTACCGTACTCGCCGACCTCGTCATTAGTCGAAGGGTTAAACTCCCAAACTTCCCGCTTAACCAAGCAATGCGGTGTCACTTTATCATCGCTTATAGATTCTTACGAAGCTAACCCGACGTGCTTTGTTGTTCCACGCATTACGCAGCCGTTACCTTCGGTGCGCATAGATTACGCGCTACTTAACATTCCACCTAACATTACACTAGCCGATCCAACCTTTAACGTCCCGTCTGAGGTAGACATGCTGCTCGGCGCAGATATTTTCTGGAGCGTGCTAGGTTCCCATAATATTTCATTAGGTAACAATATGCCAACCTTAAGCAAAACCAAATTAGGCTGGTTGATTTCCGGCCTTGTACAAACAAATACTTACCCAACTACAGTCCACTGCAACCATGCTATCATATCACCTGATGATCAACTTAACGAGCAACTCACGCAATTTTTTGAGCACGAGAACGTCCCTGATCACAAACAAGTCTCAATGGAAGAGCAACAATGTGAACAACATTTTTTAGAAAATACCATTCGTGAGTCTGATGGAAGGTTCGTTGTTACTATTCCATTGAAACAGTCTCCTGATAAGTTAGGCAACTCATACGAGCGAGCTGTGGCTAGGTTTGTGTCATTAGAGCGCAGATTTAACAGGGACCCATCATTTAAAAAACAATATTGCGAATTTATTCAAGAATACTTAGACCTAGGACACATGACTGAAAATACAGATCCTAAAGCCGATACACATACGTACGTACTACCCCATCACGGTGTTGTCCGCGAAACCAGCTTATCGACTAAGTTGCGCGTCGTTTTCGATGCTTCTGCGGTCACGACGACGGGCCTGTCATTCAACAATATTCAAATGGTTGGCCCAACCGTGCAGGATGACCTCATAAGCATTTTAATTAGAATGCGGCAGCATCAATTCGTTGCAACCGCGGACGTTGAAAAAATGTACCGCATGATAAACGTGAATCATAACCAACATCAGTTGCAACAGATATTATGGCGTTTTGAACCTCATGAAAGCCTAAAGCTCTATAAACTTAAAACAGTTACTTATGGTACTGCATCCGCCCCTTATCTTGCAACTCGGTGCTTAAAACAACTAGGCGTAGAAAGCCCTGACAAATCGATTTCTGAGGTCATTCAGCACGATTTCTACGTCGACGATCTCATTACTGGGGCTTCGTCTGAAAAGGAACTCATTAACATATGTAAGGGTGTAACAGAACAACTTAAAAAAGGCCAACTTCACCTGCGAAAATGGCACTCTAATAAACCCCATATAATTAACCAAATATTAACTGAAACCAGTAGCGACGGGTTATTAAATCTTAGTAGCAATGAGTACTCAAAGACTTTAGGGTTACTTTGGGCCTGCAAAGAAGATAACTTACTGTATTCAGTAAATATCGAAGAGTCTAATAATTGTAGTAAACGTCACATATTATCCGTTACGTCGCAAATCTTTGATCCTCTAGGATTAATTAATCCATGTATTCTTACTGCAAAACTTATACTACAAAAATTATGGGCTTTAAAAATTTCATGGGACGAGATTGTTTCAGCTGACATTCAAACGGCTTGGAAAGGTTTCGTTAACTCATTGCGCGATATTAATAACATTAGAATCCCAAGATGCATTCTTGGCGACTCTTCTGTAAGCCTTGAAATTCATGCCTACAGTGACGCCTCCATTCAGGCATATGCGGCATGTGTTTATATCAAGTCTAAATCGGTTAATAATGTCGTAACAGTTCACTTAGTGACGGCGAAGAGCCGTGTCGCTCCATTGAAACCGACAACAGTTCCTCGGCTAGAGCTGTGTGGCGCGCTTCTCGCCGCTAAACTCGTAGAGAAAGTAAAAGCCTCCTTCAGACTGCATTTTACTAATTGTATATTTTGGTGCGACTCCACAATTGTTTTAGGATGGATCAAATCACCTAAACAAAATTTACTGAAGCCCTACGTTTTTAATAGAATTCAGGAAATCCTAGAAATGTCCGATCCAGCTACTTGGCGCTACGTGCCCACTGCCTTAAACCCGGCCGACATAGGGTCACGCGGCGCTAGTGCCGCAAGCTTAGACAATTGTCTATTATGGTGGACGGGCCCTCCATATCTGTTACAGGATGAAAAAACATGGCCCAAACCACCTAATTGTCCTAAAGACACTGAACTGCCAGAATTTAAAGTTCAATGTAATTTAAGTACAAAACAAACAGATCATTTTACTTATATTTCAGATTTTATAAAACGGCACTCTGATTGGAATAAATTACAACGTATTGTAGCTTATGTTCTACGCTTTTTACATAATTATTTGTATCCCAATAACAAGCGTACTGGGTACTTACGCATTAAAGAACTAAATTTAGCACTGATTTCACTATGTAGGTTTGCTCAACGCGAAAGTTTTCTAACAGAGTACAAAAGCTTAAAATCAAATAACACGTTACCTGTTAAAAATCAAATAAATAAATTAAACCCATTTTTTAATACAAGAGATGCCTTGGTACGAGTAGGAGGCAGACTATCAAACTCTTATTATGATTACGATACAAAGCACCCCATACTGCTCCATTCGTCACATCATCTTGCTACGCTCTTGTTTAGATATTATCACGTTCTACTCATGCATGCTGGACCGCAATTGCTTCTCGCTTCTTCGCGTCATAAGTTGTGGGTTGTTGGTGGCAGGAGCCTGTCCAGAAAAACGGTACACAAGTGCATTAAATGTTGCCGTTTCTCGGGAAAGGTTACCCAACCGATAATGGGCAACTTGCCTAAACAACGACTTCATACTGAGTTTCCATTCTCAAGTACAGCTGTTGATTATGCCGGCCCAGTAATGATATTGAACCGAAAAGGTAGAGGTAGTAAGCTGATTAAATCCTACCTTTGTATTTTTGTTTGTATGGCTGTTAAGGCTGTGCACATCGAGCTTGTGACCGATCTGAGTAGTGACACTTTTATGTCTGCATTACACAGATTTACCGCCCGCAGGGGAAAGCCCGCCAACATTTTCTCGGATAACGGGAGGTGTTTTTTAGGCGCGTGCAACGATCTTTCAAACTTTTTAAAACTAAATTCAAATAGCATTAGTGAACATGCCTCAAGCATGTCAATAAACTTTCACTTTTCACCAGCGTACAGTCCTCATTTTAACGGTTTGGCAGAGAGTGCAGTAAGATCCGTCAAACACCATCTTAAACGTACTGTAGCCTCTGCTAACTTAACTTACGAAGAGCTAAACACGGTTTTGGTACAGATTGAAGGAATCTTGAACTCAAGACCTCTCACTCCCTTATCTTCAGATCCTTTGGATCTTGCAGCTCTAACTCCTTCCCACTTCTTAATTGGACGAACGGTAGCGACACTCCCATCTCCACAGGTCAAAGAAACAGCTGCTCCCCATACACTCTCACGATACATGAGAACGATGAATGATGATGATGATGTGTATAAGGGGTGCTAAATTGGTTAGGAAATTTGTAATGGATTTTGTACAAATATGTATATTGACGTATTTCACGCAATTTACTTAAAATTAATTGTTTATTTCAGTGAATAGGAATACTCTGGATACGATGCGCATTAGGGTTGATCGTTTTGGCGTCCTTAAATATACATTATGACGTCTAATCGGGTCCATATTGGCTCATATAAAATTGGTCTTTAGATTTTTTATACAAATAACGATTTGTGTCTATACTCATCATTTCTTCGAAAAAGTTTGCTTATACTTTTTTGTTTATACTTTTTTAAGTCATAATTATCGCAACTCATAATGTTTTTTTTTAAGAACCTGATTTACTTTTTGAGGATTGTTATAAATCTAACCTAACGTAAAGTATAAGTTCCGATCATTAGTATTAACAAATATTATGAAGAGTATAAAGAGTGATCATTATGATGTAAAATGGTATGAGAAAAATTTTTGGAGTTGCAATTTTATATGAACTTTGGCGCACCCCGTCGAATCATAGTCAAGTTATTTAAATATTTAGGTCTTACATTGCCCTTCCTATATTATATTATAATCCATCCACATAAATACTTCTATAACTGTCTGTTTTTGGGCGGTTTTCAAAAAAAGTGAACATTGTTAAAGACTAAACTTAAAACGGTATCTTGGTACAAATATATTTTGACAAAGGGTACATTTTATTCTAATTATTTATACAGTTCCCTAAGGATTACTAATATACAACTTTGCGTGTCAAGAGCAAATTAAAAGCTAGTTACCCCAACCAGGAACCAAACCCAGGAGCATTACCGTTTTACCTTTGCCTCTTTTATGCTTGCCTCTTTTTTTTCGTTGTCTTACTTAAAAAAACCGGGCAAGAGCATGTCGGAGCATGCTCAGTGTAGGGTTCCGAAACCGTTACTACAAACAAATTAGACCTCGCGACAAACTTAACTTTGCCGTTGGAAAACTGTTATCCCCATACATCGACATAGGTCTCGGTCAGTTTACCAACACCGCAAATAAGTTTTCGGTAGGTATAAACATTTAAACCGTTTATAACTCAAGAACCAATGAATTCTACTTAGTCGTGATAGTTTTCCTATTAAATTCATTATATGTGCTTTCATTTAAGATATTTTTCAGATTTTTAGTATTTGTAGTTTTGGCTGTAGGGGGGTGGGACACTTGACTCTAATAAAAAATATTGAATGCTTAATACTTCATTAACGGATACCTTAATCGAAAAATTGTTTCCACAAACCCGCAATATTTTTGAAAGACCTATCCAACGATACACACTATGGAGTAGACGAGAAAAAAAGAACATCCCCAAGTTACGTGTGAACACTAAAAATAAATTTTTTCAAGGTTTTATTTTACCACTTTGTTGGCGTGACTAATGTATATTCCTATTAAATTACTGCTTTCTAATACTAACAGTCTCTGAGCTAGGCTGCGGACGGACAGACGGACGGACGGACATGGCGAAACTATAAGGGTTCCTAGTTTGACTACGGACCCTAAAAAAGTCATCCGTAGAAAACTCCATCACGAACACAAAACAAAACACAACGGAGAAGTTCGATCACGACTTAGTTCCAATAGAAGGCGTCCATTCAACGTGAAAAACGAACCGAATGCAGTGAGCTGTGCCACAGATAGTATGTGCGGATGAATACGGCTTTTGGTACGTACTGTTTGTACCTACAGCTAGGATTTAAAGTTTTTTTACCTGAAAGGTTAAAAGTCTAACCGCCTGTTTCACAATCGACAAGTACAGCATATTTTTTAACAGATACATTTTGCCCATTCTCTTTCTAATACTTGAAAATAGAGGAGAGAGCCAACTTTAAATGGCAGATAAATTTACTTGTCGATTGTGAAACAGGACCACAATTTTTCAAAAAACACCCATACGTGAACGGTAGGGCAATCGTCTTTCCATACTATTTTTGTGCAAGTTATTTTTTGTATTGGTATAAAATCCATATTAGCTTCACGGATATATTTATTATCTATTTCATTAGTGTGTCTACCTGATATAAAATAACATTAGTTTAGGTTGTCGCACTTATTTACCACCTAGCTCATACGTAATTATGTGTCTGTTGGTAGTACAAGGCGATGACAGTCATAAATAAATAAATATCACAGGGCTATCTCGCACACATTGTCATAGTCCCATACTTAGCTCTAGTCTTGTACTATGGGTACCTTACTATATATACTAGACAACGATAAAAAATCTAATAAGTAGGTAGGTATAGAGAAAAAAGCGATCCCGAATATTTGTGATGAAGGCCGGTATTTGTTCCTGAGTCTTGAATGTTTTCTATATATTGATACATAGATTAGATTTTATGTATATATATACATAGTGAGTATCCTTGTCCTGTACCCATAGTACAAGTTCAGAGCTTAGTTTGGGACTTGGTCAATTTGTGTCAGATTGTTGCCTGATATTATGAAACCTCGATTAGTTTGGGATTGGAATAGCTGTCAATTCATATGCACTTTGACGTAAGTATATGGTGGAACTGTCACCTCTAATCCCTTTCTAATCTAGGTAATATTAAAGGTCAAAATCAATGAAGTACTTTTGAAAAGTCAAAGAAACTTGTGTTTTATGAGCTTTTTTTATGTCACGGAGAAGATAAATGAGTGCACAAGTCACCCGACGGTAAATGGGACCTGTTCCGTAGACATTTGCATTTCAAAACTACAATCTCAAGACTGCAATCCTAAGACAGCAAATGCATTGCCAACCCCGAGGACTAAGATGGAATGCCTCTATGCTAGTATTTTATCGGTTCTTTTATCCCCATACTGGAACACAACAATGAGAACCCTGCTTGGTGGTAGGTTAATGGATAAGATGGTGTTAGGAATCCGGACGGACCCTGCACAAGGTCCTACCACCACTCGAGACACAAAGAGATAATCCTAGTTTATCCTATAAGAGCAAGAGTAAGAACATCTAAGAGTGTTTACCGGGCACTTTGGAGTTAAACATCTCCTTGCAAAGATGGGCCTTTATGACAACACAGATTGTAGGATGTGCGGCGAAGAAGTGGAAACAATGAAAATGTGATGCCCGCGCCGGAGTAAGAATGAAAATCCTCGGTTGTGGCTACCCAGAATCAAACGATTTTAAGGCACTGCAAACATTACTGGACATTGCTCGCTTAGCAAACATTTATATGTTCTAGGTGTGACCGACAGCCCCCTATACAGGGGATGCCTGTCGGCTGACGAAATAGCTCCCCACGTAATCCTGGAATGCGTAGGTGTAGCTGCTACAACGGACTGAAATCCTCAAGACACCGAGGTCACTCCGAGAAGCCTGTGGAGATACCAGGAGGATCCTGCGCTTCTGGTCAGAATTAGGCTGGCTAGATTACTAGCTAGCACCCCCTACGCACAATGGCTCGACATACACGGGCTAAGTGCGGAAAAAGGAGTCCATCACCATAACCATAACCATAAGGCACTGCCATTGAACTCCACAATCCGCTTTCTGGAAGGGGTGGAGGCTGCATTGGACTATGCGCTAAAAGAGGGGTAATTACACTAAAGATCCCATAGGGTCGAAGTGTAACAAGGACGCCACGAAATAAGATAAGACACTCGTAAGAAAGATATGAGCATCTAAAATGCTTTATCTTTATATTTATAAAAGCTAGTTTCTTTTATTGCAGCATACAACAGACTTTAATATGAATAAAAATCATAGTACGGTACGTCAAACGTAACTTGCACTGACGGGTTTATTTCCCTTGGCTTATTTATTCTAACACCAATGGTGCTATTCTCCAACGTTTTATGAACATTCTACTATATCTTAACCTCTAAACGTTTAGTACTTCCTTAAAATCACGGATCAACATTTTCTGGTCTTAGACTTGCACCGCACAGTCTAGTTTTATTTTTATTTTCTAAAATATCATATATTTTTTATAGCTAATAATAATAAAATGACTGTCACCATCCCGCATGACCTCGTGAAGGGTGAAGGTTGAGAAGGACAAGCTCAGCATATACCTTGACTTGGCTCACGAGGTGACTGCCATGAGGGATGTTGACTCGACAATCGATTTCCCAATAGAACCAATGATCATTGTCTCAACCATCACCTCAAGAGACTCTAGCAAAATGGCTGGATCAAGGGCCAGATACGGAAAGTAGTACTCCTCGACACGACACGTATTGTGAGGAGGTTACTCTCTCTGCAGCCCTAACCCCCGGTAGCTTGAGCCCTGCCCCGCTGCCGGCGGCACCCGCAGGTTAGATTTTTTTATGCACACATACATACGTACACTCACGCCTTCATTCCCAAAGTGGGGTAGGCAGAGCTACATAATTACCAACCACTCTAAAAACTTGTTGCTGGTTCTGTAACCACATTTTGCACAAACAGGCTAAGATGTTTACCAGTGTACAATGACAGGTTTCAAGCCTATCGCCTAACAATACTACAAGTCTTTCCTCCCTTAGTCGCCTCTTAGGACTTCCACGGGAAGACATGGAGTCGCACTATCCTAAGCCGGCAAAAACACGGCACAGGTTTTTTAGAAAGATTTTTTTAGAAAGTTAAATAAATATGGCAATGATCAAAGCTGGCGTTACGGAATAGCCCCACAAGCCTGTCTGCTGTTCGCAATTCTTGTTTGTATTTTTCACCGAGTCTTTTCAAGAATACACATTGCTTGCAAAGTGGGTTGAAGGGGGGATTTATGACATCTTCTGTAACGCGAACTTGTCACAACAAGTTCTGCTCTTAACATGTTACCGGCGGAAGATTTTCGTGTGGATTTGTTGATTTCTTAAAGGTTTATTAATTTTATTAAACGTTCTGACAGACTGTTATCTTATGTTGTCGGAAAAGATATGCCGATTTTTAAGCTATCTACGAGAGAGTGAGCTAGAAATTATTTTTTGCTCTTACTTTTTATTTTAATCTTTAAACTTTGCTATAGGGTAGTGTTTTAGGTATAAGACAACGATAAAGTTTTTTTGCATAAGTAAATTAACATCCAACTAAGTACAGAATTCAACATAAATACAATTAAAAAATAAAACTAAACGTATTTAAATTAAAATTAAACTAAGCCACTCGAATATTAAAGATATAAATAATAATCACCACTATAAAAAGAAAACCCCCTCTAGCAGGTCCGCTCGCGGCATGGTCCCCATGACACTGGCATAAGTAAATTAAACTCTCTGTGAACTGCCAATTCTAAAATTCTAAACACATCAATCTTAGCTTTTACCTTCTTAATCATAAACGCACAATAAACCTATTTTAGTTAAAGTATTCTTTATCTCGTTCTGTGAAATTCAAATGTCGCAATGACAGATAAATCATATTTAAGCATGTAGTGAGCTTGAAATATACTCTGTATTTATCTGTAATCGTGACATTTGAGTTTGACAGAAAAGGAACAAAGAATACTTTAACTAAAATATGTTTAATGTGAGTTTATAAGAGCGTTCATCTTTAAATATTTCACAACTTTGCTATTGTATTCCCTCCAAACACCTAAATATACGAAATCTCCAAATTTCTTACGCAAAAACAATCTAAATCCAACATCTTAGTTTGCTCAACTTACAATCTAGTTATATTTTTACACCAATTTTCTCGGCGACGATTCGGCAGCGAGAGATACCGCGTCCCTTGGTGGCGTTATCGCCCGAAGTACGTTCTACTTTGTAAAACAAAGCCACAGATACAACTCAAGCCATGGTTATACAAAGTGGAAGCATATGGCGGGTAACACACTAAGTGCCACTTACACAGAAAATTTACCACTGGGTTACGACACTAAGTGTTAGTAAACGTCAGATTCATACCAAAACTGTCATTTTAACTCCAATTAGTGTCTTAACCCAGGGTTAAATTTTCTGTGCAAGTGGCCCTAAGTAGGTCCTAATTTTACCAATCGAAATTAAATGGGAATCAACGTTAATCGACTTTTAGTTCTATCATTTTGACAGCTGTTAACACTCTAATCGTCTGTTAAGTGGTTGATGAAATTCGACATAAGTCTGGTAGATCTTGATTCTTATACCATTATCCGTATCTTTAGTAATATTACTAATACGAAAGTTCTATTCTTTATATTTTCATAATAGACGTATTTGGTAAAGATATATTTTTAGTACCAATTTCACCGAATGATGTTAGCCACTTATCAGACGATTAGAGCGTTGACAGCTGTCAAAATGTATCAACTAACAGTCGATTAACATTGATTAAATTTAAAATCGTTTGGTGAAATTGGTACTAAGTACCTATTTCACCATACGATGTTAACCACTTAACGGACGATTAGAGCGTTAACAGCTGTCAAAATGTACGAACTAACAGTCGTTTAACACTGATTAAATTTAACATCGTTTGGTGAAATTGGTACTTAGCCTGGAAATAGGTTTATGTAGTAACTTCGGCTTCGGCTTCGGAACCCCACACTGAGCATGGTCAGACATGCTCTTGAGCGGTTTTTTATTCTACTCGTAAGGTCAAAGATATTTTTTTGAAGAAGTCTATGGCCACTGTTTGTTCAAAAACTTACTTGCACTTAACAGATTTAGCGGCAACGACCCGATAGTAGGGTAGCGTAAAACGGGGTGAGTAGGGATTAAGGGGTGAGAAAGGACACAACCTGAAATAAGTCATAACTTGTTACAAATAAGAACAATTATTCAATGGATAATAACGTTACGTCTATTGGAAATAATTTCAGTCTTATAATTAGTAACATACGCTTCATTTTAGATTGTGTCCCCACTCACCTCGTTTTACGGTACACTGTTCGTAGCAGGTTTTTGCTACAAAGCGAAAAAAGCCACAACAGGCTACAGCGTAGCGTAGTGGCTTGCGGTGAATATGTAATATTTTATTAGGTTGTAATTAACTCATAAAGGTAGTAATTTTATTGCACCTATGTTTATTTTTATTTCATGCCCGTTTCCTAAAATATTGCAACGAACTTGCAAACCTCATTATCAGACTGAAGAGTTTCATTGCCAGCAATATGTTCTTACGATCACGTAACCCGCTGCTGCTTCCGCTTCTGCTTCCGCTACAACTTCCGCTACAGCTTCCGCTAAAGCTCCCACAACACTTCCTACGCTTCGACGGGCATAAACTTGCGCGTCAATGATAAGATGGGTGATACATCTTTCAGTGGCGTCGCTTTTGTGTTCCGGTTTTATGACTCGGGAAATTTGGCAAGGAACGTGGCTTGTCAAGACGATTCAACAAGATGTAGATACGTAATCTAAGCGGTTTCCTGGCTGGAAACACCCGGTGTTAATACTTTGTTGTCATTTTTATTGGAGGCGAATGCATTACTTTAAAAAAAAAAATGAAAAACTTAATATGAAAGATCAAAATTATGAACTAACCAGTAACGTTATCTTTGACCTAGTTACATTATTAATACACTATTTTAAAAAAAAAAAACAAAGAAAGAAACACATTTACCTATTATTGAAACTATCTGGGGCGCGTTTTATAAAGCTACAAGTTACAATTTTACAGGTCTAAACTGGCAACACTTGTCAAAATGGCTGGTCGTCATTGGTCGAGGTTGTGTCAAATGGAAACTTGTAACTTGTAAATTGTAATTTGTAGTTTTATAAAACAGGCCCCTGGAGAAACCATGGAACTTAACACACACATAATTATTCAAACAAAGTATACCTAAGAACAATAAAATAACACGTAACCCTTTTAAGTCCTACTTTTTTGGCTGAATTTCTTCCACCATTTACTTCGGTTACCTTAGAGATCTAATGTATTTTAGTCGGAATTTAGCAACTTGATTTATCCTATACCTAAAGTAGACCCGCCGAGTTTGGTGAATTCGGCTTTACAAAAAACACAGTAGACAAAATAGGTGAAAAATTAGAAGTTTTTATGTAACATTAGATTTTTAGACAGTGTTCTGAATAAAATAACACTTATTAAAAATTTTTTTTTTTTTCAATATTTACAAGAAAAATAGAAAAGAAGTCTGCTAATGGCTAAAGAGCTTAAACGCCACATGGTGTTTTCTACGTCACAGCTAGTGCTTAAATTAACTAAAAAGTAAAAAATAAGTTTAATTTTTCGAAAAAAATTCTGTTAGTAGGTATATTTTTTAATGCAATCGGGGGACTTTTAAGAACATCGTCTGAAAAATTATATTCGAAAAATAAAACTTATTTTTTAGTTTTCAGTTTAATTTTTTCAACGGCAGTCGTGTTTTTTAATTTTTTAATTAACAAAATTTTATTTTAAGCATTTTTAGTGCCTTGTTTAAGCCTAGTTTGAGTAAAAATGTGTTTTTAAACAACCCTACTTGATTTTTTATGTGGTTGAATATGTGCTTGAAGTAGGTAATCAGTGTTGTTATTTTCTAGTATTTATCACGTTTTACAGGTAAATCCGTTTATTAATGCTAGTATATTTGTATATATTTGAAATGGTCATACCCATATTGTAATAATTAGAAGACTTTTTTTTAAACATAAATAATTGTCATTTTACCATTGTTCGTATTTAAATTTTAACAGTTTAGATATCCTATGTCACTCGGGAAGATGAAAGGATTGCAACGGTACCACACACATCTAAATCGGCTCAGGCGTTGGAATAAAGAATCATACATACATACATACATACATGAACCCTGAAAAAAACATTACACTCCTTTTTTTGGACAGTCGTGTAACAAGCGGTTACGAACAAAATGACGTCATCCGACCACTAGTCCAAAAGTACGCGTATCAAAAACTGATAATAAATAATTTTGCTCTGAGTAAATAATGAAAAAAATGCATGAGTTTTTCAGAATACTTTTTCAAAAAAACCTGTTGTCAATTACATACATTGCGCTGTAAACCAACCCCGGAGATACTCAGCACCACTACATAATGCAGGCAGAAGTTTCATGTCTGTTCCTGAAACGGCAAATAACAAAGGTAGATAAGAGAACTCTCTTTGTATACCCACAGGATATTTAAGTTAAAGTCTTGTGGAATCAAGGAATTGAGCTTGTGCGTTAATACATTTTGAATAAAAATAAGGATACAGTTATTTGTTACCCCATAAACTTATTGTACCTACCGAATTTTGAAAATCACAAATTGATTCCCATAGTGATCTATGCTTATAATGTATAAACAGTCATACATATTGGAAACCATAACGCTTAATAATTCTAACGTTAATTGTCCATAATGTTAAACATTATAATATTGTAAAGTTATAAATTTCATATGTATAACATTCAAAGGCATGTTGATAATTATTCAGAAATATTTAAGGGAATTATATTCTTGTCATAATTGATTTTATTCTTACCATTCTAAACCTGAATTACTAGAGATTGAGCGAGCGTAGCGAGCGAACAAGTCTGGTCAATGCAAAGCAGAGTCTGTTAAGTTAGGTTCAGAAGGCTAAATCGGGAGCGTAGCGTAGCTAATTTTATATACTTACCCACAAAAAAACAGAATAAGTTTCTGTCAAAAATTTCATTTTTGAGACAAGCTTTTGTTAGAGACTGTACTTTTTTTTTACAAAATCTTTTTCTGCTTATCAAGGCCAAACGATTGAGTCCTAACACGGTGGGTCTACGTTAAGAATAGCGGAGATCCTGTCGCCACCTTCCGAGTTCACCATCAGATCACCTCTTAGATATCATAATATTACATTGTCATCGAGTTTACATATATGGTCCAAATATCAGCCCATTCCGTTGTCGGGAAGTGGATCAAATTTAACTTGCAAGATTTGACCCGTAGGTACATGCATACCTACATACATACATACAAACATACATACATTGCAAGTTAAATAAAAGCTTGAAAAAAATCATTTTTTGTAGGATCTTCAAAATGATATAAGGACAGCAGAAAAAAATAGTTCATGAATCATCTACAAAAATATTTTTTTGTTATAATTATTTTCATCTCACGTGCCATCTACGAAATTGTTAAGCTTTCAGTAACCTTTGAAGACACAATACTTAATCATCTTAAGCCCACCCCAACATACAATAAAATTGGCCAATGTAATATGAACCTAACATAAATAGAATAGAGTAAATTAGTAAATCAGATTTCTAATTTAGTTGACAGTCATCACGAAACAAATTTCTCCATATCTCCTTTATAATGGCTCTTTATTTCAATGCCGGGTTTATACCTATACATTTTTTTGTACCAGAACTGTAGGAAGGTTTTTAGGGTAAATAAGTTTTTGTCTTTTCTTACCGACTGTACTTTTTTTTGCACAGTCGTCATCTACTCGTCAAGACGATTCTAACGAGCCCTAACACGACGGGTTTATCATGTGTAATTTAGGAGTTCCTATGGTCACACTGAGTCTCCATCATCAAATTTTCAGCTTCATCGGTAACCGGGAAGTAGGTCAAATTTAACTCGCAAGATTTGACCCGTACATACATACATACATACATTAAAAGATAAATAAAAAAACTTGTAAAAAAACTTGAATATTCCGGCGTCTACCCTATCTTTTAAATAAACAACCTTATATATTACATAACATATAGACAACACATTTAGAAATCCATCATTACTCTTGCTCCATAGATGTAGTAGCTTAGAGTGAAAGTGACAGTACTATCGCAAATTTCAGCTTCGAATTAAGGGTAATGGCTCTGGAGCCTTTTTCCGGGAGCCCATTAAAACCACGTTACTGCTGTCTGCTTTTGTATAATATTAAATCCCCAACTGACAGCTACCTGAAACTGACACACTGTTCAGGAACACAACATTCTAAATGAATACAGTATATTTATGTGACTTGTGGATAATGCCTAATTATGCGTAGCGTAGCATACATAACTATATCTACATGCATATCATAAGTTTTCTATAATATGTGAGAAACATGTATCTTTAGTTGCCCTGTATCTTAATGTTCTCATTAAAGTATCGGTGACCGATTTATTAAAATGCAACTACATTGATAACCAATACTTTAACAAAATGTAATACTTTAATGTTAATATTAAAGTACAAAGATACAGGTTTCTTAATATAGGCCGTTTGCTTATCGTTTCTGTACATATTATAGGGAAGTTATGATATGGATGTAGATAAATAAAATTATAATTTACAAACAAGCTATGGAGCTCACAATTTTACTTCTTTATAAGATTATTAGTAAGTAATTAGTATTTATGAAACGCAAACGCAAATGTCTCTTGTTGACATTCACGAAGACCAACGATCTCTTAACAGTCATTTGTGGATGTTTGTTTTACAATACTTATTTATTTTGTTAAACACCATAATAGGCTGCATAAGCCCTGTGTTTTCCAAACGACACAACAATATTCTTCCTGAGCTATCCTCGTTTCTCTCAAGTGTTCCGTGATACATCGTCACCCGGCACGCAAACGTCTCTTGTTGACGTTGACACAAACTGCTTTTAACAGATATTAAATGAATATTTGTTTTAAAATGCTTATGTATGTTTACTGAACATCTTATACTTCAAAAACCATGTGTTGTCCAAACAACCCGACGGTATTCTTCCTGAACTATCTCCGTTTCTGTGAAGTGTTCGATACATCGTCAACCGGCACGCAAACGTCTCTTGTTGACGTTGACAGCAGTTTACTGCTTTTAACAGATATTAAATGGATATTTGTTTTAAAATGCTTATGTATTCAACTAAGCACCTTATAATTCAAAAACCATGTGTTGTCCAAACGACCCGACAGTATTCTTCCTGAACTATCCTCGTTTCTCTGAAGTGTTCCGTGATACATCGCCGGCCGACACGCAAATGCTTCTTATTGACATTGACACACAAACGATTTTTCATAATTATTTATAAATGTTTGTTTTAAAATGCTTATCTATTTTACTAAGCATATACGGTAATGGAACCAGTAATGGACAAGGCACCAATAATGGACACTTGATTCTTATTTTACGAAGATAAGGGTTGTTCATTTTTTTGCCACAGTCAATTTCAGACCTTATGAAATTTGAATTAAGAGTGAAGTGTCCATTACTGGTGCCTGTCAGCTAAAAGTGTTAATTATTGGTGCCGTCACCATACTTTAAAAACCATGTGCTGCTTAAACGACCCGACGGTATTCTTCCCGAACTATCCTCGTTTCTCTGAAGTGTTCCGTGATACATCGCCGCCCGGCACGCAAACGTCTCTTGTTGACATTCACACAAACGGCTTTTCACAGTTATTTATGGTTATTTTTCACGTTTTAGACGTATTAGTGCGAAAGGAATAGAACTTCCTTAGGCACTTGGCGGCAACTAGAGGCCATATTCTAAAATAGAAAAAGAAGTCGACGTGAAATGCCAAGAGGGATATCATGAAATAGGTATTTAAAAATCATCTTGAGGTTTCTTTCAACATTGTTCATTTTGGATGATCATTTAGGATTTATTACGATTTAAAGTTGATGAGCAACTTCGGGTTTTTTAAAGCTTGAAACTAGTAATAACCCAAGAACCTCAGAATTCCATTTTAACTAAAAGTGTAAGAAAAACACTGGGAGTTTCCTCTGTAGTACAGTACTCTAGGGGTTTCTTACTATTCTTTAGTCTCGGAGCAGTCACGCTAAGCTTCTTAACACGTGACTTTAGGTAAGAAACACAGTCTTTTCTAGAAAGACCGAGTGTTAGTTCAGTTGTTCAATTTTCAATGTAAACCTTATCTTTGTGAGTTTAAGAAGCACGTCTCTAGGTCTGTTACTTACAGGAAAGTTCGAGTGAGATAGTGCTATAGGAGCACAGAATAAAGACTAAAGGCATAGAAACCGTACTAAATAAGCAGAAAATACATTATAGTTCTTTTTACTTATGGTTTTCATAGTGAGTTGGAAAGAGATGAATCTATAGCTGTTCTTTCTTTATTTGGTAAATCGTCACAAGTAAGGCGTGATTTGGACCTATAAGCACCTATAGTATTTGGACCTATAGACAAGGAACAATAAATCCTTCCTATAGGAAGGACAAAGAAGTCCCTGTGTAAAACCTTGTGACAATGACAGTTAAAGAAGAACCTACGTTTTGTTTAATTTTTTCTCATGTAATACGTAATCTAAAAAGTAGAGTAAGATAGCTGACGCAAAGTACGTCTTATAGTCCGGTTTCTATGCTATTTGTTCTTATTTTGTGTATATAGGAGTCATAAAACTCTTTCTTTCGCTGCCTTTAACTTGACAGGTTTTGACAGCTCATATAACGGCCTCCGAAGTATGATTACCTAATACCAACATTTTTCTTTAAAGTTTTTATTATAAGTACATTATAAACAATGTGTCTCCTTATTAATTTATAGCTGGCGTTTCCTCGCTCAACGAATTAGTTTAGCCATTCCACGAGGAAATGCTGCCAGCATCTTTCATACAATGCAGCAGGGGCCGTTTTTAGATTTAATGTTTTAGTTTATTTTTATATCTTAGTTGTTTATATTTTCAGTTATTGTTTTATATTTCATTTAATATTTTGTGACGGTTTTCAATAAAAAAATATTATAGGTACCAAAAAAAAAAACAGTATATCAAACTAAGTAATACATTTTATTGTATATTTTATGTAAAATTTATAAAAGAAAAATTCACGCAAAACATCTTCTATATGCCTATCTCAAAAGTTATATATCCACCTATTTCCTAGGTTGCACAGATTTAAAGTTTGGAAATCGTGTGACGGTTAATCTAATTAAAAAATCTTGATAATTACTGTTATAATTTACATATTGGGTGCAAAGCGATGGATCAGCTTATTCCTACGTCAACATTACACTTAAAAGGCATACAATTTGCTTCGGCTTTCCTCTGTTCTCCACCTTTAGGTATACCTCCTGAAACAACACGATATTGATCTTATATCTTATTCGGTCAAAGTGACTCGTTCTAGGTCTTTTTAAAATTTCTTAATTCAGATTTGTCACAAAAAATAGTGCTACTTCAGGTGTCCCTTTTCTTTTGTTTTAGTGTATCTACATCGTTTTAATATTGACAAGTCCTCTTCGTTTGCTCTTCTTTTAACCTCGTAAGGCCCAGTGTGCAATGGGATGTACAGTCGAGTTCATAAAAATGTGTACTTTTTATTACCTTGTAACTTTAATCGTTGTGGATATTCATATATGGCAGTCTAAACATGACATTCAATAGACAAGGTACTAAAGTGTGTACATATTTACGAACTCGACTGTACATAATCAAGGCAATTCAATTTACACTGTATCGCAAAGGGAATAAAGTTCATTTTCCTATCTTCATGAACTGAAAATAGCATTATCGAACAAACGTAATTGAACTTTATTGCCTTGATGGTAGATTCAAAGTCCCACTTACAAATAATTCCTTGTTTGAAGTATGGTGGGCCTTACGAGGTTAGATTAATTTCTTGCCCCGTCACTATGCACAAAGTCATAGTCATATTTTTTTTTTATATCATTTAAATTCAAAAGTCAAACATGAAGTTCATTAACATCTAGTACTAATAGACTATTAATATTCACAAGATACTGGCACTTTGTTAGATTAAACCTTGTTCCGACTGTATTCCATTTACTACTAGACTAGGTTAATTAGCTTGGGACTTCTGTTTCAATTATGATTTTTAGATTTTTGCCAAAAAACGTTAAGCGAGGTTTAGACCAGCAAAAAACTAATAGTAGGAAAGAGAGGGCCCCCGTGGCAAGTTCCACAGATGTTGGCAACATTTCCTCGTTGTATAGCAATGTTTAGGCGTTGTATAGATAGATAGATAGATAATCATTTATTGTCAAAACTGTGTACATAATATTATAATAAGATGTCATGCATTACAATAGTTCCAACAGTTTATCCATTTCGGACGTACAATATTAATAGTTTAAGTTTTAAATAAATTTACCAAGTAACAGAGAAATATTCATTTAGATCGTAAAAACTTTTGCTCAGTAACCATTCCTTAATTTTCCTTTTAAATTCCATACCATTTAGTGACTTAATATATTCTGGCAATAGATTAAATATTCTAATTCCAGTAACATATGTGCTTTTTTTAAGTATATAACTAGAAGAAGAACAGTTAGTTGATACATTATTTTTGTATTGCGATCTTAGGTTATTCTTAAGGTCGCTTTTTTTTATAAAACAGTCATTATTTTCTTTTACAAATAAACAAATTTCTAGAATATAAATAGAAGTCAGAGTTAATAATTTGTTCGTTTTAAAAACAGTTCGTAACGATTCCATATTTCCAAGCTTATATATAATTCGCAGGCATTTCTTCTGCAGAATGAATGTGGATTGTACATTTACTGAATTACCCCAGAATATTATCCCATACGTTAATTGAGGATACACAATTCCATAATAAGCCTTTTTTGCTACCTCTACGGATGTTACTTTTGTCAAAATTGATATTGCGTAACACGATTTAGAAATTCTCTTATTTATTTTATCAATATGAGGCTTCCAATTTAAGTTGCAATCTATTGTTACACCTAAGAAGTTTGTGAATTTTACTTGTTCGATTTGTTCATTATTAACAATTACATTAATGGATTGTGGTATTTGTCTATAGTTTAAAAATTGTACAACTTTGGTCTTTACTAAATTAACTTTCAAATTTATTGAAGATAACCAGTTCATTACAATATTTAATGTTTTGGATATCTCATTTGCTATGTCTGCACCGTTTAGTCTGTTTTCAGATATAAATATTGTAGCATCATCCGCAAACATAACACACAAGTGGTCAATCATCAAAGGTAACTCGTTGATATACACCAGAAACATCAAGGGCCCCAGGATGCTTCCCTGCGGTACTCCTTGTAGAATTTCTTTGTAATCGGATTGTACTCTTATGATCGTTTTTGTGTTGTTGTCATACGACTCCAATATAGTGGCTTGAGACCTATGCGTAAGATAGCTCTGAAATAATTTTAAAACTGTTCCGCGTATCCCAATATAGCAATGCTTTGGCGTTGTATAGCAATAATTACGCGTTGTATAGCAATGCTTAGGCTTTGCCCGAGGAAGCTGCCAGCTGTGTAGTCACCGGTTGTTTCTATTTGAAATTAAATATTAATTACTATTCGAGTTCATCAGTTTGAAAGGAGCCAGGTTACTCTTATTTGTACAATTAATAGTAAGAAATCAATAACTCAAAAAAATTCTTTATCTAATGCGCGAAATAGACTAGCAATGAATATTTCAGAAGTTGACTGCTGTCTACTGTTACTCTTTTCCCTTTTGTACAATAAAGTATTGTACATACATACATATTTTTATTAGGGGATTAAAAAATTGATCCCAAGGCTTTTTTGATCTTATAAAAGACATGCATATTTACATTTAACTTTATTTATTACATTTTTACCTCAATATGGATAAAGCCTCAGCGTTTGTAAATATAAATCGAAAAAATCGAGCACAAAGTTAGAGCTTCGGAACTGAAAGAAGCTTCGGGAGCGGAAACTGAAGCTTTAGGTCAAAGTACGCATTAGCCAGGAGCATTAGCCGGGTTGAAAGCTCACTTTTATTACTCAGCGCCATGAAAACGCTGTGGAGTCTATTTTATATTGAAATTAGAAAGCTGGGCTCTGAATTTGGTTTATATTAGATTGTAGGTAGATAGTTTTAAATAAACTTATTCGTGTCTGGTTAATAGGATTATCTATGAGTTTGCTTGCAAAGTTATTAATGTAGTAACAAACAGTAATATTGATAATAAAAATCCATGCAACTATAGGTTTCATTTTCACTATTCAAAAACTTTGAACAGTGGGTAGAATTTTTATTCATTTATTTTATATTACCTACGGCTCCAGTAAATTAAAAATTCTGCGAACACAGTACTCTATGGGTATATTTCACAAGAAAATTGCCAGAATTTTCATTTTAATCTGTGGGTTTAATTTATCCACACACAGTTTTTTTCACCATTAAATACGTTGCAATGATACAAAGAGAAAAAATAATGATTTGAGGCTTTATATTTCATCACGGTTTGTACAAATATTACACATAAATAAATAAATAATAATAAATAAATATCAGGGAAGGTCACGTCTGCCGCATGCACCAGGACTGGTGAGCTAGCGTGGCCACCAAGTGACTGCCGCAAAATGGGCGACGTAGACGGGACAGCCCTAGACGGAGATGGCGAGACGACTTGGACGCATTCCTCAGCAACTGGCCGGAAGAGGCACCTAATAGGGATTCATGGAGATCAAGGGGAGAGGCCTTTTCTCAGTAGTGGGATTCTCATAAAGGCTAGAAAAAAATATCAGAGAACAATCTCACACAAATTGAGCCATAGTCCCAAACTAAGCTCTAGGCTTGTACTATGGGTACTAGACAACGATATAATTAGGTACGTAAGTATATAGGGAAATAATAGTACATTCCTGCACAGAGCAGGAAATAGGCCGTTGCGGGACGAGTAGAGTTAGCGCTATATACGAGTCCAGTAACCGCCCTTCCCGGTCGAGGCTTGTATAGTGCTTTTCTGCAACAATGTGAGGAAAGTTAACACAATTGTTAATAATATTAAACACAGTCCCAACATTTCCTTGAAAAAAAAGAACAGAAAAGTACGATTTAGTATGACACTGCAATAAAGCATTAAATAAAATCACAAATTGAAACGTAATAAATTCAATTTGAATAAAATATAGTTAAACTATAACATTTATTACGCGTTTATGTTATTTCGGCAATTTATTTTGTTTATGAACGCAATTTCTATTAAAAAGAGTCAAACTATTTGGCACACTTTTAAATACATTGTAAACGCTGTTTGAAAAGGCTTAACTTTTTAGTCTATGACATTTAAAAAGTAAAATATACAAGGAAGAATTTTGATTGCACGAGTGTTTGGCTGTTTTGAGATAGTTATCCTAGTCCAAACATGGTTTTAAAAAGTAAAACACCAGGTATGTAATAAAATTTTATACATTTTCGCGGCCGCTGCCATTGGTAAATAATAACTTTGTTTTTTTTAATTTAGCTCGAACCTGGAACTCAGAACTTCGCGGGCTGATTTTACAACAGTAAGATTAACATTTCCGAGCATGTGTGAGAAACTACTTCTATGCATTGAAAACATCCAATACTCAGAAAGAAATACTCGTGCTCGTCACACAAATATTTACCCATACCGGGAATCGACTAGGCCAACGCGTCGTCAAATGTCGTCGTCGTATGTTGTATTATTATTAGCCTGTTATGTCCCACTGCAGCAATGCATCCCTCTCTGTCTTCAACGCTTCTCTTGTCTTAACAGCAATCCAACCAATCCCTTTAAAATGTGTCAAGTAATATCCTGCCATCTTCGTCGAGGTCTGCCGCAACTCAAGCTCTGTTCGGTAAGAGCTCATCAAAAAATTTTTCGTCCACAAATCATTCCCCGTTTACAAATCTATATCTTAAAATATGAACGTAAAGGGGTTTGGGTAAAGGTGTTGTCATTTGTAAAATTTATATATTTTCAAGGTGAGCGGCCATTCATAAAAGTGGTAAATTATGATAGGATTATTAAAAATAAACATATTTTGTTATGTAATGTAATACTCTAAAGTGCATCAGAGCCGAGATATTTAAATATTCATACTTGGGCGTACTTTTGTACTAAAAACTGAATACTTAAATCTTTAAAATCTCCGCTCCGATATTATTTATCGCCATAAATTATATATATCTATGTGTATTTAGAGGTCCTCTAAATAACTATGTCAAAATCATCCGTGGCCGCTGAAAAAAAATATGTCAATATTCTTCAAACAAATTTACCCAATGCCCTTTGTGTGAAGTGACCATAAAAAACCTTTCTCTCTTCGAAAAAAATACTCGCAAAGAACAGAAACGCTACGCATCGATCAGCCACAGTCTTAAAAACGCAATAACTTGCGAATGGTTCCTAGTTTCGCCTAAACCGCCATTCCTCATCGAACTCACGAACCACCATAAAAACCAGCGAAGTCAACTTCGCGTGCCGATTGTGAAACTACATAAAAATCTACAAAGCCTCGCCTAAAATCAGCGTCGTAAGGTTGTTTATCGAGTGTATATGTTATAATACTCCATATACAGGGTGGAAAGAGACTGCCACCCGAACCCGAAAATGGGAGATTATGATCTTTGGTAAGTACTATATTTTTGTCCAAAAAATTATGCTCATATCTGTACCTAATGGTTTTCGAGTAACAGGTTGTTAAGTTTAATGCATAAAAATATTTTTTAAACCCCTTTTGCCAACAGATGATATGAGTAGGTTCAATGGCCGAATCTTAACCTTATTAAAATCAATTTTTATACCTTAGGGTAAGGTTGATCTCATTACAATTACCATTTTTTTCTTTTTTTTTTTAAATAAAAATGTACCTTTTATTGGATAATCCATTATACTCTGTGGATGAATATAAATGGAACTGAAATTATTGTAAAAATATTATTGCACTGACATGTAAAAATAAATTGCCAAATTGTGCAAAATGTGGCTACAGAATTATCAACAAATTTTTAGAGATGTAGTTTTTCTGTAGCTCTGCCTACCCCACCCTTGGAACAAAGGCATGAGTTTAAATATGTATGTATTGACATTTATTCGTATATTGACAACGGAAAAGTGACCATTTATTAGATGTTTAATTGTAATTGCTTTAATAATTTAGTGTTATTATTAGTATTTATGTTGACGATGTCAATGTAGTTTCGTATTTGTTGACATGCAATGCAATTTATATTACATTGACGAATAAATAAACTAAACTTATCTAAACTATTACAAGTCACTTATATGCAATTGTATTTTCGGCCTTCGACCTTCGTCCTTATCCACACTGTATACGAAATAGGGCTGCACTTTTGTATTCCGTGATAAAACTGCCGGAAGGTCCTGACAATATCAACTTGTACGGACATAAATTTGGACATCCCTCAAGCAGTAAACCGGCGGAATTGATTAGCAGCAATCTGCTTATCCCTTGAACCTTCGTAAATTATCAGCTAATGCCCCTCAGGAGTATCAAATGTCTGTTCCCGATTTAGTGTTTGAATTTGGGTGAATGGTGCCGTAAATTCAGACGTTTAGGTTATACGCTTTTGGAAAATGATGTGTTTGTTTATTAGTAACTGGTTTACATACACATTTTTAAATTTACAGGATTTTAAAGTCGTTGTATACGTATGTGGGAGCATTAGGAAATTTAGCAACAGTGTTATATGAGAACTTTGTGGTTTAAAATAAGATGTAGTACTTGTAACAAGGATCAATAAAGGAATGCTGAAGTGGTTTGGTCATGTGGAGAGAATGGATGAAGTGAGATTAACAAAACAGATATATGAGGCAAGAGTAAATGGGAATGTTGGAAGGGGAAGGCCGAGGCGAAGGTTCCACGATCAGATCGGGGACGTATTAAGAAAGGGCCAGGTCAGGAGTCCCTAGACCGACACACGTGTATGAAGAGACTTATGAGTGTGGAGGAAGCGAGGGAAGTTTATCTGGATCGTAGCAAGTGGAAGGAAGTGGTCTCTGCCTACCCCTACTGGAAAGTGGCATGAATGTGTGTATGTAAGTATGTATGTTTTATAAAGATTAACACAAATAGCTTAAAGTGCTGCACTAATTAGAAAATGAGTATTTAGTACCTAATGAGTGTATGTATAGTCACCAAGAATAATACCTAATCCAATATTGGGCCCCAAAATATCTGACACGTCTGATATAACTATTTAAATTTAACATGAGTACTTTTTTGCCTGTGTAGTGTCCATTCTTTTTGGGCCATTCGTCCGTAATGACGTCCATAGTTATTTTATATTTCAGTGAAAAACATGAGGATTTTTACACCTCACATTTAAAAAAAGACTGTGTTGACTTGAAATGCTTTGTTATTGCTATTGCTGTGTTATGTATGGAAACATTAAAATTAGTTTTTTTACCCGGATCGATTTCAAATTACGCTGTCTGATATAAATATCATATATTTTATTATGTACGTAAATGAACTAGTAAAGTATCATTTTGTGCTTCTAGCGAACACTACCAAAAAGGTTGTTTAATAAACATTATCTATTGACTGAATTTTCTACTATAGCATCCTATTAATATTATAAATGCGAAAGTTTGTGTATGTGTGTGTGTTAGTCTTTACTCCTTCACGCTGACGGCTGAACTGATTTAGATGAAATGTGGAATGAAGATAGTTTATGCCCTGGGTTAGCATATAGGCTACTGTTCATCCCGAAAAATTTAAAAGTTCCCGAGAAAGTTACGATAATCGAAACCTACGCGGACGAAGTCGCGGGCAGAAGCTAGTAGTTACCTAGTTACTATACACCATTATTATTCCGAATGCCTTCAATTCCAACCACGAGGTAAAGAGAATTACACCCGTTTCACCGTAAACGGACACGTAGAAGATAAAAATCGTCCGTCACTTCGATATTCAAAGGGCCACGTTAACCCTTCCATCTCCTGTCCAGAAGAAGGGCATAACAGTATGAGATCTATGAGCACTTAGTGCCTTTTTACTTGGGAAAGGAGCGTGTCCTTAATACCGACCCAGGAGGTAATCTCTCAAGGGAAATGTTTTTTTTACACTGGCCCACTTTACGCTACCTTTGTTTGAATGTGTGAATGTGTGAATGTGATATCAAAATGACTGGAGTGTTTTTCTTTTATATGTTTCTGACAAAATTTAGTAGTTATGTCCTTGTTAACATAATTATTGAGTCATCATTTTTATACCGCTGGAACCTTGAACTTTTTAAGATTTTTGAACAACCTGTTTGTGAGTATCTTTGTCCTTGGTTAATTGTAGCTGATACACACACACACACACACACACACACACACACACACACAACACACACACACACACACACACACACTACACACACACGCACACCACACACACTTTTACACTTGTACACTTTTATCAATTTTATAGGGTTACCTAATTATTTTATCAAAATATCTTTCAACAAACGTATCATTAAGTAGAAATTTCATTTCATCGACAGGCATTTCTTGCTGCATGAGTTTTTTTGCAGTTTCAACTCTAACCTAAACTAATTTACGTAATATATATTATCCTGAAAAAAAACATGGTTTCAGGAAAAAATGGAGTTCGATGAACTGAAATTCGATAAAACGATGGGTTACCATTTTATCATCTTAAGGCCCAGTATACAATAGGATGTACCTACATAATCAAGGCAATTTAATTTGAACTGTGTTGCAACTAGGATAAGGTTTATTTTTCTATGTTCATTAACTGAAAATCGCATTAACGTACAAACGTAATTGAACTTTATTGCCTTGATGGTAGAGTCTAAGTCCCACTTGCAAAAAAATCCCTGTTTGTCGTATGGTGGGTCTTACGAGGTTATAGGCACCTGCCGCCGCGTAATACTAACTAAGGTCAAGTTATGATAGGTCAAGAACCAATTAAGTGAATATTTAAATTACCAACAAAATCAAACAACTTAGAAGTTGCTCGAACAAGGAACTATAACAAATTAAAATTAATGATGGTAGGAAATTTAAACGAACAAGTAAATTATATTCCTAATTAGTTACGATGTAAGAAACCCCGAAAATTAACACCAAACATGTTCATAATTATGAATTAATTGTTCCCCAATGGCTTCACGATTTCACACCAACCCTTCGGGGTCGCCTAACCCCATGCATAAAACATCAGCTAATAGAAACTTTTCATCGACCAAAACCCAAGGTTCGTTTTAAAATTCACTGGGTTCACGTAGGTCAAATAAAGGTACGCAATGGTGTTATTCTTACAAATACCTTAAAAAGATAAAGGTAATAGTAGTTTTCACAATCGTGTTATAATAGAGAGGTTTTTAGCCGAATACCGTGTTTAGGCCACGAAGCTTGCTGAGTGGCCTAATGGTAGGAGATCCGAATAGAAGACGATTTGCACCGGGATGTTTATTCGATTAAAAAATATTTTATACCAAATTTAATATGCTAAGTAATATATGGCGAATAGGTAGGCAAAAAAATTTCAGTCCAATATATAATTAATAAAAAAAATAAAAATTAACTATGTTTAAAAAAAATGCAATAGCTTGTTTAATAGACAAATTACATACGAAATTATGAAGCCTATAGAATATGCAAACGTTAGGTTGATTTTTTTTTTCCCGTCAAATACAGGCCCGGGTAGGCAGGTATAAACAGGTAAATCGGTACTAATAATTTGCACCAAACCTAACGTTTGCATATTCTATAGACTTCATACTTTCGATTAGTATGTAATTTGTCTATTAAACAAGCATTTGCATTTTAAAAAAACGTTCATTTTTAGTATTTTTTTTAATGATATAAATACGGGACTGAAATTTTTCAGCCTACCTATCCGCCACATATTATTTAGCGTATTAAATTCGATATAAAATACTTTTCATCGAATAAACAGCCCGGTGCAAATCGTCTCCTATTCGGATCTTAGACCATAAGTAAGGTACGAGATTAAAAAGCTTGATTATGACACTATTGTGAACAATACTTTTGTACGAGTTCATTAAAATTTATAATTTAAGTCATTAATACGAGTAAATAAGACAACAAAATATCGTATGTACAGTCAACAGCATAAATAAGTGATCATTTATTTATCTTGTCACTTTAACGTCGTGTTTGAAATGTCATACAAAATGGTGAAACGATTGAAAGCGACAAGGTACATAAATGACCACTTATTTATGCTGTTGACTGTACCTACATTGTAAAGGTTCTTTGACTTTTCAGGTAGCAAGGTAAGTGTGGCTTCCTCTGCCATATTAGTTATTTCTTGAGGAGTTTAAGATGTTTCGTCACTGTCACTACTCATTTTCTTAGTTTTTATTTTAACTTTTTAAGCTTAGCTTTGAAAAGAAAAGTTATCACACCACCAGCGTCCGTAATGTTGCAGTACCGTGCTGTGATTGGCTAAATACTAGCCAATCAAAAAGCGTAGTTTTTTATTTTTTTATGCCCTGGATACAGCAGCAAGTTTAAGTAGATTTTTGACAGATGACGCGACGTTGCTAGTTACGACCCGAAACGCCATATATTGGCAATTTTATATCGGATCGAGTCTCCTTAAACAAGGACACATATTATAGAAATACAAAGTTCTATTTTCAAATATTTTTCGGTTATCTAGAGCGCATTGAAACAGTTATTTCGGTCGTTTCGGAAGTAGCATAGACTATTCAACGATGAAAAGAGTGACGTTGCAGTATTCTCTATGAAATCTTAATACACATATTTTAATCGACGAGTAAAAAAAAGATATGTCAGTAATTTCTACGATGAATTTACCGAAGAACCAACATATTATGACCCTTCAGCGTCGTAGAAAAATGAAAGGATAACCAAAGACTTTTTGTAACCCACCTTAGGTCTAGACTCAATTTCACATTCTACAGCAATAAGGGTAGGTTTCCTATAAGTAAGAAATGACTGCGCATCTCTAATGACATTAACGACCACAAGCAATTTTTTTTTAAATTTGTCCTTTGGCGTTCCTGATCTTACGCTGGCATTATGCCGCCAAACAGCGTTGTTCGAATTGTTATGTGCTGGTGTGAGGACGACACAACCTACCAGGATAAAATAATTAGCAGATTAATTCCACCTTTAAATTCAGATTAATTTGCAGATGCAGAATGCAGATTAATTTCTTAATTGTTAAAATATGCATGTTATTATTATGTTCAATAAAATCTTAAATCTTAAACCTTAGTGGCAATGGTTGATAACTAGAGTTGGGACTTTTGGTGGTAAATCGTGGTTCTAGAATCCATGGAGTCGCCATTTCCTAATTATTATAATACATACCACTTTAATTTTGACCTCCAGTATTTTAATATTAGAAAGAAAGAAAAAACATTTTTTCGTGACAAACAGACAAACAAAACTCAAAAAAATACTGACGTACACAAAAAACTGGCGTTAAAACCAGCGCTGGTCTTCCGTTGGAACCATCTAGTAAAACACGGAAGATTACACATACACAGCACACACACACACACTAAACTTATATAAACAAAACAAAAAGAAAGAAAAAGTGAAAAAAACATTCAAACTACAAACATTGAAAAATTCATTTATTCATTAGACCGCTAAACTAATTTAAATGAATTTTGGTATTGAGGACACTCTGCTGTGAGAGCGTTAAAAACAAGCAAATATTAGTAGGTATGGAATGACTGAACTAAAAATGAATTTACTTCATTTTGAAATATGACCATACTGAAGGTCAAAATCAAAGTGTCATGTATTATAATAATTAGGAAATAGTGACTCCATGGATTCTAGAACCACGATATCCCACCAAAATCCTTACCCTATTGATAATGCATTCGCATTCTAAAGATTGCAGTCAGATTCCAAATGTTTGTGGGTCTGTGATCCCACTTACCATCAGCTGGCCTGTGTGCTTGTTTGCCTACTTGATACTAGGATTTCAGATGTTTGAGGAGTGATAGAAAAAATATGGAGAAGTTAAGATAGAGTAGATATAGAAAAGCAGAAACGTGAGAAGAAATTTGGACCTCCATCAACAGAACGAAAAGCGAAAGGGGTAGCTCTTACTTAATGATAGCAACTTTACGGTTCAAAACCAGGCAAGAGCATGTCGGACCATGCTCAGTGTAGGGTTCCGAAGGCGTTACTACAAACAAATTAGACCCCGCCACAAACTTAACTTTGCCTTTAGAAAATTGTTATCCCCATACATCGACATAGGTCGCGGTCAGTTTACCAACACCGCAAGTAAGTTTTCGGTAGATATAAACATTTAAACCGTTTGTAACTCAAGAACCAATGAAGTCTACTTAGTCGTGATAGTTTTCCTACTAAATTCATTATATGTGCTTTCATTTCAGATATTTTTTGGATTTGGCAATAGACTGTAACAAAAAATTGCGCTTTAAAGCATAATATTTCATAAACGGATAACTTAATCGAAAAATTATTAACCAAGATTTTATTTTATCACTTTGTTGGCGTGACTAATATGTATATTCATGCCA
Organism: Acleris literana; assembly: GCA_946894065.1. Lineage (NCBI taxonomy): Eukaryota > Metazoa > Arthropoda > Insecta > Lepidoptera > Tortricidae > Acleris > Acleris literana. The sequence continues at coordinate 17,286,531 of OX335678.1, read as the reverse complement.
AATTACAGCTTTCTGACGGACGGACGGACGGATGGACGGACAGACGGACGGACATGGCGAAACTATAAGAGTTCCTAGTTTGACTACGGAACCCTAAAAACGGAGATCATTTAATCGGTTGAGTAAATAAGCTTATTGACTTTAACTCTCAAATAAAGAAAGAAATAAAATGTATGTAACCATTACACAAATAAGTGACAAAAGATAGATAACACAAAAAGGGTAGCGAAAAGGCTTCTGGCCCAACAACATGTCACAAATAACTTCGCGACGCCAATATATTCTGTTATTAGGTTTCTATGCCTTTAGAACTCCAAATGTATTGGTTTAACGGAGAAACCTACGTCGAACTCAACTCGTTAGGGAATAACGTCGCAACAGCTTATGGTTTATTCATAAACTAAACGACTAAAATACCGCTTCCTATGGTAAGGTAACGTCTTAACTGTAGAAAAAATTTAAGCAGTTTAAATAAAGAAACTTCAATACTTTTTAATGGTTTTTTGCATCTCATAACAAAACTCTTCATGATTATTTTGCAATAAAAACAAACGTAAAGAATAATACATTCCAAATAACACAACTCAAAAACTTAGCACGGGTGTATATTATCCAAAACATCATAATTAGGTATCTAAATATTTTGAAAATGTGACACTTTTACCAAGGTAATTTTTCAACATTTGGAAGGACCCATCTATCTCCCCCTTAATACTGTCGTGCTACTTACGGGACACCCTGTAAGTGGCAAAAGATAGAAGTGTCGGTTTTTTATTAGTTTAATTTCAGTTGCGGTACGCAGTACAGTGACTCGCCCTCCCTTTGCTTCGGTTTATGTGAGTTGTCCGTAGCACGCGTACAAACCAGAATTTATTATACATCCTTCCGTGAAAAAATGCCATACTGATGGTGAAAAGCTCAATTAAAACCGCTGCGTGGTTTAGGAGGAGTTAGAGGATACAGACAGACAGATGAGGGAAGTGAATTTGTAATAATAATGAAGATAAATAAAAAGAAGACTACCTTGATTAAACATTACAACGAAGGTGCCACTGGTGCCAGGACGTTAAGCCTTTTGAATACTACAGTCGGTTTTGGTCGACAAATGGCTGTCCCACTGACGCCACCGTCGACCTCAGCCGACACAAGTTCAAAAATTTCATATTTGGGATCAGTTTTTGTTGCCGACTGTACTTTTTTTGCAAAATCTTTATCTGCTTATCAAGACCAAACTATTGGGTCCTAACACGGTGGGTCTACGTTAAGAATAGCGGATATCCTGTCGCAACCGAACACCTCTTAGATACCATAATATTGCCTTGTCATCGGGTTTACATATCACACCTTCAGAACAATAGTGACCTAATTCAAAATTTCAGCTTTCAAAATTCAAGCCATAAATTTATTGTTATAGAGACCTCACTCGAAATTTAAAATTTCTGAATTAGGTCACTATTGTTCTGAAGGTGCGTTAATGTGGTCCAAATTTCAGCCGGGAAGTGGGTCAAATTTAACTTGCAAGATTTAACCCGTACATACATACATACATATATGTACATTGCGAGTTAAATAAAAGCTTGTAAAAAAAGACTTTTTCATATCGATTCAGTGGTATTATCTAGCTGCGATTAGAAAGGGATCAGAGGTGACAGTATAACCATATACTTACGTCAAAGTGCATATGAATTGACAGCTATTCCAATCCCAAACTAATCGCGGTTCCATAATAATTTGCGTAGCATAGCAGACATACTTGGCTCACAGGGTAGGGTTGCCAACTATTTCTTCGGCAAATATAGTATTTTCCAACTCAAGGTATAAAAAATATAGTACACAGAACGAAAATATAGTACAATGAAGAAAAACTTTTTAAAAAGTGTGTTTATATTCGTTAAATATAATGCACAATATTTACTACCTTACTAACATTCTGCCTGCTATTGGGGCAACTATCTGAGCTGAAAAAGCCTATTTCTCCACTCCAACTACATTGGTGCATAAATTCAGGTTGAAATGGCCAACCCAAACCGCGTAACTATGTATAAGGACTAACCGAAATATACATATATAGTATTTTTGCATACTATATATTTCTTCAACAGTATATAGTACACAGAGTCAAAATATAGTACAATACTGTATATTATAGTACGGTTGGCAACCCTACCTGTGAGTGACATTTTGTATTTGACGTAAGGCGTTAAAAGGCTGCATTATTGTCTTATCTTATTTTATCATGCACCCGGTCCTCCGTCCAGGATTCTTTATGCAATTACCCTTGTTACACATTCAGTCCGTGAAATGTTCAAGTTACCTTACTAGGTTTTCCTCTACCGTAAGAGCATCGGTTGCCACAGAAAGCATTTAGGTAGTAAACTTAAGTAGCACGTGGTCACTAGGGATCGAATTCTGTGCTTTGCGATCACGAGCTGAAAGCTGACTACCAATATCGCCAATAACTTGTGAAATTAAGTTGTTTTGTGGTTTATACCTTAAACAATTATTTACTGAAGCAATAAGAACTGAGCCTTCAGTTCTTTGGTTCCTCTTTTATTTATTTTAGTTGTTTACACAATGTTACTCAATTCGATATTTACTTATTTTTATATTTCGGTTGTTTATACAATGTATTTTTATTACGATTATCGTAGTTTTCACTACCCATTAACTTCTTTTACATTACAAATGTTTATCTATTTATTCGATATTGGTTTGGGCCTGATAGCAGACTGAATCTAAGATCAATGTCTGTGTCAAAAAGTGATTTCAGTTCAGTTATTTTAGGAATAAATATTCAAAATCCGTGTTGTTTGCAAAAAGTCCATGTTCTGTAAAGCAAGAGTTAGGGATACCATGGCAAAAAGGCAAATCTTTGAAAAATGAGACTTTTAGTTTAGCTTTATCATAGTGTTAAAAACAAGCCCTGTGTTTATAGATTTACTTATTTTTCCCGGGGCCTCTATTCCACTGAGTTTTTTTGTTAACGACTCGGCCGCCTTTTGTTGGCAAAATAATCAGAACTATCATGATGGTAACAAAACGATAACAAAAGACAATGCGAATTATAGGGCCTGGTTTTATCATTGGCTTGTTCCACTTAGACAATGTTAAGCAGAAAAATAGTTTGTAGAAATCTTAATAAATAAACAAAAAACTAACACCGCCTTCGCAAATTAAAAAAGCTCTTAAACTACCAACCGTCTTAATGATTCGCTTTGAAAAAGGAATTCTACAAAGTAACAAATGAAACTCAATAAAATCTTAGCGCGAACTTTAATTGAAACAAAGAAACAATAGCCGTTGGAAACCGATTCTATTTTTAAACCGCAAAATCCACAGAGTAAGACGCCATTAATTCTAAAGGAGAGCTTAAAAAATCCTTAAAAGCGACCCATAAAAGGATTTCAAAGGCGTCTACTAGAACTTATATATTATTCAGTCAACGTCCGAGAGCGTAAATGAAAAAGTTTTCTGTATTCAATGACTATTGGAATGCCACCAAAATACTCGTAAACCCGAAAGTTTGAGGACTGAACCAGAATTACTGGCGAGACAAATTCTACGGGTGATTTCGGATTCAGTTCGCGAGTTGGACGAATATGAGATTACGAGTATGTTTGTGGCTGATTATTAGTTCAATTTTAATTGTGTGAGAATTGTGTTTTACTATTTTAAGCATTTGGTTTAACGTTGCTCGTGTTTTGAAACAGTCTTGCAGTGTAAAATTATTTATTGGAAAAGTTAACCAGTCATGCTTTGTCAAGATTTGCAAGGATGAGTTAATAGTTGGGATGCGGACTTTGGATATCATAATGTTCCGAAATAGATTTCAGCCTTGCATCGTTACTTTTGACACAGTGTGACATTTATAATTAGTTATATTCTTGTACGTTTTGCAAACTTATTAATTTTATATAGTATGAAGTATAGCACATTATAGTGGCGGTTTCTTTTTATTACCTATGCTGGGATTCACAGAAACATTGCCCAGATTCATCTACTACCTCTACTATAATATTTTTCAGTTCAATAGGTGTTTCGAAATATTCGTCAACTTTAACTAATTCAATGCCTAACTTTGCTACAGTCGAACAGTTGTAAGCCCTTTATTGTAAGAGCAACATAATCAAACTACAGAACTCGGGCAGTCATTCCTTTGTAACATTTAATCTGTGACAATTCTTGCTAGTTACGGCTTTGCCGTACGGTGAAAATTGGAAAAGTCTTTTTGCTCCACTTTAATTTCATTAAGCACCAAATTCGGCGAATAGACATCACTAATTGTAAGTAATGGTCAAACCTAGACTTTTCAATCAATACTTTTATGGTTTCAAAATTACTTACCAGTATTATATATCTTGTTAAATGTACTATAAATTGTTAAGTTTATATTTTTAATAAAAGTAATTCTTGTAATTTACTGACTTAGGAAATGCTTTAAATAAACCGTTGTCTTTCGTTATGCAGTATTTTTTAAACTGTGTGCTTATTACTATTTCATTTCACTTGGTCGTAAGTAGGCTCTGAGGTTCATTTATAAAGCGTTTTAAAAGTGAAGACCAAAAAAATATGTTATTTCACTAGGTTTTCACCCGACTCCGTTCGCGTAGAACTCGCTGATGCTATTCCAATGGCAACTGTTCAGTTTTTCAGGATAAATGTACCCTATGTCCGTCTCTAGGCTATAAACCATTTTAGACTGTAAAAATATTACAAACAAACAAACGTGTTTGTTTTCGCGTTTATAGTATTATTATTAATTACGTGGGTCCTGTTTCAATTGTAAAAAATGGTAAAAAATCCTATTCAGGCACTATCGACTTGCGTCCGCTTTCTGGCTTTTTAGGTTACCCTTCGAATTTGTTTTTGAAATTCTTTGTAAAAATATGGATTGTATCTCAATTGTCTCTGAAGAGGAGTCGAAATATACTCGTAATATTCGACTTTGATCTCGATACTATTACAATAGAGAATATTACCACCTTTGAAGCAAGTTCTCATTTTAATTCCCGTCACGGTAACTTGAATGAGTGAAATCAGTGGTTTTCGATTGAAAAATTGGACTTAAAACGTACGTACCTTAAAAACGTACAGTCGGGGTCAATAGAAATGGCAAAAGACGTAAACAAAACCAAACGGACCTATTTACCATTATTACACAATAATCACGTACTTTTGGACATCGCGTGAGGTATATTTAATTATGAACACGCTTGATTTTAGAGATGTTTTTAATTCTGTAGCTCTGCCTACCCCACTCTGGGAACGAAGGCGTGAGATTATGTATGTATGTATGTATGTAAAACTATTAAATGTACGTTTTTTTAAATCAAAACTCGTTTGCATAAATATTGAGATTATGTGTCAAATAGTACTGTTTTTTTTACATCTTTTGCCATTTCTATTGAACCCCAGTTTACTTACAAACATTCAAATATTAAATGATAAAATTACCGTCATCTTTTGTTTTATCAGACTTACTTACCTTTTTTGACCTTTCCATACGTCATTTTACAGTTGCCTTGTTAATATCCCAGTGGGATACTTACCCAAAATACCACACATTAAAAAGAGACATAATAACCATTTTTAATAATACAAATGCGCACGAAACAAACCTTTTATGAAATCGTAAACTCACTGTTTACGCGATGAAAAATACACCGTTGGGGTTTATTTTCATTTGCCTAAAAGGATGTGTTTCCGAACATCTGTGTCAGTTGACGCAACAAATTCGAAACAAAGTTTGAACAAAGTACGTTAGTAATGTTTCGTTTATTTTAAAATATAGGTACCCCTTTTTCAATTAAAATGCCACTGAAAATCTGAAAGTTTTTTAACTTTTTGAATCTTTTTCACGAACAATGCAAAAAAACATCTTTTATTTAAAGGATTTTCTTTCGAATCGCGGCCCCGTTAAGATCAAAATTAAGATCTAATAAAAAACGCTTGAAATATGTGCATTTAACAACATAACGAATATATTTTGGCTACAAAAGCAGGGTTTCGTAAAATATTTTGTCTTTGATCATAGCGAAGAAGTAGGGTTATAAAAACCGAAGATTTGATAAGCACTAAAGCTTGCTATTACAATGATACATTAATTGATACATACCTGCTAATCTTGATACACATCAATTAATCATTTAGAACCCTGTCATATCATAAGGAAGTAACAAAGATCATGCTAAGATTCATTGACTTTCAGCAAAAGCATTCTATGATGACTCCGCAATTAAAATCCATGTTTTTTTTTGTCATCATTTAGACCAAACTAACGAATCCCTGTTCATTAGGTCTGCGTTAATTACAGGTACTATCGCGATCGTTAATTTGTGACCCATTTCAAGAAAAATAGACTTTAAGTCGTCAATGTCATTAGAGATGCCAAATCATTTGTAACTTATAGGAGACTCAACCTTATTGTTGTAGAATGTCAGGATGACTTTGGACTTTTTTGGTGGGGCCCAAATTAAAGATCATGACTATACCTACCAATTTCAGAGTCCATCGTCAGATCGTCTTGTATATATCATAATGATGATGTTGATGATGCTATCCAGCCGATTTTGACTGAGGCGAATGCTTCAACTCCGTGAAAAGTGTCGATGGTGTGCCCGCACGTTGCTAACGTAGCCAACCTTTTTAGAAAGCCATCATATTATATTGCCCTCGGGTATAACTTATGTATTTCAAAATGCAGCCCATTATGACACCGTAAAGTTGTTGAAAGATAACGAATAACAGACACAAGCGAAGCAAGCTTCAATAAAAGATTGTAAAAATAAGACCCATATTACATGTAGCTCAAATAAATCCTCCGCGTTACCGCAGACTCGATAAAGCCGGATCAAAGGCCGTCAAAAAGACCAACCCGTTCTTAATCCCGCAGGTAGAAAGTCCGGGACACGAAAAATAGTCGATTGTGGAGGCTGCGGGCTGAAAAAAGTACTTTGTCCAGCCATTTGTTTGGTGGACAGGGGAGCAGGCTGCGAGCCATTTTACACTTTAATTTTAAAGAAGAATGGAAATATGTAATTTTATTCCCTTGTTAATTAATTCACTACAAATCTGTTTAAGTCGAAATATGTTTTGTTTATTTTCTGTCAAATCCTAATGTAACAATTAAGTATTTTAAGGTTTAAAGTATAACTTAGTTTTGATTTTCTGCTTTCATAACAAGGCTATAACAGAATATAGATTATTTTGAGAGTGGGGCTACGCCCTTTGCGTTATCTCTTAAATACTGCCCGAGAAGCATTTTTAGAAGAAAATGATCATTTTAATCTAAAATGATAGCCTTTAGTAGACTTCTCAGCAGCACGCTCGATACTCGCTTTTGCTAAGAGAATTTCTACAGGCGACTGATACAACGACGTAGTTTTCGAGACAATGAGGGTTCTAGCTCACGAAATACGAGCTGGCTTTTAGTGCAATGTTTTAGATGAGGGGCGATATTGATCACCTAGCTTCCCCAGCTAATGTGCAGTATGCCTTGCTTCTAGCATTTATTTTGTTAAAAGCAGCTGAGTGCTGTGTTGTTTGATATTTTTAAACAGCTTTTGGATTATGACGTACAGATTTAATGCCAAGATAATGTTTTGTAAGTTGAAGAAGTAGCGCGATTTTTGCAGATTTTAGGAGTAGGTAGGTCAAATATTTAGGAATCGACGCACTCATCTCACACACTCGCCAACCTCCTAGAATTATGTTGTAACCGATAAATGTGTTGTGTATCTATAGTATAGTCAAGGACTTTAATTGTTATGTCACTATGGAACCCTGTCATAATGTTAGCGTCAAACCACATGACAAAAAATAACCTTAAATGAAAGATTAACGCTATGCGACAGGGTTCCATAGTGGCATAACAATTAAAGTCCTTGACTGTACTTACTCAAAATATTACGAAAGCAATGTGGAGTTGATATAAGCGTGGCTGTAGGGTTAGACAAGTTGCAAAGCGTTGGCTTTATGTAAGCTTTTTATTACCATAGTAAAGGCTGCCGACTCATAAACAATACGATTGCATTAGAGATAAAAATAAATGAGAATAGTCTTATAAATATAGGGTCAAACGACCGATTCGCATCCAAAATAGTAATTCTTGGCACCTTACAGTTAGGTCGTTCTAAGAGGGCCGATTTGACAGCTGTCAACGCAGTGTAAAATATAACCCCAAACATATATTTTGTACTGCTAGCTGTCAAATCGGCCCTTTTAGAGCGACCAAACTTTAGTGATTAACAAATTATTAGCATAGAGGCATTCCATCTTAGTCGGTTGGCGAAGCATTTGCGGGCTTATGGCACCTTTTTGGGCACCTGTGTTCCTTTTACTTCATTGTTTAATTTTGTTTTCTGTGTTGCCATTGTTTGTTTTATGTTCAATTTATTTTGTTTTTTTTTTCTTGTGATCGTCGAATAAATGTTTCTATTTCTATTTCTATTTATGATTGCAGTCTTCAGATTGTAGTCTTGAGAATGCAAAATATACAAGTCACATATAGATCCCACTTACCATCAGATGGCCTGTATGATCGTATGCCTCCTTCATGCCATTAAAAATAAAAAAACTGGCAAAGTGCGAGTCGGAGTCGCGCACGAAGGGTTCCGTACCGTTATCTATAAAAAATCGCGTTTGTTGTATGGCAGCCCCCTTAATTTTTTTTTTTAATTATTAATTTTAAATGTGAACATACAACTAAATGTTCTGTGAAAATTTCAAGCGTCAATGTTGCCATTATTAATATCGAGCAAAACACGGCAAAAAATCACGTTTATTGTGTTGTGTTTATTGAGCCGCTCTTAAATATTGATTTTATTCTGTTTTTAGTATTTGTTGTTATAGCGGTAATAGAAATACATCATCTGTGAAAATTTCAACTGTCTAGCTAGCATGGTTCATGAGATACAGCCTGGTGACAGACAGACAGACAGACAGACGAACGGACAGTTTTTACCCTTTGGGTACGGAACCCTAAAAACGGTATTACTTGAATAAGAGTTTATGGTGCGTCAGTAGGATGCCTCAGTGCCCTACTTACCCTTCTTATTTTTTTTGAGATGCATGTTAGGTGCGACGACGAGCAAAGCGCGTGCGCGTAGCATTACACCCTGCCGGTGGCCGTGGCATAGTTCAAACATATCTAGGGCTAAGTTTTTGGTGGCATACCATGGTTCTAGAATCCATGGAGTTGCTATTTCCTAATTATGATATACATACAACTTGACCTTCAGTATCGACATGTTTCAAAACAAACTTGAGATATTTTTAGTTTGGTTTAGCCATGCCTACTAATAAATTTTAGTTTGTAACGCTTTCAAAGCGGAGATATAAAATACCTCCATACAAAAAATAATAGAAATTGTTTCAGCGGTTGATTAATCAATTTTGAAATATGACAGTACCTAAGGTCAAAATAAAATTGGTATGGCGATAATAATTAGGGAATAGCGACTCCATGGATTCTAGAACAACGGTATGTAACCAAAAGTCTTAAACCTATACATATCTATACTTTTAATGCTGCAACAACTAACTGCCACATTACCGGCATCTTGGGTTGACTACGAGCAGTTGGAATTATAGATTGATCTTTGGCCTTTATTCTACTTTGATATCGTAATCATATTGATTACGTTATGACAGCTTCTTATTACACTTTCGGGGCAGTTGTCCAACTGCTTTGTTGTTTGCTGTCGCGGAGCTCCTATTTCTGGGTGGTTTGGCCCTCCGGGCCAGCTGAAGCCCTTGGTATCTACACCTACCTCATATTTATGATACTAATTTTGGTCAGGTGGAAGGAAGTGATCTCTGCCTACCCCTCTGGGAAACAGGCGTGATTTAACGTATGTATGTATGTATGTATGTAATTTTGGTCAGTTGAACACAGCAGTTGGGCCACTGCCCCGAAAGGCTAATTACTTGGGAGTATAAGCTGCCATAAGATCACCGTCTCTATTCTACTGGGTTAATCCATATTGCCTTTAAAATGTTATCGTATTGTCAATGTTACGATAGCTCGTATTTACTTGATAGTAATGCCGGCCGTGTTAAAAGTAATAATATAAAACAACAAAAGGCAATATGATTTTGCCGTGTGGAATAGACGACCAGTGTGATCACTATGTGTATTTACCGAGTCCCGTACCCTTACCATAAGTTACAATTAACGTATCGCTAGAGAGTCGAAGCTCTGTCACTCGCAGACCTCGCAGTATTATGTTATTGCCCATAGTCCACCTATGGTGTCCACCTATGTGGATTACGGAGAGTAGACCAAAATTAACAGGTAGGTTTAGGTTATGTTAGTTCTTCAGTGGGCCCGAAGAGCCAAAATAAGCTAGAAATAGGAGCTCCGCGAAAGCAGAGCTCCGTCGACTTCGTTAAGGCCTGCTAAAATGCCCACGTGAACAAATCAGGTGGACTACGGGCAATAACTCGCAGTAACGCAGTAGTTCGCAGTAGTTATAGAGTGCGAGGGACAGCGAATGCTCTGTTCGCTAGCGAGTACAGTAATTGTAACTCATGGTAGGAGTACCGTATCGGAAAGCGAATAAAACGAAATGTATTCTTGACGACTTGATTTTTACGAGTTTTCTCGTGACCTGGCATTTCATTTGAAATAAAACAACAGACTTGTACAAATCCAACATAATGCTTTATTTTACAAACACTATATTATCGCCATCTAACATTACACTATGATACTATGTATAATACATTGGAGACATCGCATTATATACAGAAATTTCAACATTCAATTATATTAATAACCTAAGTAAAAGATATAAGGCACGTTTATAACTTCCTAACACGAACTACCTACCGCCTAAAGGTTTCCAACATACGTATTAGGAAAGATATATTTAATTTCTAAAATAAATACGTCAATTGGAAACATATTTACAATCAGATTACGTAATCTCATACGATATCTTTTTACAATTTAATTGGTTAGTGTTATGAAAAAGGGAGTTTCATATTAAAAGGCTTTAAATGCGACAAATTTAACATAAAGGATGATTTCCACCAATTGGCTTGCATCGCATCGGATCGGAAAGTATACAGATTGCGTCTATTAAATTATTATTTTCTATTTATGACGGAAACGATCGCGCGTCGCAGCATGCTTTCGGCTACCATCGAGTGTCGCGGAAGACGCCCGCGGTCAAGTTGTTGTGCGCGGCTTGGTAACTAATATAGACTTTAAATACTGTGGACATGATTTAATATCGTTTAAAGACCATAAAATTCATTCCGTTCCGATCCGTTGCGGGCCGTTTGGTGGAAATAGTGCTTTAGAAACGTCAAAATTAGATCGAAAATGGCCTTTCAACCTAACGATTAATTTTGACATGCTTTGTTGGATTGAACTAAGGCTAAGGCTGTCGCAAAACTATAGCTGTTGTATATTAACAAAAAATAACACTTTTTTGCATAACACCATCCAAATTACAAACCCCAAACCTCTAACAGAGGTCAAATAATAAAAAAATCGAGAATGCAAGTATTACGGAATGTTAAAAATATAATTACATATGAATTTAAAATTAAATAAAACACTACGAAGAACATTTGGCAGTTAACGTGAATATACTAATTATTCAGAAATGCAGTTGTGGAATGGGTCACGTGTAAAACAAAATTGTTTAAACGTATTCTTCGTATAATATCTTAAGGTTTAGGTACTAATTTATTTATTTGTTATATTTCTTTTGAGACCGCCTTTAAATAAACTCTTCCAACATTAATTGTGCTAGCCCTTTCGCAAATTATCGACATTCGAGCTGCCTGCTTCTCTGTCATAATTGACTTAGGAAAACGCTGACATCTATGACGTCATCCAACTGTCAACGATTAAACTAAACATAAATCAGCTGACATTGCGCATTTACAAAGCTCGAAAAGGGGATTGAAGCGATTTTATACTTAGATAAACTTCGAAGTGATTTTTTGCGTTTTGTACAACTCCAAGATTTTGACAACTGTCCCGTATCGTACCGCAGTACATTAACAAATATCAAAATAATTTGACGATATGTTTTATCCATGGACATTTCCCATGTGTGTATATTTAAGATACTGAATGTTAAGAGCTCTACAGATTCATTTAAAACCATTACTTAAAACAAAGGAAATAATGACATTGATTAAGGTTGCATTCGACCAAACTGGAATAAAATCTTATAGCTAGATTAAACCAAATTAGTATAGACTAATCTCTGAGTAAGTCTTATTCCAGTTTGGTGAAATGCAGCCTAAGTGTTTCACGTTTACGTACGTGTTAAGGCTCAGAAGTACCTATGAGTTACAGGTCACACATAAGAATGATTATTGGCAGTCAATTACATGTTTAAATGTCTAATTAAATCACATAGTTGTAGGAATGTTAAATGTCTTAAAATAATGAAAATTTTACTTGATGAGATTCGGAATCTTTTCATGACTTTTTTTTAGGGTTTTTTATAAAGGAAATACCAATTTTCATGAACCATCTGAATTGCCATGTTGCATTATTATGACGTCAAAAAAATATTCGAACAGCTACAGATTGCAATCGCAGCAATCGATGGCTTATATAAATATTATAAATATAATACCATCTTCGCTATTTGTATTAATGCAAAGTTAGTTTGTCTGTCTGTTTGTTACGCCTTTACATAAATGTAATTTTGTTTTTATGGAAAGTTTTATAGTTTCAGAAGGGAAAACGACGAAATAGTTTAACGCGAAAAATAAGTGTAACATATTCTTTTGGCTTGATAATATGCAACTAATTTGTAGCAAGTGTTTTGATAACGTTGCAATCTAAATACGAATTTAACACAGTTTTGTTAGGACAGAAATCCAATAGTAAAAAGCTGTGTAACAACTTAATAAAAAACACAATAATTTAAAAACCGATGGTAAGATTATGCTGTTAATAATGTAAGAATAAAGTTAAACATTTTTCAGTAGTCTCAAATAAAATACTAAGTAATCGATGTGAATCAGTCTCCATCGAAATAAGAGTAAAAAAAAGTTTGAGGTTTCTTTGTCATCACGATAGGCTATTATTATCATGTGTCAAGGTTCAAAATTGTAGGGTAATGTGATGGTGCTTATGTTTAATTTAAGTATTAGGCGAATAACATCTAGAAAAGTTGGACTATTCTACGTAATATTCAGTCAATTTTAATTACAATTTCAAAGAAAATAAATTCGCTCCAAAAGAATTATCTATACAAAAACTTATACCTATACTAATTTACGATAAACACAAACTCAATCATCTTATGAGTTTATTTCAGTAAACTTTGTATTTTGCTAGTTGTCACGTCTAGTACAGAAATTCTTTACATTAAATTTAAAATAAATCACATTTTAAGATTAACCAAATGCTGTTACCATAGTAATTACATAATTTTATTATTAACTACATACTTTTAATTTACCTAACTCTTTTATAAAAGTCACAATAATTATGTATTAAGATATGTACAGATTATTTTGAAAATCTTGACCCTTTGTAGCTAAACACTTAAAAAAATACTTAATTTTCATAAAATACCTTTGATATAATAACAAAATAAACAAAATAAATCTCATTTCTTCCAATAATAATAAAACCGTTCCAATTCAAAATCTAAAAATAAATAAATACGTAAATGAGATTACTTTCGCCCTGTTGCGGCAGAAATATCTAATCCGAAAGAAATAATTAAAATATGAATCAATGATTTTTATAAAACCACTGAAATTTTACTGGCACAAAAAGGAACCTAGTTTTAGGCCAAACAGTTAGATAATTTAAAAAATACACCGATATTTTTTCTCTTCTCCTAACCGTCCAAGAAAAAAAAACTATGTTGCACAAACAATTATTTTTAGTTAACCATCTTTTCACTAAAATAAATAACAGCCTTATCTAATTTACAAGTATATTTTAGTGAATAGGCGTGCTTAGTAAAAACGTTAACAGACCAGGCTAAAAACTGAACACTGAAAAGATTTCTATATAGTAGTATCCTTTCGAACAAAAGTCACCAATATGAAAAAGTACGTCACCCAAACCAGCTTCTGAGGCGTCACATCGCAAACAAAACTCGTACGTAACAAATAACGGTTTATTTTGCTAGCGTGAACGCAAGCCTTGGCCTGTCATTCAACTCCATAGTACTAAAAAGCACACAATGCATCCGACAACAAGTGATTCATTACATCTATCAACACTAAGGGCCGTAATAATTCCTGATCTTACTCAATATGCCAGTTTCAAGTCTCATGGTTTTCTATTTCACTTTGACGTTGGAACAGTCATTTGAATCAGGTTAAATTTATTACTACAGCCCTATGACACCGACGTGTCAAATTTCAAATTGTCTTTGTCGCCTATATGAACAACACTTCATCGTAGGCCTCTTGCTACTCAATCGCTAGTTCTGGACTAAGTCTATTAGCCTTGAAGTTCTCCATGTTCCACATCTGGCGGGTCTCGTTGGGATTGCACGACTCCATCAGGACCTTGTCCCTCGACGCACTGATTGCCATACATTTTTCGCTGGAACCGTGCTTCAGTAGCTTTGTCTGAAATAAAATTAAACGTGTTATTTTTTTACAGTTTTCACTAAAATAACGCAAATTTAGGTGTAGTGGGATGAAGATATTTTAATTCGTAAAGGCACTGACTTAAACCTAACCTGCAACATTTAAATTGGTTGGAAGATGTGTTTAGACTAGTTGGTACTGCTAAAAGTTAGCGGTCGCGGGTTCGATTCCCGGTCAGGACAAATTTAATTATACATTTTATTTCTGAGTCTTGGGTATTTTTATGTATATACTTAAGTATTTATTTCTCTATATAAGTATGTTTATCGTTGTCTCCATAGTACAAGCCTTGATCTTTGTTTGGGAAAAATTGCGTCAGATTGTCCTGTGACATTTATTTATTTTTAATTACTTTATTTTTAAATGTAATAAACTCACGTTGTTATCAAATAGCCACAGCTGATTTCCCTTGGCCCCGTGGCACGGGTATAGCACGACATCATGTCCAGAGTAGTCCAGACAAGTCTCGTCGCGCCGGATCTCACCGTTCTTCGAATACATCCAGTACTGTGAACATTTTCATTGACACGTTCACAAATGATATTAGAAGCTCAAATCGAAATATAAAAAATATAATCAACGAAAAAGATAATAACATTATATTTACTGGATATAGAAACAAAACAACTAATGTGTACCCAACTCCTAGTTAATTTATTAATTAATCACACGAAATTCAAACTATAGTACAAATTATTGACAGAAACCAAATCTTTGCAAACATACATACTTAAATAAAAGATGTAAACTAAACATATTCAATAAAAAAAATGATTTACTTAACGACAGAAATGATAAATGATGGTTGTTGAATATGTTTAACGTATGAGTTAGTTAAAAAATCTGTTAGAGAAAGATAATAATAATTGATATAATAATAAATAACCTAGCGGCAGTACCAAAGTTGTAGGAGTAATATTGGTTCAAATAAAATTACCAGTTTGGATTTATTTCATCCATTTGTTAACCCTTTAAGGATCCCATTAAAAGATAAGAGCTGTGTCTACTATTGCTTATCTTTTACATTAATTGACCTTTCAAACAATCCAGCCGTTTACAGTTTCTTTGCGACAAATGTTATTTGGCAAGCGTTAGTGAAGCATATTAGCTGAAGTCAGGTGCTAGTTACATGATGAGAGTATGTTAGTGCTCAGTACGTCTATTTCAACATTGTTACCAACACTTACCGCCAACTGATGATCACCGACACCAACTACGGGAAAGCTAAAGCAGAATAAGGGTGATAATGTTGGCCGCCTTAGACAAACCTGATTGCCGTACTCCCCGTGGCAAGGCCATGTGTTGACTGGTTTCTTCATGTCGTCAGGTCCAGCAGCGGAGTCGAGACACATATCCGATGGACGATTCGCGATCTAGTGCCATCCACAAGTTAAAAAGGCGTGCCAAAGGAAAGCGGGACGAGCTAACATCATTACTTGACAACAATCACATACCAAAACAAACTAATTTAATGACAAACAGAAATCAAGTGATGATGTTAAATCGCGTGATAATGAAAATGAGAAACACGTTAAACAATAGGTGGATCACAGAACACTTATTCCGCATAGTAGAATAAGTTGTACATTAGTCTCCTTGTTTGACTAGCCCATAGACTAATTACACACACCATCAAATAAACCTTGTTTCAGGTAATACCTGATTGCCACCCATTTTGTGGCATTTATGGACTTTAATTTTTGCTTCTGACTCGTTTTCCACTGAAATGCCGTCGAGGCAGTATCTTCGGAAAAAGGCTTGATTTCGTATCTAGTAGTGATCGTTGCAAAAACCAAACAACATTTAATCATGCAGATTTCACAAAAGCTAGACGTGCTAGTAAAAGTGCTTAAAGAGTGCAAAATAGAACGAACGAACAAACAAAAACAAGAAACTCCTAAAAGTGGTACTGCCGCTTTAGGTCGCAAAATAAACGACAGAAGACCTGATTTCCTCCCTGCCGGTGACACGGATAAAGGCCGACTGGCTTATGATGGTCAGACTTGCGCGTCGGCGAGTCCAAACATGTCTTTTGGAAGCCCACGTTTCGGATCTGTGTAGGTAATCATTTTGAGGACACGTCCATTGAAAATTGCACTCACAAGCATATAGTTTCATTTTATTGACAGAAATTTCACATGTTTTCATGTTAAGGGAATATTTTTCAGTTACAATTTGTATTCGTAATTAAGGATTCAAAAGAGACAAAATAAGTAAAAACGAAATTTCAAAATGACACTCACCTCTCCATGGGCGACAGCTTCACCAGGTATAAACAACTCGGGGTAAATATTTTTAAGATACCACTCAAAAGACTTGCACCCTAAGTTTTTCCTTAGCGCCACTCTGCTACTAATATCGCCGAAATCACCCTTGTCATTTCCAACTCGTTGATAGTAATACTGAGCGTAGTCATCTAACCATACCTTAAAAAAAAATGCGCCCTATAAATTGCTGTCACGAAAAATAGTATGTTTGGAAAGTTAGATTAAATTACCTCAGCCAAACGAACAGAATTTTTCTTTAGCACATTCACACCAGTTCGCCATTTGTATGGAGATCGTTTCCTAAATATATGTCCGACGTGCGAGCATGGAACAATTTCAAGAGTGCCACCGCACATCCAAGATTTGAAGGACAACTCCAAATTTTCACCACCCCAGATATCGAAGCCACTGTCATAAGTTCCCAACTTTTCAAAGAAATCTTTATCAATGGCAAAGAGTCCGCCGGCCATAGTTGGAGACCAGACTGGTTCTGCGGTGTGCTGATGTCTCGCACGCTCTCTATTAGGAACAGGGTGCCAATTGAATTGAAGGTTCCAGTCAAAACCTCCAACGTTGACAGAGGATGAGTCTCTGTAGTGATACTCGAGAGTATTATCGTCAATTACGTCGATAACAGGGCACACAACGGTTGATTTATTTCGTGCTATTCTGTCCAAAAGAGGTTCAAGCCATCCTGAAAAAGAGACAACATTAGCAACTTTCTAACTAAATAAATTCTAACCAAAGTAGATTTTTATTTTAGAAAACTAGTTTGACGGCTCTAGCCAGTTAAAAAAAAAGTCATAGGGAAATTTTGAGTTATCACAATGGTTCGGCTAGATAAAAAAAAACTACTTAATCCCTAGAGCGTCGGTGATTTTAGAATTTCATACATTTAGTATGGAACGTGCGGCAATGACGCCGTTACCACCGACGTCCGAGAGGTAAGTGTTTTCGTTGTAGTACCTTCAGTACACTCGCAATGGCTATCGAGGTACGTAAGAACCGGCGCAGTCACGTATCTCGCCCCGAGCAGCCGGGCTCTGATTAGACCTTCGCGACGTGGAGCGCGGACTATCCTTACTCTAGGAAGTGAGGACATATAGTCATCTAGTTGCTGCATTAAATGTGCTGGAAATAAAAAGGTAATGCTATGTCAAACTATAAATATAACTTACGCTCATAGTCGTGCAGTACTCCCAGCTGCTTAATAGCGTTCAGCTGTCTATAGCTATCACAATTACACAGTAATATATGTCACATTTGTGTCACAGAAAAACAAAAATTGCTGATCGTTATTAGGAAAATGGTTTTAGTCTGTACTTCCAACTTTCTTTTTATGCCTGTGTTACTGTCCTTCTGCAGGGTGGCTTCCCCTATTTCCCCCTAATATTAACAATTAAAAAAAACTTTGGTTGTTTGTTCTCCACCTGGTGTGTACTTTGCCGGGAGAATTTGATAATTCCCAAAGGAAAGGTGATCAATGATTTCGACGCAGACGGCGTCGCGGCAAACCATCCATCCATCTGTTTCTATAAAAATCGATGTGTGTATGAGAAGATTATTTCAAGATATTCACATATATTTGTAGCTAATCTCTTCCGAGTCTTAATTATGAATTATTACCTCGACGTTATGATTGTATAGCAACGACCGTGATCACGAGAAGACTGAAGAGGCGAGCATGAATGTCTGCGGGTGGACCAAGCTTTCCGAACTACCCGCACCTGCTGGCCTGTTTCCTAACGCACTCGTTATCGCAATCGACTTCAAAGCGGAGCAATATTTTGCATTTTGTATGCAGACTCGCCTTCGGACTGTCTAAATGAAAACGATTGCGATTGCAAGTGCGTTAACTAGGCCGGTCTTGTTTTTGTTGATTCGAATGACGTCAAGGTAATAATTAATTATGAACAGTAACCATTAAGTCCCGTTTAACTACAAATTTGTGTGTATGTGAGTGCCCTCATTCATCATTTAAAAAAAGAGCTATGCTCTTTTCGGTGGAATAATTGCAACTTTTCTCTGTTCTATGCCAGCTTTTTCACCACCTGAATACGACTGGGGTCCTAGTGGAAGTCGACTTAACTCGTACTAAAAAAGGGTATAATACTCAAACGGAGTATACTAGACTTAAACCATTTTTCAGTTAAACCTCAGAAGAGTTATACCCTTTTTCACTAGGACCCCAGCATTTGCTGAATTAAGTGAGCCTAGGTGTTCTTCTGCCTCTTTTTCCCTCAACTTTGCCCTTCAAAATGTTCAAAAAGAAACTGTCGTGCCGTATCAGGTGACCACCACAACCCTTCCCTATCTCAATGTGTCATTGTCCAAGACTCGCTACCGTATAATGCTATGCTCCTGATTTAGACATTAATTAACTATTTTAAGCTTTTTGCAGGTGCTTCTAGTTATTGAAGACTTTTTATTTATAAAATTCAATTACTTACGCATGTCAGAAAAGTCATCAACAAGTATTATCTCCTTAATCAAGTGGTCAGGCGACCTGTCCAATACGGAATGAACAGTCCTGAGCAACACCGACCAAGCTTCATTGTGGAAGCATATTACTACCGATGTTTGCGGGAGATCTTCTAAATACCGACCCGGTGCCTTACACCTGGAAATAAAAATAACAATTTTATTCAATAATGCACATCAAATCCTTTTTTCATGGCAAGAAGACGAGTACACAGGGCACCTGATGGTAAGTGGGATCTGAGACCCATCATTTGCATTCTCAAGAATACAATCACAAGACAGCAATTCTGAGACTGCAACTGCTTGGTTAAAGTGCAGTAGGTTAAAGGGTAAGCTGAGGGTAAGGATCTGGATGAACCCTGCATACGGTCTTACCACCACTAAAAATGCTTATATAAAGGCATACCTTCTTAATCATAAACGCACTAAAGACCTATTTTTAGTTACAGTATTCTTTGCCCCATTTTGTCAAATTCAAACGTTATAAAGACGGATAAGGACAACGGACAAAGTGAACTTGAAATGCCAAAAACGTCGCCATGTTGCGAACATATTTATCGAAATGTGTAGGCTAAAACTCGTACATACACTAATGGCCTGTTGTTTGATCGGTAGTTAAACTAACTAATGTTCAAAAACCGCTACTAATGGTTAAAATCTCAAGGAAATATCTCAAATTTTCCATTCCTTTTTCGAATTTTAACAATTAGTTAGTTTAACTACTTATCAAACAACAGGGCCTAAGTAGTTTATCTATAACCTGATCAAGAGAAAAAAAACCTCAAAACGGTGCCATTATTACTTATGTGTTTTACCCCATTAAAGATTACACGTTATGAATCTCTACTCAAATTGAAAATAAATAAATCAAACGAACATTACCAGGGGCTCATTCTAATTCTGCTAGGCGAACATTATTGCTTTTAACATGACATGTCATAATATCGTATGGTTTTTAACTCGATCCGATTACTATTAGGTAAATAAGAGCTATCATAATGATGACAATATGATAACATGTCAAAAACAACTAGATTTCATCGAGTACAATAGAGCTCCAGATTGAAATTGGCACAATTAATTTACCTAGACTTGTCAAATTATCTCATTCGCATCTCGTGTATGATTATTAATCGTTCGACAAAGCTATTGACAAGTCTACTCGTAGACATTTCAATTCAGCCTTGTTCGACCGCTACACATTATGTCCGTTTAGCAAGAGCCAGTTCCCTTACTTCAACAGTATACGCCAACGCCAACGCCAACGTGGCAAGATTAACACAGGACCGTTTCAAACAGCATTACTCGCTAAAAGCGTTTTTTTGGATTATAAAATTCCAACCGAAATATTAATGACTGAATGTATTGAGTTTAGAAAACTCTTTTTAAGTTTTTAGCAGATAAGGCCTACTACTGTGTGCAAAAGGATTTGCGGGAAACCAATTGACAAATTAGATTAAAGCTCAAGCATGATAAAGGTTGAACATATAAGACAATGTGTGTTACATAATATTAAAATGTAACATCTGTTTGAATTTAAATACTCACCATTCATCTCTAGGATCTGGCAGCTTCCTCCTTATCGATATGAGATCGCTGACGTACTGGTTAAACGCGTTTTTCTTCCATCCCTCAGCAACTGCTGCTTTAGTCTCCTCGCTGATATTCTTGGGAAGCACAACAGGTTTCCCCAGTTCGCCGGGTGCGTTGTCCGAGCCAGGTGCGGCCAGCACTCCTAGGCCTACAGGATATCAATTATAAGTGGATATTCGAAGAGCGTGAGAACTTATACGATTAAGGACAGAATTAAAACAAGATTATTTTACTGTCAGGACTAAAATGGAAGTTAATTTTGCTAGTGACAAGGTTGTTGATTACAGTGTTCATGCTTGAGTGTTTAGTTTTACAGGCCTAGGGCTAAACTGTGTAGGTTCCTTAGTAGTGCGGTGCGGGAGGAGTGTGTTTTCGTTATGTCGAATGATGCGAGACTTCAGTCGAGCGTGGGCATCGTCGTCGTCAACACGTAATTTGGACTGGCCGTTTTTAATAAAACGCACACGAGATTTATAACCGAAGATGAGTCCTCCGATAAAGGCTCAAACTAAACAAGTTGTTTATGTCTATGAATATGTTAATGCAAGAAAATGTGTTTCCAATTCTACTAAGTATTTAGATAAAATTTAAGTTCATAAAACCGTTGGCAAGGTTACCGGATTGATAAAATAAAGCGTTCGATAAACCATAGAGGCAAAGCTGAAAACTTCAGTTTTGTACTGTTTGAATTCTTTTGTATTTTATTTATACTAAACTATACTGTACTTAACTCTTTTTTTCAGTGTATATTGTCATACGCAACTATACCAATTTCATTTATGTACTCACTTGTAAATATCATAAGAGATATTTCGTTACTACGAGTATTCATCACGTGTATAGCGAGACAGTTCTGTCACATGTATCTTCTCCCGCACCGCTCCACTACCTTAGAATAGTCAGTTATGCGCTATAACTGTAAGAATTTGATGGTAGAAGAATGCTTGTGAGGGCATAATGTGTCGATTGGTCAGTTTTTTGAACTATTATCCCGTCACCAGTCAAAAATATATTATTTAAAAATACATAAAAGCTATTTGAATTACCTTCGATCCCCATGATCCGACCAAGCCAATCGACCTGCGTCTTTGACATTGCTGTGATAAGAAATCATGCAAAACATCAAAATAAGAAGCGTTAACATAAATATAAAACATGCAGACAAGGAATCGTTACTTGCAATAGTTAAATCACAGATTCTGTGCCAGTTACTTTTGCAACACTTAAGGAATTAACCAGATCGTCAAATTTTGATCTATTATTTGTGATCCATATTTGAGGTTACCTAACTCAACTTCAAATTTCCGTTTCCCAATTGTTTCATTTTGCCTAATATTCATAAGTTAGGAATGCATTTTTACCTATGTGAACTTTATGAAATTCCAATAAAATTAACGCTATCAAAAAATAAATATTGCATTCCTTACAAATGAAAATTTCAAAATTAAACTTTTGTGAAACGAAACTTTGCAATACTTGTAGCTTACCATATTTTTGCATTGATATTCATTTCTTTAAATGCTTAAATTTTAAAACAAATATACTTTAATCGTAGAAAAATGGGTAGCTATTAATTAATTGAAACTCATACATTTTTGTCTCTGCCAAAGTTTAGACACTTAGTAAAAATTTATTAAAACAGTAATTGCAAAAATCCTAAACCTAAGAAAACACAACAATTTATATTAATAACCATTCACCAAAAGCATTAAAGTTTAATGGGAATTTGACAACACAACATTTAAGATTAATTAAATGACGGTACACTACCTGTGCCACATGCGCTATCTTAAAATATTGTATACTTACCATCAGATAAATTGTTGCCATACGATTCACTTTTCCTTTTGGCTGATGTCTGTTTTGACATTTTTAGTGGTTTAGCTTCCGGATCTTCATATTCTACTGGGGCCCCTAGAGAATTTCTATTGCTTCCACTAGTAGTGAGCAAAGCAACCATAAACCATAGAGCTGTTAGAATGAGTACAGCTTTCAATATGAGCGTACGCCTCCTCAAGAAAAACACACTGAAGAACTTCATGTCTGCAGCTTTTCTCAAAGTTATATAACTTGTCCAATTTCTCAATTCATTTCACAAATGATAATCTTTTAAAAATCTTTAAGACTAAACTTTTCTTAGATTTTGAGCAACTTTTAACTATCTATATTATAATCACAAATGGTGACTAGCATTAAAATAATCAGATATGTATCTTTTACACGGTGAAGTTTCAAGATATGCTTCATAGATATGATAGTTGGCGTGAACTTTAAATATTTCCTTCACATGACTTCGGTGCTAGTTTTGTCTATAAACTCTTTAGACGGCACCAGACTTTCGAAACTTTCTTTCTAGTTTCCTGTCTCATATCTGATGCGTCCACGAGAACTGGTTTTCGTCCATGTTTTTTAAAACGATTGATAATCTGAGAACAAACAAAGGGGAATTAATAATTATAATATCTCAATAACAATAAAAGTGACTTGCAACAGAAAATACGACCACTCCATCTAACAAACTCACACGCAAGTGAAGCGTGAATTTGTGAATAAAACAAACTATGAATTAATGGGGGATGACAAAACGCCACAAAAACGTTCATAATTTATATCCGTTAGCGTACAATTAATTTTCATCGCGCCTTTTAAAAGGCAGAACGATATAACAAAGTGTGTGGCAATAATGAACTCGCGACATTCCCGCGAGTCGGCCTCCCTGACATATTGTCGGCGATTTTTCGTCAAATTCCAGGCAGGAAGGTAATGGCGCCAGAACGGGGCCTTAGGGAGCTCGGCAGCTATCTCGGTCACGCGAGTTCAGCTATTGAATACCCTCAGTTTTATTCTTTGTGTACAGTGGTGAGCGAGTTGAAATATGTAAATTGGAATTTTTGCACATTTTATCGTTGCATTCAGAGCTTCTTTAATGCAAACTGGATTTTATAATGGCCCCATTAGTGACTAATAACTGTATGAAATATGATTTCAAAACGAATGTTTGTGAAACCTATATTACTATGTCAACGAGTGAGAAAGTTTATAATGATCTAAAAAAAAACATCTGGTCATTCATCAAAAGCAAACTAAAGTCTAAAAAGTTAGAATCAATGCAATAATAACTAATCTCAGGAGGAAAATAAATATAATTAAAGAAAATTACGGAAAAAAGTAATAAAATCAAAAGCGCCAATTCAAAACTAATTCGTAGTACATTTTTCGGATGCAAACCACACACACACACACACACTAGATTGATAGAATCATCATCAGAAACAATGTTTCTATACAGATGCCTCCACTACCGGCTTGGGTGTTAACCTCACTCTGATGAATAGTCCCGCTCCTACATTATCGGCTCTGGGTGCCGAGGCTATTTTTCAGTCGAGCACATTACAATTTGTAGGCCAAATGGGCGAGTTTTACGAGCCATTTTGGAATCCCTGGTCTTTCGTGCATTTTGAATTCCTTTATTTTTATCGCTGCCCATCTCATTAACGGAATGGTTAGGGTACGGTGATGTTTCCTTCAATAATACATTTGTTACAATTTAACAAGCAACGGCATTTCAGTCCATTTGTTTGGAAGTTACGCATTCTGTGTTCACTACGTTATTAGTAAAAGTATGAAAAAGTATCAATATCGTTCTCGTGAAATGTGAAATCTAGCGCTCAAATGAATGTAATAAATTAAATTATGTAAATATTAGATGAACTACGAAGCAACTCAGTAGTTATGTGATCCTCTGACCTTTATAACTCTGGCCTTGATTGTTATGCTCCGAGCGACGGATTGATTACTATACTTAATACATTAGCAGATAGTTAGCTGGCGGTAGTTGAGTTTTTATGCACACCTGTCCAGTAGAAACGTCGATTCTCTGAGGATTCGAGTTCGCGTACGACGTTAGGAATCTGAAACAATGGAAACAAACATTAGTTAAATTAAAATGATAATTCCGATTCTCCTAGCACTTTTCGTTTTAAGAGGTCCGCTTTGAACTTGATGACCTTATTAACTCCAAATGTAGGTGGAGTATCCCTTTTTCATCCTTACAAACATCATTTACCAGAGCAAAATACCAACCGGTTAGTTATGTACGATCTTTTTCAGCTATAGACATGGATGCAGTTAAATAAAATAGCGATTCAGCGGCGATAACTGTGAAGTATCAAAATTTATTGATTTATTTCAACCCCGAATGCTGATTGCATTTGGGAGGGATAAAACCGAAAACCGAGATAGATGGCAATAAATATATGATACGAATCTGTACGGTTGTAAATATCACGTAAATAACATTGAACGGCAAATCGCACTATCAAAGAAGACCCGCGTAATAAATTTTAGTGAACGTATCCCAGGGGCGTTACCTATAGTGCGTTTGGATATCCAGTATAAGTCGAAGTAAAAGTCAAAACGCATTTAATTTTTGTCATGACAAGCAAGAAAATAACGTAGATAAATATATTTAACACTTAGTTTTGTTCTTAGTTTGAGGTCAGGTGAACAAAAAACAGATAGCTACTTTCTTGGAGATAATGTAAGGTAAAAGCGTATTATAGGATCTATCTAACAGACAAAAATGCATGGCCTAAACCCGAAACTTAGTCAATAATAATTTATTCAAATGCGAAATCCTTATCTTGTCTAGGGGACACCGCAAATGTAGGAAAACATATCGAAACTTTTATGTGGTCGTCTCGCACCATCTTATATACACATAAGTTTGTGTTTTTTTTTCTCTCTATCTCTCCCGTAAGATTCTTAATTGGCATGTTTTCCTGCTCAACTACGCATGTTATTTGATACTTTATTTAATTTAATATTTATAGCTTTATATAATGCTAGACTAAGTAGTACCATTGTAATAAGAAATATGTTAAAAAAATGACTGACTGCTGAGTTTCTTGCGGCGTTTCTTCTCAGCAGTGGTTTTGGGAAGCGCTGGTAGATTCTTGACGTGTAAAAGTACCCGTGCGGCCTACTTACTGAATAAATTTATTTTATCTTTTTTCATCTTTTATAACAATAGATTCGTACCAATAAGACGTTTCAACGATAGATAAATATGAATTACCATTTGGCCATATGGGTGTCCCTCTGATCGTAATTGTGGATTGTTATTTTAATAACGTCTATTATATCTTTAATTTTTAACTTTATACTACAGTACTAAAAATAAGCTGAAAACAATTAGACGGCTGAGATTTAAGAGAAACGTTTTGTTATTCAGTGCAAATAAAGTGGTGGTATATTACTTCAGATATTATCTATCGTTGAAACGTCTTATTGGTGAATCCATTGTTATACCTTACATTGTCTGCCAGAAAGTAGCTATCTATTTTTTGTTCACCTAACCTCAAACGAAATTATAATAAATTATGAGAAAACAAACGAAGACATTTTTTTTACATCTTTAAATAAATCAATCGCAATCTCCACCAATCAATCAATATTCAAACTACATTTCAAAACTTTACACAAATTATATTAATAATTTCTGTGACTCTGCTGTACGCTACCTCTCAGAGATTAACCGCGTCTTTTCTCAAAACGATGGGTGCATAATGATGTCAAATTGCATTGCACATCTAACCGCAGGGTGCAAGTCGTGCTTCTGCACCGCATAGGGTCATGGGTGTTGCGCTTTGCGCTCAAGCATCTTGGTATTGTGGTCACGAAGAATTCTATTCTGTTTACTGTTGTTCGTTTGTTATTGTAATTTCGACGATGATCATCATATTTTTATTGCCCTTTTCTTCATTATTTGCATGCATGTATTCACTTATTTCTTCAGTACATAATAATTATACTTCACACACGTGTAAATTGAATATATTTAATTAATTTGTGTTTATATTTTTCGTAAGCTTATAACGTAGAGGTCGAAGTAACTATAAAACATACTGAGTAATTCTGACGACATACATAGATTAATTTGGCTACACATTAAACAGGTGAAAAATGCGATGCCCAAAGGATGGTATTTGCTGATAATAATAACAATGAGCTTGTTAGTAGATTCATTTTAAATCCAATAATATAGTTACTATGACAATGTTTATTTTAAACAGTGCGTCTACCATAAAACATGCGAGTTGATGCAAAGTGGGGGTTATTTCTATAATTAGACATTTAAAAACACATTAGTTACCTTCTATTTATTTTTTATGATTATGTAGAAGGCGAACGAACACAAAGGCCAACTGATGGTAAGTGTGATCTGTAACCATATTTGTTTCTCAAGATTACAATCTTAAGACTGCAATCCTAAGACCGCAATTGCCAATCCTGAGGACTAAGATGGAATGCCTCTATGCTAGCAAATTCACCGGTTGTCTTATCCCCACACCGGAACACAAGAATGCCAACACTGCTGATTGGCGATAGGTTAAAGGATAATAATGGTGGTTAGAACCGGACGGACCTTGCATTTCTACCACCACTAAAATTGTAACTTAAAAGCTTTGTAAAAATGACTTTCAAATAAGAATTAACATTTTTTTACTCAAATTGAACATCACACTCAAAAAAATGAGAGCCGACAAAGAGAATTTTCACTTAGTTGACAAAAAATTATTAAAATAGTTAAGATATTAGTTATATCAACCAAAGCTGATAGTTAACTACAGCAATTTCTTTAGTGATTCAACTAACATCATAGTTGATGTATCTAACGTCTTAGTTGCTGTATCTATCGTCTTGTCAGGCTCGTATGGGATCAAGACGCTTATGCACTACAATCACAATCTTGTTACAAGCGACCAATTTTTTTTTTCAGTGCATGTTGGATATTCAGTAAAGTATTGATAATTAAATAATTTTATCCGATGTAATCATTAATCATTCTTGGTACTGCTATAGTTAGACAAGTATGGTTACAATTTTCTAATAGAAACCGCAGCAATTGCGACTCCCCAGTTTGTCTAGTTCGCAGCTCGCCGCAAAATAATCTAAACAGTTGAGTCGAGACCTCAGCAGAATTATGACATCGAGCCAACTATTTAATTAAAAATTGTTCCACGCAATATAGCAATTGTTTCCAAACTGTTTCAGTTTGAAATCATTTAGAACTGGCAAAGCATAAAGAGACAATATGTTCGTGCCTTATTTTGATCCTTTTCTTTGGTTAGTAGTGTTAGATGCTTATGTAAAAATTTAAAAACATAGTAATTGGTTTTATTAGCTCGTTGTACAATGTGAAGTTAATTAAAAGTTACCGTCTTATTCATAAACGCACAATTACTAAAGTGTTCTTTAAAGATGCTTTGGCCTTATCTGTCATTGTGACATTTCCATTTGATAGAAAGGTACCAATCATACTTTAACTAACTTAGGTTTATAGCTCGTTTATGAATAAGGGGGTTAGTGTTTTATTTTAGATTTTACTCGACACTCTTATATCGTGTTTTATCTTATGGAATACTTACCGGGTCAGATATATTTTTATAAAATATAATAAACGAAGGATGCAAGAAAACAACTTTATTAAAGCACATAATGAAAACGACGATAAAATAAGGTAATTTAGCAATCTTCTCTTGCGGAACTCTCATTTTCCTCTTATAAAATCGATAATGTCACAGTATTTTAAAAACAGTGAACAAAAAAAAAACACAGAATTTGAGACGCTCAACGAGTGAGCCAAATCACATGGTGGTAATCAATCATCCCTACCAGCAATATCTAAAAAGTCGCAGATGCATTGCATTGAATGGGCACATGTAGTGAGAGATAGAAGCTTAAATAAGTCGAATCGAATTCTGAATTGAATGGAATAACAAACCTGAAGCAGATTCAAGCTAAGAGATTATTTCAATAATGTGTTCCAAATTAGTACAAACGTAAAATGGATTTACCCAAAGCATTGTTGTTTAATTTCAACAAAACCATGCCAAATAAAGTATATCTGGAATCGCGCGTTGTACAAAGATTTCAGTTTAAGCAGCTTAATTTGCAATATTTAAAATTTAAATACCTATATTATTTATTAAAATGGCAATAAATACATACAAAATAAAAAAAATACTTTTCCTTAAACATAATTGACTTTTAAACAAGATCGCTTACTGTCGTCTAATGCGCTGTTAAGATTCTCGCTTGATCCAATGTGACATTTTAATTTAAGGGACAGATGCCAAAATTTTCCTTCGAAGAAAATCATTTGATAAACGAAAATGTTGCCATTATAGGAATGTTAATTTCACAAGCTACAAGTTGAAGTCAATTAGGTATTTATTGGTAATTTAATGGTCGCAATAATGTTAGTAATTTTTTCATCAAGTTAGTGCGTAATTGGGTATTTATCCTACATCATTAAATGCAATAAACTGCCCATTTCAAAGTGTTATTACATACGCGAATAATTGTAACATATGGCATTTAAAACATGGCTCGAAACATTTAAATGAAAAAATAAAAATGTTAAAGGGAAAGATACTTTTCATGTCACGCGTTCGCAAAGTTCAACAAGGCATATTAAAGTATGAGCTCCTCATGGTAACGTGATATTACGGACAAATGCTATAAAAAATTATCTCATTTAGTCCTTAGCTCTGAAATATCCAATTATTAGAACTATTGTAATGAGTAGTCATAACTAATAACAATTAACTGACGAGCATTTAGAAACTTTAGTATTCATTTCGTTTTAAAGTTACAATATTTTTGTAACTGGTAGTATCTACTCCAGCTTTTTTCTATGACATGACATGAAACGTGAACCTCTATCTACCATACGACCCTTTGAAAAATCATCACCTCACTCTCACACATGATAACATCCTTTTTATCAAACGTCTTTAGAAAATATCGTCCACAAAGCGAACTTTTCCCGAAGCAATTTTAATATTCTAGGTGGAGAGCACAAGACGTGCTTTCTAGAATGCGACGCGGGGCATGGCAATACACTGGAAGAGGTCAGTGGCTTTCCCATGCACCTTGCATGTGCGACTGTGCGGTCTGTAACGAAAGTCGATAAAATACTTGACCCTTAACTCATTCAGTACATATTTGTGTTGATTTATGGCTGGGTAAGGCTTTAAAGTCAACTTGTTACGTGATTATACTTTTAGTTCCCAAATATTTGATTGTGAGTGTTTTGGCACTAAACCCAAGTATTTGGGAAACTAAATTGTTACAAAAGGATTTTGGAATGACTAATGGGTGAAACAATATTGCTTTTAAAATGTTTTGGTATTTTCAACTCGGCTGCCATTACTGTCAAGTATATGAGAACTATCGCAACATTGTCAATTTACGGAAACACGTCAAAAGCATTGTTTTAAAGAGTTCGAAGGCCGTAGGCCTCTATTCTACAGACGGACGGACAAACATCGGGGGCTTGGTAATAGGGTTTGTCTTCCTTTGGGTACGGGACCTTAAAAATGTACATTAGTTTTCACTCTACTTCTTCCATCTTTATTTTTAACCGACTTAAAAAAGGAGGAGGTTATACGTTCCACTGTATGTATTTTTTTTTATGTATGTTCACCGATTACTCCGTCAATTATGGACCGATTTAAAAAAATCTTTTTTAGTTTTAGGTGTTCCCATTATCACAACAAGTCTAGCATTTGCATTCAGAAATTATCATTTGGTGAAGTGGAACTGATGATGAAGACCACGGATAGCCACCGGAACTCCTCAACGGTACTGATTTCAAGGGTGGCGATAAGATATCTCGATTAAGATAGTTGAGCGACTACAACGAAGAATATTCACTTGTTGATATATGACTATGACTTTCCCGCGGCGTTGCTTGCGGCGCGCTTGAAATAACTTAAAGTTTCATATCAACCAAGAAGTGGGACTACGTAACGGCGTATTATGATCACTAAAAAGCATAAAATAAAATAAATGTTTTAAAAATCAAAAACCGCCTTCAAAAACGCAGGCGAAGGCGGTTTTTTTGTTTTTTAATTTGCATGTGTAAAGTCAAAAACCACGCATAAATTGCATTCATACATCATACTATAATAAATAAAGCTATATTTATCGTAAATATGCAATCTCAGTACAATCTTGCAGCCAATGGTCTTAAAAACATAATCAATAGCCACGTAAAAGGCACGTGGGAAACCGTTTCATAAGTAACTTATAAAGGGAAAAAATACAGTAAGTATAATCAATCAGAAGTAATTGACGTGCCTATCTGTCTTCGTCAATACACAAATGCTTGGGCATATTTTTATTTTGTGATTTGGCGCGTATATATTGCAAATGGGTACGCGGGAAACTAAAGACAGGTGATGAGAAACGTTAGGAAAATATTTATATGCAAACAATGCAGCGATAAAAACTGAAGAAAAATACAGTCGAACAGGTGAAATAGCGAAGGTTGTATATTTCACACATGAAACTAATAATATAAGGAAATGAAATGATTATTTAATCACTACTTATAATAAAATAGATTAAAACTTCTTTCAGACAGAGCTAATATCTCTTAAACGTCCAAACCGAGTTTCTTGATACTTAGCTAAAAACCATCCCGATTAAACTAGATTTCTTTAAAAAAAGTGTCCAAATCGGATTGAGAGATTGGGAGCTACACACAGACACACATATACATGACCACAGACATATATACACGCCACTCTTCTTCTTTTTGTAGGGAATTAATACCAAAATACAGACAGACAGCAGACACAGTGTGTGGGGTGAGTGGATTATATTTGACAGATCGCTCTGATAATAAAAGGTTAAAAGATGATAATTTAACCACAACTGATAATTATAATGATACGTAAGATGAAACTAACAAATGGATACACGCAATGGCCAAATTAGACAAAATAATCAATTAGACAAAAACAATTAGGCAGTAAAAACAATATCGTATTTGACCTGTAACGGAATCGTTTTTCACTCGGCCGCCATTACTGTCAAGTAAATAAAAGCTATAAAAACTTTGAAAATACGATAACAAATCAAGCACAATATGGTTTTTACCGTGTAGATTCTACTGGATAAAAATCATATTGTCTTTGACGCATTATCGTATCGTCAACGTTTTCATAGCTCTTATTTACTTGACAGTAATGGCGGCAGAGTTGAAAGCAAAACCATAATACGTCAAGAGCAATATGGTTTTCCCGTGTTGACTAGAGACCGAGAAAAAGTAAATATTTCATAAGTTATGACAGTCGTTGCGAATCATTTAATTTGCAACGCAGCGAAGCGGGTAAACACATCGCGTTACGGAATAATACAGAGTAATAACGTCATAATTGCTCATACATTGTGCAATTAGCACATAGTACGATTACAAATTGTAATTGATTGAATGCCGATTGGCGATTGGATATAATTGATTTAATATGATTGAGGTAAGCCAGAAGTTTTAAAATTAAATTACCGTTGTTGTTTATGGATTCCGATTTAATTTTGTTTTGGTTTGTTTAAAATTTAAATTTGAAAATTTAATTTTTAAATATGGCAGGCTTGGATGTATTGGGAAATTTTATATGATTGTATAGGTTCACTACTAAATAAATAGTCCATGTTAGCTTAAATATTAAAATTATATTTTATTTTCTTTGTCTATTCATGCATATAGTAGCCTTACCCTAATCTTTTTCTTTTTTATCGTTTTTTTTTTAATAAGTGCTTATTTCCAAATTGCAAAAGAAATAACAGAGAACACCGGTTGAAATATTTCGTTTATCAAAAGTCACGACTTCAATCCTAAAGGCTATAATCAATTATGTTGAACTAGAAATGAAGTAAACATTACTCATCAAAATGATAGTCAAAATTACAAACAGATGACAATAGAATTTTATAGAAAAGGACATCAATATGAAAGGCATATTTATCATATAGGCTAAATGGTTTTTCGTATTGTCTTCAGAAAAACTACATAATCTTTAGAAAACATGCCATAAAACCATAGAATTATTTTAGAAAATATTGATTTCTTTCAATAACTAACAGTCACCACGAATCAATATACATATTACTAACAAAAATATAACCTAAACAAAACACAATCGCGTATTCTTTTAACCGCTTCTAAATTCCCTAGGCAAAACAAAAAGGTTAAAAGTAATTTAAGTCATGTCAGGAGCAGCCACCGGCACCTCCTTCATCAGGAATGCATTAAGCGCAAGCGGCCAGGTTTTATGGGTTTTAAATAGGATATTCTTTTGTCACGCGCTTGAAAAACTTTGTTTTTAAAAAACAATATGGCTTTTTAAAAATAGGTGTACCTAGCGTAGGGAGTGTTATACACTGGGTGGAACAAACATAATATACCAGTAAAAAGGCGTGAGATTTTGAATTTTGCTCTAGAGTTTGAAATGCATTTTTTTTTAGTAAAAACTACTTACTTCTTAATTCTATATCAATTATTCTTTAATCGCGAACTTCGCGAACGTATAACAGAAGAATTACAACCACTTCAACTTGGTTTCGGGGTGAAAGGCGGCTGTGAAGCGGCAGTCTGTACACGACTCGGAACTTTTTTGGCAAATAGTAATTTTGATATTTTAGTGAAAATTGACGTTAAAAACGCATTTATTATTCTTAATTGTATATAGCTATTCCTTTCTCTCACTTCTTGTTTTTTTTTTTGTAAGATAAAAGATAGCTACGGGTACACATTATAAAAAATTCCGAATTTTCACGTATAGAAGTTTTTGTTATCGCTTATAAATCAAACACAACCTAACCCACATATAGCAATTACGTTATGGATTTAATCTAAAATAAAGATCCAGCACAACGTAACTTCCGGATAATTCAAATTTGGACATATAAATACACTGAATAAAGGCTTTATTATTATTATTATTAAAATACACTGAAAAAAAATCAGAATTTTAAAGTGTTCCTAAAAGGTACCCTATGCCATTGACCAGGTTATATTATAAATGATTATGCACACAATTTTGCACTACATGGTTGAGGTGTGAAGCCGCGTTAAACAAAATAAACACCCTAGAATAAGAAAATTAAAAAAGACCATCTCGTTGGTGCTGGAACAATACTTCTTTTAAAACAAGTAACATACTTTAACGATACAGCAACAAACTCCCTTTAGGATGGCCAGACAGCGTCCTTAGGCCAAGACGGCAGATTACTCGGTTCGTCCCTCGGGTACAACCCAGATTATTGAGGTAACTATCCATGGTAGGTATTCCAATTATGGCAACAAAGGACGTCAAGCTTTGGACAGAAACAACAGATAGATTTGATGTTAAACCGATAGTGGATAGATAATTTAGGGTTACTAAATGAAGCAGAACATCATAGATCTAAACTTATATCTGGTGATGTTATAGTGGTATCGTTAACTAAAGATGAGAGAATATGTATTATCGCTACGTATTATTCATTTTC
The DNA here is from genome assembly GCA_946894065.1 of Acleris literana. Lineage (NCBI taxonomy): Eukaryota > Metazoa > Arthropoda > Insecta > Lepidoptera > Tortricidae > Acleris > Acleris literana. Next base: position 17,252,254 of record OX335678.1, on the reverse strand, counting down.
CTAAGAAAAAAAACAGGTGGAAAAAAGACAGGACGAAGAATACTAAATACATAATGCTCAGGTAATGTCAAAAGAAAGCCAGAAATGGCATGGAGAAGGCAAACAAGCTCACAGGTCACCTGATGGTAAGTGGTATCATCTGACCCATATAAACATGACGTATTCTCAAGACTATCATATTAGGACTGCAATCTTATGAAATCTTGGAATGCTACTATTTAATAATTAATACAAAGTACTTAATTGACAACTTGCATCCAAATACAAACGACAATCTTGACTTAAAGCCATTTAAGTTGTCAAAGCGTTTATACTTAAATCCAATTCTACTGTGACGTCTATTTAATTCAAAACATTTACTCCTTAACAGTGTATAAATAAACCGTACCTCAAAGAGAACTACCAATTAAAAGCTTAATTTCAAAAGACCTTTTAATTTCCTTCCCTTTCCTTATAATACCCATCTTTTGAAGTTCAAGTCAAGTTCTTAGTTTTGACCGTAATCTTAGGCGGTCTCCCAAGTTGCCTTTCGTACGAATACACGATAATTGGGTCCTTGGGAGCACCAACTGAAACGGAATATTTGAAAAGGATCTTAAACGTGAAAGACAGGCATTTAAGATATTCAGATCATTAATTCCTACGGTTTGTAAAGCTTTTTGGAACTCGGAATCTTGAGGAGGACGGTACAAGAAGTTTATTTTTTTCGTAACTGGGCTCACAAGTCCCTGGAAAGAGAATTGTGGCAAGTCCTACGGGAAGAGTTCTGCCCAGAAATAAAAAAGAAACCAGTAGATAAGATAAGATAAAAACAGATTTAAAAATGTACGAGTATGATTAAAAATTGGAATTTTCACTTCTTGACCTTCAAATTGATAATTAAGTCTAACTTAAAAAAAATAGTTTTTTTCTTGATCTTCGGCTTTTAGGTGTAATTCGCCAATGTTGAGTTTTAGACAATCACCATGGACTTATTAGAGAAACAAGTCCATGGATATCACACGCGAGGACAATTGTTCGGTTAAAGAGATTTACTCTGGTGGACTAAACAGAAGCACGTGAGGTTAGCTCCACGCGCTTCTGTCAAGTCGTTACGAAAAACTAAATGCGCGGCCTTACTAACAGTGTTGACGTTTTATACTAAATCTATACCTAGTAGTAAATGGTTATTTTAAATGCGAATAAGCATTTTTATTTTGAAACTTAACATTAAAATATCTGTTGTAGTTTAATATTGTGTGAGACTGTGATCTTTCACGTCAGAGTTGCCAATTTCAACTTTTTCTTGTTATGGTGCCTCTTCATTTCCTGAAGGTTAGCAGTCAGCGCGTTAAATATGGTCTTGTTCAGAGCAATTATGAACAATTGTTCTACTGTTTTGATGCCAGTCCACTCCCTAAAGTTACGGAGCCATGACATCTTTCGCCTTCCAACTCTTCGCTTCCCGGTTATCTTCCCCATCATACAGAAAAACAATTTTTAGTTAATTAAAGGCCCAGCCACACCGGATGCGTCCGCGTAGACGTGACGTGCGCATTCGCTTTACACTGCGTTGTATAGTGACATGTCGTATGAGAATTCATACTATACACCGCAGTGGAAAGCGACCGCGCACGTCACGTCTACGCGCACGCATCCGGCGTGGCTGGGCCTTTAATCAAAGCGTAATCATATTAAAATAACAAGCAATATATATTCAACGAGCAAGAAGATTAGCTTATTTCAAACAAGTATGAATTCGATTAATAGGTACCTTAAAAAGGCACTTAGTCCTTATTAAAAACGGTTAAGAAGAAAATTTTGCGTATAACGTGCTCTCAAGAAAATAATTATACTGTGTTATTAATAATGTTCACCCGTAAATAATATGAACACAAGGATGGTACCAATTTAAGCAGATAATTGAAAAATAATGAGAGTGTTGTGCAGTTGGCAGCTCGGATTAAAAAAATACTTGTATAAACCAGTGACTTCAATTTCCAAAATTCCTGTTAGAAATTTACACACTCAAACAATAAAACAAAGTCGCTTCCCGCCGTCTGTCCCTCTGTATGTACGCTAAGATCTCTCAAACTACGCAACGGATTTTATCCTCGTAAAGCCCGCCTTACTGCAAACAGGGAGTTTTTTGTCAGTGGGACTTTGAATCTACCGTCAAGGCAATAAAGTTCAAGTACGTTTGTTCGATAATGCCATTTTCAGTTTATGAAGATAGGAAAATAAACCTTATTCTTATCACAACACGGTTCAAATTAAATTGCCCTGATTATGTATATCTTATTGCACACTGGGTCTTACGAGGTTAATGCGGTTTTCATTATTAGATAGAGTGATTCAAGAGGAAGCTTTTTGTGCATAATTAATTCTGAATTATGTACGGGGATGGCCAGCAAGATCACCTGGTAGGATCCTCCACGAACAAAATTAATAGATAGGGGATCCTACCAGGTGATCTTGCTGGCCATCGCGTTATGTCGGGTGTTAAGGAAAACGCAGATAAACCGAAGCAAAACGAGGGTCCTAGTATAAATATAAATGTTGATTCGTCCCGTTTTAACTTATAGTAGGAGATCCGAATAGGAGACTATTTGGACCGGGGTGTTTATTCGATAAAATTACACTAGCTTGTTTAATGGACAAATTACATACCAATCGAAAGTATGAAGCCTATAGAATATGCAAACGTTAGTTTGACTATTTTTTTCTCGTCAAGCTATTGGGTAGGCAGGTATAAACAGGTAAGTCGGTACTAGGAATTTGCACCAAACCTAACGTTTGCATATTCTATAGACTTCATACTTTCGATTAATATGTAATTTGTCTATTAAACAAACATTTGCAATTTTAAAAAAAAGTTCTTTTTTTTTTAATGATATAAGTACTGGACTGAAATTTTTCAGCCTACCTATTCGCCACATATTATTTAGCGTATTAAATTTGATATAAAATAATTTTCATCGAATAAACAGCCCGGTCCAAATCTTCTCCTATTCGGATCTTAGACCATTAGCAACAAAGCAAAGGTTCGACGTGCTTTTTGCAAGAAGCTACGCAAAAGTTAATATTATGCAACAGTTCATATTTGGGTTGACTACAACTTAATTCTAGTTAGCGCCTGGACGTTGGAACTGAGTTTAAAAGTAGTAGTGGTAGTAGTAGTATGTATGTATGTATGTATGTATGTATGTATGTATGTATGTATGTATGTATGTAAACACTTTATTGTACAAAACAAAAACAATACAATGAAGATTTTTAAGAACAAAATAAGAAAGTACAAAGGCGAACTTATCCCTTTAAGGGATCTCTTCCAGCTAACCCTTGAGAGATTGAGAGAAGTGAAGGTCGTGCATCGAGTAGGCAAGTGTACAACTTTATTTAGGAAAAGAGCATAACAATTAAACTAACCAATAAAACCTAACTATATAAAATAAATACATTCAAATATCTACATAAATAGATATAGAAATATACTATACTTATACATACTTAAACTCCCATAAACTACACTTATGTAGAGGACAGTTGATACCATATTTAGGAGCTAGAGTCAAGCCAGAACTACTTCAATAGTAGTAGTAGTAGTAGTTAGCTACGAGTATTAAATAGACTATAACCTCCATACCTCACTTTGTCAATAATTTCAACTCGGCCGTCATTACTATAAAGGAAATAAGAGCTACCATAATATTGACTATACAATAACATGCCGATAGCAATATGTTTTCATAATATAGAATAGAGTCCGTAGTATCATCAAGCGAGCTTTTAGTAGGCTTTTAGAGGTATTCCAGGAGTGTACGAAAATTCGTGTCAATAATTACGCAATAACTAAAAACACCACCACCATTTAAAAAATTAAGCAATCGTCGGCCTAAATTGCAAACATGCTAAATCCATTTTTAGGATTTAGCAGTTTTGCACTCTAAATAGATGAAATAAAGTGCAATCCTGCTAAATCCTAAAAATGGATTTAGCATGTTTGCAATTTAGGCCGACGCAATGATACCTCTTAAGGAGCGTACCCACTGAGAGCAATGGCGTCGAATGTCCGAGTGGTGTAGACGTTGAGCCGAGCGTTACAAAGCTTACACACCACTCGATGTTCGACGCCGAATGCTCATTACACGCGAATGCTCACAGACACAGTGGGGACGCTCCTGTAGGTAGAGCTAGGGATCGACCAGTTGCGCCCAACATTTTCAAAACACTAATAAACGATAGACAAAATATCAATACTTGTTCCAGGGGTCGTCAAAAATTCGAGCTCCCATTTAGCACAGCTGTATTCCAGGGGTATACAACATTCGCGTCATCAATGACGCGGGGGAATCCGACCGTTTAATGAGACCACAACTTGGCCACAACGAATTGCGCTCTCCGCCGTCTCGTCTCTCGCAAGGTTTAATTGAGCCGCGCTTCACTAGCGTTAGGGTGAGTGTACATGAATTTAAAACTGATTTTTATATTTTATTTTACATAATGCCGAATTGCATAAACGTTCAATGTTTATCTGGTAGCCATCTAGGCGATGTCTGTTCCGACATACTCGTTTTGTACACAATTATTGTTATTTTATTTTAATTGTTTGTTGTGATTTCATTATCTGTGTCACCTTCCAAGTTTTCACCGAGCGGTCCCAACGGAAGACCAGCACTGGCTTCACAGCGAGCACATGCTGAGTTGGGAGCGTTCTCGTAGCAATTATCACTAATGATGTTTCTTTTCCGTTTTTTTATTGTTACTTTTTACGTCTGTGTGTTATTGTGAATATTTTTTCTGTTTCTGTACTTAACTGAGTGTAAGTTTATAATTAAAATTGGACCTTACGCTGAAAGATAATTAGACTATTCTCGCCATTTCTATAAAAAAATAATATGATAACAAAAATCAGAAAAGCAGCGCAAACGATACGCTCCAGAAACTCAGTTTACATTTAGATAAATTAAAATATTGCCTAGACTATTACCAATATTATTTTAAACACCTCTAGGTAATACGGTATACCGTTTCTAGATCTCTAACAAACACTTATTGCCGTAGGACAAATGATATCTAATAAGACACTTACAGAAAAAAAAGGCAGGCGGTTTTAGTAATAAACAAAAATATAATTAAAGGAGGTCTAAATCTACAATAACCTTTATAAATGTTTAAAAAAACAAAAACCCGCCTTCAAAAAGCAAAAAATAACTTCTTTAAAATTGTAGGTAAATAGGTCAGTCCAACTGAAGTCTGCTTTTGGTTAAAATATTGTTGGACGCCGACTTCAGTTGGACTGACCTATTTACCTACCATTTTAAAGAAGTTATTTTTTGCTTTTGAAGGCGGGTTTTTGTTTTTTTAAACATTTATTTTATTTTATACTTTTTAGTGATCCTATTTATGCTGTTACGTAGCTCCACTTCTAAATATTAATGAGAAACTATAGAACATTTCAAGCTCGCCGCAGACAACGCCGCGGGAATGTCATAGTCATATTTAAACCTAAATGTGCTTCGTCATAGTCGCTCAACTACCTTTATCGAAATATCTTATCGCCACCCTTGAAATAGGTACCGTTAAGGAGTTCCGGGGGCCATCTGTGGTCTTCATCATCAGTTCCACTTCACCATATAGTACTTTTTATAAGCAAATGCATAAGTTACAGTGAAAAATACCAAAATCACTATAGGTGTGCCTATAATATTTGAGGAGTTCTCTTGATTTCTCCAAGATCCCATCATCAGATCCTGACGTGGTGACAATGGGACCAACTAGAAAGTATAACCATTCGAAAAACGAAAAAATTTTTCAAATCGGTCCAGTGGTCTACGAGTAATCGGGGAACATACATAAAAAAATATATATATATATTCCGACGAATTGAGAACTTCCGCCTTTTTTTGAAGTCGGTTAAAAATGTTTAAAAAAACAAAAAACCGCCTTCAAAAAGCAAAAAATAACTTCTTTAAAATGGTAGGTAAATAGGTCAGTCCAACTGAAGTCTGCTTTTGGTTAAAATATTGTTGGACGCCGACTTCAGTTGGACTGACCTATTTACCTACCATTTTAAAGAAGTTATTTTTTGCTTTTTGAAGGCGGTTTTTTGTTTTTTTAAACATTTATTTTATTTTATACTTTTTAGTGATCCTATTTATGCTGTCACGTAGCTCCACTTCTAAATATTAATAAGAAACTATAGAACATTTCAAGCTCGCCGCAGACAACGCCGCGGGAATTTCATAGTCATATTTAAACCTAAATGTGCTTCGTCATACTCGCTCAACTTCCTTTATCGAAATATCTTATCGCCACCCTTGAAATAGGTACCGTTAAGGAGTTCCGGTGGCCATCTGTGGTCTTCATCATCAGTTCCACTTCACCATATAGTACTTTTCAAAAGCAAATGCATGAGTTACAGTGAAAAATACCAAAATCGCTATAGGTGTGCCTATAATATTTGAGGAGTTCTCTTGATTTCTCCATGATCCCATCATCAGATCCTGACGTGGTGACAATGGGACCAACTAGAAAATATACCCAGTCGAACAACGAAAAAATTTTTCAAATCGGTCCAGTGGTCTTCGAGTAATCGGGGAACATACATAAAAAAAAAAAAAAAAAAAAAAAAAAAAAAAAAAAAAAAAAAAATATCCCGACGAATTGAGAACCTCCTCCTTTTTTTGAAGTCGGTTAAAAAAGCAGAACAAATTGCAAAAAATACACGTGCGTGTTTGAAAAATCATTTTGTTTCTCAAAAAACTTTATATACTGTAAAATGTTTAAAATATTTTATTTCATACCAATATTACAGCCGCTTCAATTAAGCTGGAAAATGATGCTTTTATGGTCATGCAACACGCATTTCCCTGAATATTTCTGACGGTTTTGTTTTGTAATGGAATGGAAAATGTAAAAAGGCTCCAATTTTAGTAGGTATTTCACTAATTTCAACGCATTTGATAGTGCTTTTATGTCAAAATAACGTGATAAAACTGGGTTAATTATTAATAAAACTAGTGACTCACCCTCGATTCGCTTCGGATTATCTGAGTTTTCTCTAACACCCGTACATTAACCAGAATTAATCTATATATATAAAAGGCAAACCTGACTCACTGACTTATATACCTACAGGGTATTAGGCAGAAGGTTGGACAAACTTCAGGGACTAACTCTGTGGGTCATACTCATCAACTTTTATTACGGGACCAACATCCAAATCGAAAAAAAACAGCTGTTCCATACATTTCGGCGATGTTTTTTTTTTCGCGATACTTATTGTGAAAATAATATTGCTATAAACAGCATTTGAGTAACAGCACATTACTATAGAGGCCGGGACAAAAGGGGTTGCCGGCCGAAGACATATAGACGGCCGAGCAAAGCGCGGCCGAATAGGTCTGAGGCGGGCAACCCATATTTCCCGCCGAGGTATGTATAGTGCTTTTCTCAAACATCAAACATAATAATAATTCATAAAAAAATATACAAAAATTACAAAGTCAAATTACTAGGAGTGCATAAACATTTAAAGTAACCTACAGTGCTCAGTCATCCGCGCTGTGTCGGGTGCGCCCGCCCGCCCACCGGTGCCCCGCAGCGCACCGCGTGCGATCTAAGTTGCGGTACGCACCCCTAATTACCTTTGTTCTCCTAGTACTTTAGATAAACATGCAAACGCTTTGGTTGGATGCACGGCTTAGTATATTTGAAAAAAAAACAGCTATCTAGACTGTTCATAAACACAGCCGCCATGTTTACACTAAAAACAAAAAATCGTTTATTGTTGTTTTTTAATACGCATAGTGGCAGAATGTCATGATGCCTGTGCCACAAATTTAAGTGGAATAGAAATTAAAAAAGAGGACTTTGCCGGCCTAGGCCTGCACGATTTGTATGAAATTCCATAAACGACCTCTTGTCCTAGCCGCACCTGAAACGTCATACTTGGCGACCGATATTATAAGGAACATAACATCAATATTTCATGGCATGTTTGAGAAAATATTCTAAAAATACTATACCTTTTAAAGGTCTTAATATTTACAACACTGATTTATATAAAAATCTCGCAATGAATCAATTCGATCATGCCTAAGAATACTTCGTTCACTCGTGTCTAGAATTGTCCCTACTTGAGATTTATTGGATCTATTTCCACTGCCGCACAACATCTATACTGTCGCCCAAAAGAAAAAGGCATTATAAAAGCATGAAGTCCAAATATAAACCGCCTTTTTGCTTTTGCCAGAAGATGCCCGACTGCTTATATCCTCAGACTAAAATAACGACATTTCCTTTACTGCAATAGTTTTGTGTACTAACGTATTTATTTGACACTTACAACCAGGGGTCGTATACCAGTATTATTTTCATACAAAAATACCGGTATACAATGTCGGTCGACATTTCGTTTATTATTGAATATTTTTTACTTCAATCAATTTATTTAATATATACAATTTTATAACCTCAATCACAATTGAAAATATCAACGAAATGTTGCAAATTAAGGAAGATATTTCAATTTTAATGCATACCAGTATACGAGCCCTGCTGACAACCTTCTTTTCCCGTTTTCACAAAGCAGTACAATTGGATATGCATTGCATAATTCTGGGGATCTAGTGCAAAAGGGTTTAAGTCAACTTAACGTGTTCTACAAAAGGGTATATACATAAACGGGGTATACTAGACTTAAACCCTTTTTCACTTGATCTTCAGGAGACTTACACCGTTTTTCACTAGGACTCGAGAATTGACGTGTTCCTATGTATACTGGGCTTCATAAGTCAGTTCGGGGGGCCTAAAATGGCTGCGTTTATCGCGTAAAACATCTGTCACTTTTTGACAAGTATATAAGTACGAGAGTGATGGACGCTTTATCCACATTTTGTCACGCGATAAACGCAACCATACTATGCCCGCAGTTCTGGGGCAATAAATAACTTTGTACTTCTAGATGTTGACGCGATCGAAAGACTTAAGGTGGTATTTAGGTGTAACGGGTACTCACTAGCAAGCTGTAACTGTAACCGTAGCAGTTACAGTAACGAGTTTCCAGCAGAGAACAGGCTCGTGAGCCGCGCACATCGCGATGCACGTGCAACAGTTACAATGACAGTTCTCTAGTGTGTACTCGGCTTTAAATATCATTGGCGTAATTTTTTTGATTCTAGATTTTTGAAACTATTAACGTATCTTTTGGTAACTTATAAATAAATAATAAATGAGTATTAATTTGTTTGCGTATCACGTAACGTCATAGACTCGATTAGTATATTGGACATCGCGCTACGATACATAATTCGCACCTTTAGAACAATAATGACCTAATTCAAAATTTGTGCTTTCAGATTTCGAGTCATAAATTTATTATCATAGAGACCTAACTCGAAATTAAAAATTTCTCAATTAGGTCACTATTGTTCTGAAGTCGCGAAATGTCGATATTTAATACAGGGAATCGAACGTAATAGACGTTATAAATAAATGTTACCTCATGTCAGCGTCTAGCATTCCCTTTAACATTAGTGAAAAAATGGTTAATATTACAAGAACTACACGCAATGTTTGCTGAATTGAATGTCAATGGCAGCTTAGTGAAATAGAAGCTCGGTTTGCTTTTTCTTTTTTTAAAGGTTTTGTTGGCAAAAATGGGGCCTGTAACGGGCCTGAAACGTCTGTCTTTTTACTTATTACTTATTTAATATTTCCTCCATATTTAAAAATTAAGTTAATAATTAAAATATTTATTCCGTCACTATTTTAATATCACTTAAAAATACTCTCTTTAATTAATTTTATGACAAAAAAATACACATTAAACATAACAACAATAGCCATCGCCACAAACCATTCAAACTTTTAATCTTTATTTTTCTCTCTCCTAATTGCAAAAATATATTTTTAAAGACAATAAGTCGCGTGTAAAAGCCCTAAGGCCGCGCCGGCACGGTGCAGTGTGAAATATTAAGCGCCACGTATAAATTCTTACGCCGGGAACCTATTCATTCCCGGCCGTACCTTCCTGGCGCTTTATTTGGCGCCGCGTGATCACTATAAATTGAATATTTTATACAAAACCCGTTATAATATGAGAATACAAAACGAGACAAGAACAATTAGATTTGAGGAATTAGAATAGTAAGTTTTTTTAGACAAAGAATGATGGGCAAATTGGCCTATATGACCAATAAGAACAAGCGATATGTCACCGGATAGGTAATTCTAAGTTGTAAAACTATACTATGGCAGATAGTTCGAAATCTTTGTGTGAAATAAATTATTGCCATGCAAAGACGGCAGCATTTCATAGTAATTATGCTAAAGTCGTCTATGTAGGCGTCCCGATGATCCAGATTTAAAAAAAAACTCCCAGTTATTTGAGGTTTCCCGCTACACAAAATCGTTGTAGAATTAAAAAGGATATCCGATGATAGAGTGCTTATTGTTATTGGTTTCTAGGCCAGCGTCCATACATTTTTGCCCATCATTCTTTTTGTTGTTGGCTATACATTTCTTGTACAATTTGTTGTCTGCTTAATGAGACCAACACTAACGAGTCGAGACTAGGTGGTCCTATGTTAATACGGCGAAGATCCTGTCACCACCTTCCAACTCCATCATCAGATTAGCTTTTTGACAACATAATATTTGGCATTATCTATGTAAAGGGACCTTATTGTCGATGGCGCTTACGCCGCACTGCGTCACGCAACGTTGTATTTATATCGGAGCATCTTTAATAATGGCGGAAGCGCCATCGACACTAAGGTCCCTTTTCATAGATAACGTGACATATTGCGTTACCCTCGGGTTTACTTCTGAATTCTAAATTTCTGTACTATATTCTATACCTCGTAAGGCTCAGTGTGCCTTTTTTTTACTAATACGGTCAATGCAATAAACCTCTATTGTGAAAGAAGATAAAGTACAATTTTCTATTTATTTTATGACTGACAATTAAATTATAAAATTAACGATCACATTCCATTGACAAATTTCGTTGCAAGTGGTTCAAAATTGACAAGATTTGAACCAAAATGAAAGGTAAAAAAAAGCTTTTTCACTGGAAAAGTAGACTCTTCTAAGATTTAAAAATCTTTACCTGCATCATCTATCTAAATTAGTAATATTTTTAATATATTACTGAACATTTTTCCTAAGTGCTTTATTTGTACACGCTTAATAAGATATACCTAGTCCTGCAGACGAAGATGGCGGGACTTGGATGCATTTATCAGCAAATGGCCGGAAGAAGCATTAAACAAGGTTACTGATGTGCCGAAGGAAACTTTCCAAAATTGTGGAAAATTTCATATAGGAAAATTTCGGAAACTTCTCTCAATTTTGTATGGGAACAAAAACATTCCCTTTCGTAAATTTAAATTTCCCATATTTCTTGGAAGTTTCCGGAAATTTCTTATTACTTTTCCAACTTTTTGGAAACTTTCCGCAACTTGCACATCAGTAAACAAGGTACTCAAATCTAGGAGAAACTCTTGAAGATCTCTGCCCAGCAGGATTATTCGTAGTAGTTCCTTTACCTACTACTTTATCATAGTAAAAAGTACTGCCAAAAGAAACTACTGCGAATAAATCGCCCAGCAGTGGGACACTAGTAATAGGCCAACTTAAAAAACAACATTGATATTCTACGGTCAAAATAAATTGCCGCGTAACTGGATGAACCTACTAATATTATAAATGCGAAAGTTTGTGTTTGTGTGTGTAGTTTCACGGTGCAACGTATGGACGGAATTGAATGAAATTTGAAATGGAGATAGCTTATACCCTGGATTAACACAAAGGCTACTTTCATCCCGGAACATTTTAAAGTTCCATAGGGAATAGCGATAAACGGCGAACGAAGTCGCTCACATAAAATCACTTCCCTTTTGTATTTTTCTCTCATTCACTCTTATAAGCATTTATGCCATGTTAGTCGCGTTTAAAACATAAACTGATATCGTCGGATAGACAATAATATCGTAAATCTTTTTCGATTGCCACTTGACGTCTACTTCGAACTTGGCAATGTTAGCCGCGTGCACCCACATTTCGACGAAGTCGTGTCTACCGACATTCGTGCATCACGCACTAGCATAATGCCAGTATACCAAGAGCCTTAACTTTAACCTAGATACAAGTAATCTACAGCTCCAGATAAATTGGTCGATCTTCTACTGCCAAGGTCGCACATGAGGATGTGGTTACGGAAGATGATCATTACAACCTTCGAGATATATAAAAAATAGATGCCTTCAAAATACATCGTGAGTCAATTTCGTTTTTTATTAAATTAGAACGAATTAAGTGGTTTAAAGTGATTGATTTAAAAGTGTCAAGGTTTGAGAGATGATAGCTGTATTACCTTTTAAGTGGTTGTCAGTTATAAAAAGAACATTGCAACAATTGCAATTATTTCGTCATGACAGTATTTTAAAATTGACCATGATGTGTTGAATAGACACGATATATTAGAAACAGATTTAAACATGGACATAATAAATGTTTTTTTATAGGAAATATAACGCATCTTTAGAACTATAGTGACGTAAATCAACATTTCAGCTGTCGATTTCGAGACATATATTTATTACTATAGAGACCTAACTCGAAATCCAACATTTTTGAGTTAGGTCACTATAATTCTAAAGATGCGATATCAGGCAACTTTTCCGATTCTCCCATCACTACTTAGGTAACTTACATCTTTTACTTTACGACGAAGAAATTGTAAAGGACCTTTCTACAAAAGAGGTTTTTACGATGTATTTTCTCGTCAGCAATTCTAGATGTTTGCTCAAAGACGTGACTCGTAGTAGGAGATTGTAATGTGACTTGCAAAAACTAATTTGAAAGTGGTGAATTCAAAATACGTGTAATGTATGTACTAGTATATACATATATGTTTTTTCATGGGGGACAATGTCACACCTATTGACCTAGTCCCAAACTAAGCCCTAGGCTTGTATTATGGATACTAACTAGACAACGATATAAAAACTTTATACAGGGTGACTGGAAATTCGCCGTATTCCTAAAAGGGGTTATTCTACAGCTCATTTGTAGTGATTTAAGTCCAGTCAAAGTCAGGGGTCTTAGGTATAGTCTGTTGTTCGGTGACTTGTGATTAACTCCTGCGAAAAGAAAAGTCTATTGATTAAGTGTAAGTAAATGAAAAATTATGTAAAGTGATACGTTATATGAAATAAGTATCGACAAAACAAGGATGAACAGATACTTTTTAATACAATTATCGTAAGTAGTGAAGTCAAAGTGAAATTTATGGCCAACTCCATTAACGCCTTTGCACCGGTAATAACAGGGTGAAACCGCCATATTACTGTTTAACAGGAAACGTAAATGAGGGTCTAGCGCACATTTGAGCTAGATATAAATAGGTTTGTGGTTTTAAACGAAGTAGAAAATCTTAGAATCCTAACTAAGTCAAACTAAAAAAACAAAAACCCGCCTTCACAAATGCAAAAAATAACTTCTTTTAAAATGGTAGGTCAGTCCAACTGCATTCGGCTTTTGGTTTAAAATATTGTGGGACGCCGACTTCAGTTGGACTGACCTACCATTTTAAAAGAAGTTATTTTTTGCATTTTTAAAGGCGGGTTTTTGTTTTTTTAAACATTTATTTTATTTTATACTTTTTAGTGATCCTATTTATGCTGTTACGTAGCTCCACTTCTAAATATTAATGAGAAACTATAGAACATTTCAAACTCGCCGCAGGCAACGCCGCGGGAATGTCATAGTCATATTTAAACCTAAATGTTCCTCGTCATAGTCGCTCAACTACCTTAATGGAAATATCTTGTCGCCACCCTTGAAATAGGTACCGTTAATGAGTTCCGGTGGCCATCTGTGGTCTTCATCATCAGTTCCACTTAACCATATAGTACTTTTCAAAAGCAAATGCACGAGTTACAGTGAAAAATACCAAAATCGCTATAGGTGTGCATATAATATTTGAGGAGTTCTCTTGATTTCTCCAAGATCCCATCATCAGATCCTGACGTGTTGAAAATGGGACCAACTAGAAAGTATACCCATTCAAACAACGAAAAAATTTTTCAAATCGGTCCAGTGGTCTTCGAGTAATCGGGAAACATACATTAAAAAAAAAAGCGACGAATTGAGAACCTCCTCCTTTTTTGAAGTCGGTTAAAAATGATTTCCATAAGCCTAAATGATATTTTATGCCTGCGGGCAACTGATGGCTCTATAATATTGTAAAACATCCATTTGTACAATTGTACTAAATATTTTTTATTATTGCATTTTTGATTTTCTTCAAAATATTTCTATAAATGTCGTAAAAGGCGACTAAGGGAATATAGGCTTGTAGTACTGTTAGGCGAGGGGATTGCAACCTGTCACTTTATAACATAAGCTTTTGTAACTAACACTAAGGACTGTCTGAATTAAAAGATTTCGATTTGAATTTATCTTCTTTTAAAGATACACTTGCCCTAAGGGATGTCTTGAGTAATTACCTCTCTTTTTTGCGTGAAGTCTAATGATGCCTCCACCCCTTCCAGAAAGCGGATTATTAGAGATGGTGAAGTGCTATGTCAGTGCCTAGAAATCGTTTGGTTGTATCCTGAGTACTTTATATCGTCGGTGATATTGCTAAACCCCGTAAATAACAATTTTAATACGAAGCAAAATGCACCTTACTGACTTAAGTAATTAGTGCATTTTGCTCCGTATTAAATTTATTACTTACGCGTATGTATCACCGACGATGTGTAAGTATTTGCTGAACCATGAAGCATGATAAATGATAACTGTGAGGTAAATGAAATACTAAATAACGCAATGGAACCATTAACGTAATGGATGGCAATGGCTTGTAGTAGTAAAGTGCATTACGCAAGAATTAGCGCAGTAGATCGAACCAGCCACAAATGGTCCATCCCGTTGCCCGCTGACGGACGCGATTAGCCTTCAACGCAGTAGCGGTGTTTCTGACGTGTGATAAACAAAACCAACAGAGCCAGACCTCTAAATCCTCTTAGATTCCAACTCAAAGCAGAGACATTGAGGACAGTTAGAGTTCAAGGTAAAATGGTTGATGCATTAAGACATCAAACACGTTCGACTGGTATTTATTGGTGCAATTTCATTGCAGTAGAACGTATCAGTCAAACGTAACGAATCGAAAGGACAGAACGGGACAATTTTGTACAGTTTTAAAAATTACTAGTGGTTTTTAAGTTCAAAATATAACGAGTGCAAAATGGAATAAAATGTACAAATAAACATAGTCAGTATTCCCAGCTTCTTAATAGCTTTAGGCTGGCTATCGCTATCAAGCTTGCACTCGCAACTGACAGTATATTTGTCACTTTTTGTCATAGAACAACGCAAATTGCCAATAGCTATTAGCAAAATGGTTACACTTACTTGTAAAAAAAAACAATTGTATATAAAAATTACAATGTATCATAAAAGTACCATTGTAGCCTCTTTTAACTTTTCAACTTAAGGAGTGGTGATCGAGTCGTATTCGCTGCCAGGACGAAATTATTTTTTCACAACACTGCTCAGAAATATGGCCATAGATGGTCTTGTTTGGGGTCACAAAACGTCACTTATAAGGACAGACCAAGTATGTTTTTCTCGGCGTGTCTGCTGATTGGTCGAGAACATTGTTGTCCAACTTTAAGAACCAATGAAAATCAATCAATCAATTTTGTGTCATAGCTCCTTAAAATGAAAAATTGAAATCGACCAATCAGAACACACCATATTGTGTCGTAAAATATTAGGTGTATTTTTGCTAAAAGATACACAGACTAAAAACTATGACACTGCTTTTTTTTAAAATGTAATTCAAACTTGGCCCCTAATCTCGAACCACTAGAGATGAAATTACATGGGAGATATGGCGAAACAAATACAATTTTATATGGAGTTGACATCTTCATCTCGCATGTTAGTTTAATAATCTCGAGTGCCACGAGAATAGGGGTCCAGATTTAAAAAAAAATATCTATGGTAAAATGGGCGGTGATGTCACATTAACATGAATTAAAATTTGAGTTTTGAATATGAACTTTTATTTTGTTTCCTCTCAGTAGTTGTGAAAAGCACTATGTCTGCCTCGGTAGAAAGTGCAATTTATGGACTCGTACACTAGAGGGCCTCAACTACGTTTCGGCCCTCTATATGACTCGTCCAAAAATCGCGTACTTTCTATCCTCTGCAACAATGTACTATAATTCTGTATTCCGTATAATTTCAAACATTTGATCGAGTTAAGTGATTTGTTATAGGCATAAACTGCCAAAAAGTAAAAAAAAAACAGTTAAATTTCAAGTCAATCATTATCAGTTTTTATGGTATTTCCTGCTCGTAAGTCTTTAATAAAAAAACTTTTAAAATAAGGTGTTCCGGTGTATCATTCAAAGGTCCCACAACGGCTTCCGGTATTGTTTATAATTTGAAAACCTACAAACA
Source organism: Acleris literana (assembly GCA_946894065.1). Lineage (NCBI taxonomy): Eukaryota > Metazoa > Arthropoda > Insecta > Lepidoptera > Tortricidae > Acleris > Acleris literana. Next base: position 17,235,787 of record OX335678.1, on the reverse strand, counting down.
CAGAAATTTAAAATCAGTGTCACAATCATTGCCATAAATAAAATTTAAACGCAATAAACTCACTTGCGTTATCAATAGGATAACCAGTCACATCCTGCAATGTCGACGACCGGTATTAGCGATTCGACACGGTCTAAAACTAAAAAGTGATACGTTCCAAGGATCCCATTTAAACTTGTATCTTTTTGGATCTGGACTGTTAGAGAGCAGAGTTAAGAATAGAGTTATGAAATAATACACGATTGGGACTTCAATACACACGTATAGTCCGTGTCAATTGAGATTGGCAAAGATGTAAACAAAACCAAACGAACAATTTCACCATTATTAACGGGTTGGCTTAAAGTAATGAGAAGGTATTCAATTGACAATAGAAGGCAATAAAAAAAATACAAAAATAATTTTGACAGCTATAATAAATAGAAAATATGTCAATATTGTTAAAAAGGAAAAAAAAGATTAGCTGGTTTAATAAAAAAATACCGCGAGGAAGTTATTACGTAAACGTGTTTAGCGCCGGTTTGGACAGCGTGAAAAATCTGAAGTGGTCTCTCACTTCAAAGCTGAAAATGTACCTCCATTTGCAATTTAATGTCTGATCTAGCGGTGGAACTTGATATTAGGAATAAAGATTTACCAAAAACGGGAAGACCACCCATTCTTAATGATCGAGGCCGGAGGAAAGTGGCAAAGTTTGCACAGAACAAAGTGGGTGAGTCCCAGATAAGTTAGCTGTAAAATATGATGTTTCCCTTGGCTGAGTAAGGAATATTTTAAAGAAATACAATGTTCAACACTTAAAGCGTCAAAAAGCACCCAAATATTCCGACAAACAGCTTGAAGAAATTCCAAAGAAGTGCAGGAAGTTGCAAAGAAAGCATCACTATGCAGGGAGCACCCAGAATTTACTAAAAGAGCGTGACGTTCACTTCATACCGAAGGATTCAAACCCTCCGAACGTCCCTATAGCTCATCCAATGGAGGATTTTTTGGTAATTCTCAGTAGACTAGTTTACAGTGTGGGGCGGGAAGCGAAATCACAGACTCAGTTGAAGCGCAGGGTACAAAAACAACTAATTAACTAAGAAATGAAAAAATATATGTCGTCCAACGTATGATGAAAACGGTAAGAAGAAAGCTACGAAAAATTGAAGATGGGGGACCTTTCGCTATATTGTAATGATTGATTATCATACTGAATTTAGTTTATTTTGATATAATAAAAAGCTATATAACCCTAACAAGCAAGTGATTTAATAAATAAAAAAAAACGTAATTCTCATTACTTTAAGCCAACCCGTTAAACTCGATAATCACGTACTTTTAAAGATCAGGTGAGCTCTTTACAATGATTTATACACTTGGTCGTTACTTTGATATTGAATTTTAAATAAAAACACGCTCGATGAATATTTGTGGTTAAGTGTCAAACAGTACTAATTTGTTTATATCTTTGCCAATTTCAATTGACACAAACTATAGATACACAGCCAATTTGTTTTTTATATTCGTTAAATAAACATGCGACCAAACTCTCACCTGATGATAAGTGGTGATAAAGTCGAAGGTAGGAAGGCAGTAATACAAAAATACAAAAGAAACGACATAATAATGTTGTCTGAAAATCAAAGAAAGTTAAGATCGACAGAATGAGAATCGTTGATAATAAACCATTGACTTCAAGAATGATAAATTATGTCGACAGACATAATAATACGTTTGATTTTGAAATCGTTAGATTGTTTTATATTTCCTCAAGTTCTCAACGAGAGATGGTATAGACGTTATTATGTTATGATAAAGTTTATCGATAGTTTTTCACAGAAAATTATTGAGTTTTTCAAACAAAGATATTAATACCTATATTCGTACAGATAAGCGACGAAGAAACCCATCATAAATAATAATCAAAACATAACTAAAACAAAATTGAAACTAAAATATGTCACAAACCTTTTTATAACTGAGAAAAGTTTCATTGCTAATCGAAAATCCGAACGGTATTGGATAGTTCCATTAAATTTATCTCAGATTTCCATCGAAGGGGTCACCATTAGGCACAATGCGATTGGTAATAATGTACCAAATTATTTTTGGGACCGTACCTTTAGAGTTGAGGGAAAAGGAAGTATTTTTTACTTCATAATATAAAAGTAAAGGTGAGTACAACATAATACTGAAGTAATCCGTCATTTTAACTCCCTAGTGTTTACACACAGACGTGGTAATTGTGTTAAATTATAAACATATATTTGTCTAGGGCCCGGAACTTCAAACTAACTTGTTTAACTCAGTTCCCTGAGGTCCTTTTTGAACTTTCGGGGCACTAAAGTACGTATCAGCCAAATTGCGAAAAATGTGAAAGAAACAGAACCGTATCGAATCACTTCGCCAAGTTACAGGGTGAGGTTACATTAAATTTAATGAACTTTTGAGCGTCTAAGCAATCATAATGATCCGCGAGCGGGACAATAATGTAATTTCATAGGTTATTCCCTTTATTTGATAACTACAAACCAAGTTTTTTCAATAAACTGAAGATGACAGTACGGCTTTTAGTGTTCTTTTAAAGTACTCTCTACTTTCACTAAAAAAAACATCAAGTTTGTCCCATCCCTTCAACCCCGGCTCGTTCAGGTCAATTGATTGAATTCGTGGTCGATCGGACGTCACTCTCTGGGCTCGATTAAGGTCCGAAAAAAAGTTGACATGGACTGCCCTTTATTGAAAATGTTTAATGGCATTTTCTCTTGTCTCGCTCCAATCTATTAGGGCTGATGTGTTTTTTGAGGGAGTTACCTTTGTGCCGACTCGGTTCAGGGTCCTGTGGACAAAGGAAAGTTTGAATCAGTATTTGAAAGGTGTATTGAAAAAGTGATAATCAATTTGCGTTGAGTGACGCTAATGGTTGATAATGTGTAGGGTTAAATGGTAGTTGTATAGACAGAAGTGAGGACACACTGGGTTGGATCTTCATAATAATTTTCTGGTGCTATTAATATAATTTGGTGGTGATAATGCATATTCTAAGTTAATACATTCCTTTGTCCATGTTATTGTAATTTTCTGACGTAGATGAATATTTTCAGCTAAATAAAGTTTATAATTAGTTACACCATAAATCAAGGATACAATTGATATTTTAAGACGTTGCCTAAAGAAACATACAAGAAAATGCAAGAGAAACTGGATTTCACCAAAAACATTTGTGTTTCGAGATTTAATAATTACTTTAAATGGTCTCATACAGCAAGACTATTTAAATTAATTAGGTGTTAAAAAACTCTGGCCATCTCCACTGCGAGCTATTTCATCCTCTATTCATCTAGCAATCAAAACCAACGGAAAGTCTAAGCCTATTTCACCTCCCTTCACTCGTTCCCGTAAAGGCCCTTCCACACAACTCGTTTCATTCCCTAACTGCATTCGCGTTCGGTTGGACCGTCTCAAGGGTGCTTTGCTCGTTACGCGCCCCCATTAGGCCGATGCAAACTGCTATGACTTAAGGCGTTTTTAGTTTCCGTTCTAACAGCAAACAAGGTACTAGAGTCCGTACCGATTATTAAAAATGGGTTATTTTGATGAGAACTTTCTCATCGCATTATTAAAAGAAGTATGTAAATAATTTATTTGTCATTTAAATAATATTATATAGGATTTTTTTTCATTGACTCCGACGGAAACAGGCAGACGGTTCATCTGATGAGAAGTGCCACAGCCGCCTATGGACATTTGCAACGCTGAAGGCGTCACCAATGCGTTACCGGTCTCAAAGAAATTTAATGACACCCTTTTTAAAAGTCCCATACGAGTAATAAAGTATAAATATATATTTTATTTTTAATCAAACTTAAATCAAACTGCAACAATGGATATTACGTTCGTAGTCAAAAAGGGCCTGTATATCTACAATATAATCCAATTACAGTTCAATCATCTCTAACGATACATTGTGTGCTTCTTCGCGTCAATTTAAACAGCAAAAATAGATTTGTAATGACTAATGCCTGTAAATGGTTAGGGAATGCATAGATCGTATCTAGTTGATCTTTAAAGAGCGCAAGAATATGAACGTATAAGGAAAAATGCCGCAGGGTAATAATAGATCAATTTAAATGTGTGAGATAAACTAGAAGGTTTCAACATAAATAATGTTGATGATTAAAGGGTATCCGGTATAAAGTAATAAATTGATAAAAACGGGGGTTGGAAGGAAAATATTATTAGAAAACATACATTAAATCTCTCAATAAAAAAAATGGCTTTGTACTTTCACGTTTTCAGCATCGTTTATGTAGCAAAACCACAACGATTTGGTTCGAACTCTACGAGTATTAAAAAACCATCTCTATAAATATGATTTATCAACTATGGAAGGATGTACAACAATATTGATAACAAGCTAATTAAAAATGATAATCCTAAGAATTTTAATCAAGAAAACAATAGAAGTGAACTTGACGCGAGTAACAATAGTGTAATTGCTACAATCAGAAGCCAAACCAAAGTTAATAAAAAAACTGCTACCGTTGTTGTTGTTAAAGAATCTGATCACGATCCTACCAGATGGAAAGATTATTCAAAATATGTAATTTATTCGGTCACAAAGCATGATATCCAAGTAATTTACAATAAATCAAGAGGGCTCGCTGTGGCATTTTTTTGGCATTCCGCCTTACTCATTAACCGTTCACAGCCGGGGGAAGCGGGAACTTTTACATTAAATTTATTGGAAAATGTGACTGGAATAGACAATAAAGCCTTATTGCTAGAAATTAAGATAGCGCCTGTGTTCGTTTTAAAGTTTTTTGGCAAATTCATAATTATAAAAAAAACTGAGAATTAAGATTAATGGTTCTAGCCAAAAACTTGGAGAACGAGTTAAACTTAGACGGGTTAAAAACACTTATTTTATAAAACTGAAAAATATTATGTTCTTTAACTCATGATTTTCCATAAAAAAGTTTAGGCGCAATCTATGCTTATATCCGTTATTTAATTAACGCAGAGGCTAAAAAAGTACCTGATATTTTTTATCTCAAAACAGGACCAATTAAGAGTAAAAAATTAAATTAATAAAAAACAAATTTTGCTTATACTGTAACTTTGAATAGATTGCATCAGTTCGTCTCGTTGATATACCTACCAGTTCCATACTTCGTTTTATCTAAGAAATAGCTATTTATAAATGTTCATAAACACTATTAAGCTTAACTAGACACAGACGAACGAAATACAACGTCACAAAGCCAAATAAAAGACTAGGATGAAACGTAAAAATAACTGTGGTCTGGTCTAACTATAAATACAAGACCAAAAATTGAAGAAGGCGCTCTAAACCAGTCAGCAACTGATAACTAATTGACAGTTTCGCTATCGAAATCAAAATAAATATCTATTTTTCTTGTTTCCCTTACGAGTAACTAAATCTAAATCAATTTATTACAGACAAACCTTTCGGAACATGAAAACAATTTCACGCCACTACTCGTATAATAAGATTTTAGCGAATTCTTTCCTGTATAGGATTCCGGCCGTAATATTTGGGTCAGTGCGAATCGCGCGTTTCGAAGTTTTCGAAACGAAATAGCTAAAATGGCATGCCATTCGTTTTTGCTTCGACTCGTTCTAGTTAATGCACGAGACGGTATAGGAAATATGTTTGCGACAAAGAAACATATTTCCTTTGATTACATTTCGCTAGGGAACCAAACGGTTTTGAAATTTCAAATTCAATTCCGATTTACCGATAAATTACGTTTAGATGTCAATCGATTCAAAAACCCGAACCTGCCAGCTTTGGCAAAATGTGGTTTAAATAGAGGATGTTTTGTTTGGTGGTTCCACCTTTGCGGCTCAACGCATCATCTGATCTATGTGAAATTTAATTTAAAAAAAAAGTTTAAAAAAACAAAAACCCGCCTTCAAAAAGCAAAAAATAACTTCTTTAAAATGGTAGGTAAATAGGTCAGTCCAACTGAAGTCTGCTTTTGGTTAAAATATTGTTGGACGCCGACTTCAGTTGGACTGACCTATTTACCTACCATTTTAAAGAAGTTATTTTTTGCTTTTTGAAGGCGGGTTTTTGTTTTTTTAAACTTTTTTTTTATTTTATACTTTTTAGTGATCATAATTATGCTGTTATTCTCCCATTTTTCTCCCATTTCCCAAGAAACAATAGAACATTTCAATCTCGCCGCAAGCAACGCCATGGGAAAGTCATAGTCATATATTTAAACCTAAATATGCTTCGTCATAGTCGCTCAACTATCTTAATCGAAATATCTTGTCGGCACCCTCGAAATATATACCGTTTAGGAGTTCCGGTGGCCATCTGTGGTCTTCATCATCAGTTCCACTTCACCAAATAGTGGTTTCCAAGACCAAATACACGAGTTAAAATGAAAAATACCAAAATCGCTATAGGTGTGCCTATAAATTTTGAAGAGTTCCGTCGATTCCTCATGGATTCCACCATCAGATCTTCATTTTGAAAAAAATGGGACCAATCTGGAAGCACCAGCTTTCAAATAAAAAAAGAATCTTCAAAATCGGTTCACCCAGTCGAAAGTTCTGAGGTAACAAACATTAAAAAAAAAAAAAAAAAAAAAATACAGACGAATTGAGAACCTCCTCCTTTTTTTGAAGTCGGTTAAAAATAGTTATAACCCGGAAACGGACAAAGGGACATCTTCATTTCGATAAATCGCAAATTTTCCGAAGAAATATCCGAACGACTCACGGACGGAGTCGTGGGCCAAAAGTCACAATGATTAAATATTATATTATCTTCCTTATAAATGAAAAAAATACTTTCAAGCGCTTTCATTACAGCAAAGGCACTTTTAGCAACACGTTGGAAATCTACATAACTTTCTCATAAGCAGGGCTTTCTTTCAATTTTTATGAGAAATTCCCCGTGCAACGCCTTAAACTGTGCGTGATGCAAGTTACAAGCTTATGACGTACCTACACTACATATTCGTAGAAATACATTAATTAAAAACAAAAATGGAGGAATATTATCATCATCACTTTAGCCAAAAATACCCACTACACTGAACATGGGCCTGAATGCAAAATATGTTCGTGTTATTGCTCTTTCGATTCTATTCACTAAAATAAGTATAAGTATTTTAAGGATTTTAACTTCCATTTTACTGTCCAATATCATATTTTTCCGACAAATCACTGTAGCATCTTTTGTTCACAACCTTAAACATACATTGAGCATCTGACTTATTACCTACTTAATTTTACGGCAATATCGCTGCCAGGAGCCACTCTTTCCGAGTTATCGTCGCGATAGTTTATAGAGATGTCGCCTTTGGAGCACCACCTTCATAGTCTGTTGTCGTCACTATAGAAATTGAAAGTTTGTATTTCTTTAAATACGGACTAATAAAGAGCTTTCATTTCTCTAATTGACCGGCAACGGACCGACAACACTCTTTTTGAGTTGCTGGTGTTTACGGGCGGTTTTGATTAATTCCCATCAGGTAATCCACATGCTCGTTTGCTACCCTCTCTCGTCTATAAAAACATATGTCTTAAAAGGTTGGATAAATTTCATCACAGACTTTGGATGGTCAGGCGGCCTGACTGGCTTAAGACTGGTAAACTGTCAGCTATCTCCCTTTAGCCATACCTTCCGCTTTAATCTCCTCGCCTAACCACAGCCGGCGAGATTTCAACGCGGCGGTTCATATCCGTCGCGCCGGTCCCAATAAATCAAGACGAAGACGCCGAGCAAGCACTTCCGTCTTCCGACTGGACTCTTTGCCATCGAGGACGTACCGAAATTTATAACGGAGGTTCCTGAACATTTTGATGATTAATTCGCAAGAAACAATGATAAAACTGAAGAGTTAGGTCTTTTTGAGTTTAAAACATATACTAACATTAAGAAACCAGTTAGAGAAATTATCACTGCTAATGTCGAACGCAAAAATAAGCGTATTTTATGACATATATAGTTCATATTAACGATATTTAACGTTAAAACTAGTGTTCGACTGTGTAATCCAGTAATCTACAACTTACAACTAGATTATGTATATATAAAACGTGCAAAACCTAATTGGCGGGTGTGGGAACTTAATACAATACCATGGCAAAAACTTTTCTAGAGTAAAATTGAGTTTACCGATAACTACACAGACTTTTACTTATACAATTGTATTGTTAATAAAGCATGAATTCTCTATAGTGACATTCATACCATCCAATGTACTCCAGACTAACAACAGAAAACTCAATAACTAACGCTAAGAGAGAGCAAAATCTATTTAAGTGCTTCCCAAGTCCATAAATGATAGATGATAATTTTCGGCAGAAGTTAGTTCCATTCTCGCAGAATCCAACGACTGTAGCAATCAATTATTAACGTAAATACGAAAACAGATTTTCCTTGCTGTTTCCTGATTTGGAGAGCCAATAAAATTCTCCCCTTATGATTTCCTGTGTTATCTCATATCCGTGTTATTTCGGAGGATTTTATTCAATTTTCTACGTATTTCTGAATTTGCAAGTCTGTTAAGGCAGTAATATATTTCATTTATCGACAGATAAATCACGATGAAACGCCAAGCGAATCATGCTTTCTTTTTACGCCGTATGCTTCTCCTAATATTATAAGCACAACATAGAAAAATACTTAGATTTATGTTTTTTAATTAAACAGTTATGACTTTAGTCTACGATTTCTTCTTGCTGACTGTATTTTAAAATTATCAACTTTGACTTGGAAATATTAATTATCAGCCAAATTAATTTAAGGAACCTTGAACGATTTATATAACTTAAGTTACTCTCCGTGGAAATTGAACACATTAAAGTACAAAACAGAATTTATACGTAAATAAACCTCAAGACGTTCGAATCGAAAATTCGCAAGCTCGAGCTTCGATTTCCAAAGGTAAGTAGAAGGAACCGTGCTGATACATAATTTATACGATTCCACGTATCGTGTACAGATTGGTTGAACTTGGAGCTGTTCCAGTGAAGGCAACATGTCGCAGCAACACCCAGATTTCAGTCGGCGAGGATTTGCCCAAAGATTTATTGGACCAGCCGATAGTGTTCTATTAAAAATTCGATTTCGTTTCGGATCGACGATTTACGTATACTCGAACGACGCCGTGTAATTTGAAATTGAAAACTGGAACGTATTGAATCCGCAAAGAGGATTTTTCTAACACGTCTCGCGACATTTCGTGGAATTGCATTTGAATAAGAAGCGCTTGCTCATTTCTACGTTAACTTTTTTATTTTGCAGCGTAAATTTCAACATTTAAAATGGATTATTTTATAATATTTTAAAGTATTACCGTGATGTTGCAGCGTAAAAATACAACGCTTATGTTAATGATGGCACTTGGAACTTTTAAAGTTAAATTCGCGACTTTCCTCGCTGTCGTAGTAAAATTTAATTTCTTCCTCGTTACATGACAATTTTTGCGCTAAAAATGTCTATCATTTTAACGTTTGCGAAAGGCAGCCGCAGTTTTTAAAATGGCAAGGATGAATATGAGCAATAAAAATAGTCATGATATTTGAAATGAATACAGTTGTAGTTAATAAACAAACTATATTGCATTCTCTCGCAAAGTTTCGGATTTATATTGCGTTCTCAATTAACTTAACGATGGATAGTAGTTAACTGAAAAACCAGGATAAATACGAGTTTCTACGACCAAACCGATGTCGGGTATTTACTACAGAGGTAATGACGATTTTTAAATTAAAATAATGAAAACAGATTTCTGTTGATACATTTTGTATGTTTGTAAATTCTATATTGCACACAAAACCAATTACAAATTAGTACGTACGAGTACATAAACTAGATTACAACGACGAACAACGACTTTGTATAACATGTTTAAATTGCCGTGATATTAGGAAAGGCCTCTTTTCTATATAAACTTTAGCCTGAGTAAAAAAACCTCATCGAATGATACTTTATACAAGTAACTTTAAAATGGTATATTGCCACCAAATTTCTATATAGACTGCAGTGTTAATCACAGCTCGCTCTATTTTACTAGCTTAAACAATATTGTTTAATGACAGACACGCTCTCGTATTGCTTTTTAAATCAGCCGCCAGAACTCAGAGCTATAGTAACGTTGACAATACAATAGCATATCAAAAGCAATATGGTTTTTTCGAATAGAATAGAGCCCTAACCTAGAATAGAACCCCTTCTAAAATCACCCGACTTTGCTTATAATCAACAACCTGGTACATGACTGTTACTTCTTGAGATAGGAAGGTATTCTGGCAAAGTCATCGACGGCGTTGCGAGGAAACTGATGAAGAGCGGGGAAAAAAAACAGTCAAGTGCGAATCAAAATCGCACACCGAGGGTTCCGTACCCGGCAAGGAAAACATGGCCGGTTTTTATTATTTTTTGTAGGGTTTTTTTGCACTTAATTATACCATGTTTAGCGTGTGTATTAAGTAATAACCTTTTCTATACAGTTCAAATTGAATGAATGAATGAATGAATGAATGATATTTATTTTCCAAAGTAAGTCACAGTATACATTGCATGTTATGTCAAAAGTACAAGAAATTACATTGAAATCGTCAAAAATATACACAAATTTATAATCAAAAATAGAATTGCCTTAATAATATACATCCTATTGCACACTGGGCCTTACGAGGATAATAGAAAAAAAAACGTTGAAAAGGACTTGTGTCTTCCTGCCCTTATGTAGTTCCACCCTTATTATTTAACTTTTTTGTATTTTCTATTATTTGACAGGAAATCCGCTGTAATAAGAAAAAATACATAAAAAAAGTACAGCCACCCAACTTGATTCCTAGGCATCTATGACCTTTTTCAACGTGACGTTGTAAACCAAATAATAAGAAGTCTCTTACGTTTTGGTTGTTTAGGGTGCGGCTCCACTGAGGCGGAGACGAGCGGAGCTGTGCCAAAATTAACCAATAAAATCTAAACTAACGTGACGTTGCACCTAAACCAAATCATAAGAAGTCTCTTAAAGTCTGTTCCTATTCGTTCCGTCACTCTTATAAACAAATCAATTTACCATTGTAGCCCCATATTCGCGTACTTTTGAAGGTTGAGCCTAGTCATATTATTTATTTATATACTTAATCCTAGAGCAGATTATTCACTGCGCTGTTTGGCGTGGAACTTAGTTGTACGGAACATGTGTCAGACATTTTGTTACTCTATGTTTATGGGGCACTTTACTACCGCGAAACGGTTTTCCCTTGTTTCACTGGAACCCTAACTATAAACCTAGTGACCAGAACTTTAACCAGAGAGAACAAGCAGAAAAATATAAATATACTATATTTAGACTTATTAGTCACAAATTTTAATCCGTCAGAAGGTTAATTTATCTACAAAAAAATAATTCCAATCGAATATAAAATATTAAAAAATAACGTTTTCATTTTATAATATAATTTCATTTCATTTAAAATTGTTTACGGGTATTTGTTAAACATCCCAGAACGCTCATGTAAGGTCAAATGTTATTAAAAAGAAAACTTGCGACTATCGATTAAAATTTAAAAAGCCAGCCAAGTGCGTGTCTGGCTCGTTCACGAAGGGTTTCGAATCATTTTTGTATATGACCCTACAGATTTTATTTTGTTTTGATTTTATTATTTATTGTTATAACATCAAAAGAAATACACGTGGAATCGAAATAAGGAGAGTCCATTAAATGAAAACTAGCTTTATTTAGAAAAAAAAAACTATTTTCCAAACTACTCAAATCTCTACGTCTATCACCATTGCCATCTTTCAATCCAGAGACCCGTTCATTACGTTCCCATTCATTCTGTCCCTTCACTCCAGCTCACACATCTCATTCATTCAACATTCGAATAAGGCTCGCCTCACAATCCTACATACATACACAGTTAAAAATCGGTTTACGAAAAAACACCCCGCTAATAATGCCTTCCTAAATAAAAAGGACGCATGCGCAATTTGATAGTCAAAGTAAATTCAACCCTACGTCTTAAGAAATAAGGTCACTAATACATACGCGGTTCTATGGGACATACGCCCTTTTTTCTAAGGAGGGCAGAATACCCTTGTCCTTTTGACACCTTTTTGGGCACAAAATCATAAAAACGATAACGAAACGATGGCATTAATTATTAAGGCAATTATCTATAATCGATACATTTCTTAGTAGACTGAACTAAGATTTATTTTAATAAACATGTTTTAAAATAACACACGTCGTATCATGAAGTCTCATCAGCATCTATTTATTAGAACACCAGTAAAATGAGAACGAATGAAGTCGCTTAAGCCGGCACGTTTAAAGCCATCGATTTCTCGAAGCCATCGGTATCGTAGCCATCAGCCCAAGTTTATGGCAGTACGTCCTGTCACGTGACGTACATACTTACTTCAGTCTTCTACATTGGATTTACACGCTTGAGTAGCAGCAAAATATCGCTTACAGAAAAGACTACAGTGGCTTCGATTGTCAATTCTGACGCCATTGAAAATAAGGATGATATTGTTATTGATAAACTAAACGAGGTAACAATTCATCACTTCAGCCGAAAGACGTCCACTGCTGGACATAGGCCTCACCAAGGTTTGCTACAAGGAAAGGTCCTGTGCCGCGGGAGTCCATCGGTTTCCTGCAACCTTAGCACTCATCGCAGCGTTGCCAACTCAGGGGATTTATCCCTAAATTTAGGGGGAACGGAGTTAAAAAGGGGGAATGTAAGGGGCAGTTTTTTTTTGGTTTTTTTTTTAGGGGCTCCGAAGAAAACCTTATGGGCTTTAGAAAACAATGTTTCTAAAGGCCATTATGCAAGGATTTTTGCACTGAACTACACCTAGTATAATAAAATTTAAAAATTCTATAGAGACTGATATTTAGGGGTTTTTAGGGGTATTTGAAAAATAATATGGGGAGAAATTTGGGTACGTGTTGGCAACACTGACTCATCGGTCCACCTTGTTGGAGGCCTATCCACGCTGCGCCGCCCACTGCCACTTATAGTAGGAGCTGTTAAGCATTTTGAGGAGGTCTTTGAGGCACCATGGGTACAGTGCTTCTTTAATGATAAGTATTTAAGTAAAAAGAAGCAGACCTGGCTGAAGGGTATTGGGGCTGAACCAAGTTATTATTTGTAAGTAGTTTTTTTTCGGTAAGAGCGGCGGCAGGGTAAAGAAAACATTGCAATGAAGTGGTGAAATTATGACCCAGCGTTTTGTTTAGCCAGCGTTCTTACTGCGAAGCGCTATGAAAACTTCTTTACATGCAGAGCGGTTATAGGCTGTATTGACCTAGTTACTCGTCACACGTGTAACGAGCATTGATTCGCTGGATATTCCTGAAGAAAACTTGATCAATAAGACAGAAAGGACGTAAGTTGGTATGTATTAACAGCTTAAGAATACTTTGTTATCATACAAAGAATAGTTGGAATAGCTAAGTCAACCTATTTAATTTCAAATTTGCAAGGTTTATTTTGTTCTATGAAAAGTTTCTTCCTTCTTAAATGAGTGTTTGGAGCCAAAAAGTTTGAGAAGTCCATATAAAATGATGCTTCGTAGGTGTACCAAAGGGTTCATTCTTAGGGCTCACTTTATTTGTATGCTGTGTGTTTAAGCATTCATGGCCACCAGTGGTTCATCAATCATCATATTTCTGAAGTTCGTTGAGTTTTCTGTTTTAAGTTACTGGCATGACTTAAATTTGGATTTAGGGGATCAATTATTGAAACTGTGATTAAATGGTAGCAATTTAAACAATATTGCCATATAATGGTTTTAAAGTTTCAAGGTAATTTAATGAAGCGTTCACACGCGCACTTATTAATTATATATTTGATTTATTACATTTACACAGATGTGAATGTTGTTGAAACTGCCGCGACATTTTTCATTATTGTACCATACTTTAACATTATTCTTTTTTAAATCTTATAAATACTTAGTTACTTGCGAAAAGAGTTATCTGGTTGAACAACGTGAAATAGGTTTTACAACAGTTGACGAAGTCAAAGGTAGAAAAAAATAAGACTGTATTTTGATTATGAAATAGGCGCAAAACTTTTTCCATCAGAAACAATAACGATGGTATTAGAGAGCATTTTACGTCGTTCAAAGCCTCACGCGGCGTAACAAAAACGTGCGTAATACTAGTATTTCACAATAACGTTGGCATCTTAATCTAAATTTGCGATTCCCTTAAACAAAACTCACTCACGGCACTTGCAGTTTGTTTTTACGCCTCCATGCGTAAAATCTGTTATAAACAGAGCTCAGTTCGTCGTCAATGGGACGTAGATTTTGCAAATGAAAATATACTGAAACGATAACTGCAAAACAACGATGTGAGACATCAGACCGGTACTGGACAACAAACTTAACTTTTCTCCGTAGAAACATAACAATTCGCGAACTTTGTACGCCGCTGAATTTATCCAAGTGTATTTATAACTTTGCTCTGTAGTAGTTTAAAGACGATATCCGGTATTCAGCTCTATCTAGCCCGTAATGGGGCTAATATCGTAACTTTGAACGGTCGTCCCTTGACGTCGTGAATTAAATTACCGTTCCAGTCATTTTGGGAACAGACTGGCAAGTTTCAATTAAAGCGTCATCGTAAATCCATTAGCGTGATTATACACCGTTTGACGTTATTAAGGTAAATTTAATAATTGAGCTTGGACGACATTCAAATTATACATTTTTTCATATTGATCTAATCGTACAGTCAACTACAAAGATATGTATCCATGTTAATCTTACAAAATGAAATGATTCAGAGGAAACAAGCGGGATACATAATTATTGCATTTTAAACGAGTCGATCACAATGTAAGGTTTTATTGATACTAGAAATGTCACGAAGGAAGGGTAATTAAGAATGGCATACGAAAATTTACTTCATTTTGTAAGATTAACATGGATACATATCTTTGTAGTTGACTGTACATGACAAAAAGCATTACCTTACTGCGTCGTTGTCGCCATGATCCTCATGAATGATGAACACAAATATTTAGTTGCTTTTGGTCGTTTTGGTACCATAACTCAGTACATTTTTTGGTAAAGAAAAGAACAGGTGCTTTTCTTGAAAAATTAACTAAAAAAACATTGTATTAAGTGCTGTTTAAATGAATCCAAAAACTGGAAACAATTGATTATATTTTTAAAACTCCCTTGAAATCCCATACTTTTTATGCACGTTTGTTTTTTGCTACAAAACAATATGAACGAAGCAACACGCCCTGGCTTCCTCCGCGAGGCTTATAAATTGCTAAACTTAACTTTTCTCGTGAGAAAATTTACCCGATCATAAAACCGGAGCAAAGTACTTTCACTTATTTTATAACTATGTCAGGATTCACAAAGAAGCTTGGATTTATACGAACTTTAACACGTTTGTTACGTTTTAACGTATCTTGTGAAATAAATCATAAAAATAAAAAGCGTGTCGGACTATGAAGAATCCACAAATCATTATAAAAATGTTTTGGAAACTTAGTGGATTACTTACAACGGTCATTTTTTAGTACCTTAAACAAGTAGGTAAAAATCGGTAAGGATTGTAATTAATGATTCACTGGGCCCCAAGATACAGGCTCAGACTAGTTTGGGGTCCATGGGATATTTTTTTGTATGTTCTTGTGCTTTATTGTCTTACATAGAAGCGAGTTTTTTGTATCAAAATATAACAAAACGAATGTAAAATTTCAACACAATTCTACGAAACAAGATGGCAATCGTCAAGAATTTCAAAAATTCTTCCCCACCATTTCCCTTAAAGATGTTACACGTTATATCAGACACTAACAAACGCACCCGTATCGAACGGAAGCGCAATCTGCTTCCGTATTAATACACAATGAGAATGGAGGCCTAGCCACGACCCCGTGGGAGTCGAGTCAGACAATCGACCAGGTGATGGAACTTGCTCCTTGCTCAGCTATTATAATAACCAGGGTTCGGACTTTCATAGCACGGTAAGGCTAAGGAAGATATGGAGTCATCATTCATATTTGAAAGTCCTGAAATATTTACGGTAACAGAAATCAAAGCGGGTTGGCAAATGAAACGGTTAGGAAACGATACAATTTGGCAAACATATTTCGCCGAAACAAAGGTAACCTAAATTTTTACTCAGGAGTGGGTCAAATGATGACTGCTCTCAGGCAAATGGTTATGTTGCCTTTAATAGACATAAACGCACTTTCACTGATCCATCGAGTCCGTCGCACCTTCAGAACAATAGTGACCTAATTCAGAAATTTTAAATTTCGAGTTAGGTCTCTATAACAATAAATTTATGACTTGAAGTTTAAAAGTTGAAATTTCGAATTAGGTCACTATTGTTCTGAAGGTGCGATACGTCTTCAGAAGAACTTAAAATTATAAGGTAAATGTGAAGTCTTATCTTGTTTTTGTTGTGTAATTTGCTCGCTCGTTTTCTATTCTACGTTTATTACAAAAAAAAACAGCACTTATTTACCATATGTCTAGAACAATATTTATTAAACTCTACAATTAACCAACACAATCACACACCCAACCACATTTGACATTAGTCCGTTTCGATAGCTCTTATTTATTTGACAGTAATGGCGACGGAGTTAAAAACAATACCACAACAGGGCAAATACGAGGGTTTTACCGCCTAGAATAGAGGCGTAGCATTTTAAAAAAGAACCTCTAAAAAGCAAGCAAAAATTCCTTTATAAATTCGTTATTTACCCACAGACATTCAAACTCAAAACTTAACATCAAATACTAGAAATATACCCGACTTCTGTTACTTCATACCACAACGCTATCAAATAAAACTCGATACAAAATGGCAGCGCTAAGTCACGCGCTAAAAGGAATATGCTCTGATAGCGATCTTCTGTACCTTGCCCAGTCAGTAAATCCTATGAATTTCGTTCAAAAGATGCGCCATACAAGATATTGTATAAGTTTACATGATAAAATACTTTACAGTAAGAAATTTGAACGCAATCTTTGCCGTATAAAGCGAGTTGAAGGTTCTTGAGGAGATCAAAAATAACAAAAATAAGGTATCTGTAGTATCAAGCCCAGCATTAAATTTAATGGGCCTTACGATAAACATCTCATGAATAATTTAATAATGTACATTATTATTTAATTAATAATTTAAAAGCTTTCCCTGAGTTGACCGCCTAAAATGACAAAAGGGATTATAGTTCATGAAGTTGAATGTTAAGGGAGAAAACGATAAAACTTGATAATACAGAAAATTCAGACACCTTATGCTGTAGTTGCCTTATCGGGTAACGCCCATGACCTTGCCGCAAGACATGACATGCGTAGTTCAAAAACGATTGATTTAAATGACATTTCCTTACACTATATAAATCATTAGTTCAGCTTTTCATTTTGCTTCAAATATGTCTTTTAGTTCACATAATTGACGACACCCAATAAATAATGCACTCAATAGTTACAGGAATGAGTGAAAGAAAAGCGAACGTCTTAACCAAATTTATGTTATGTGATAAACGAATTTGAAGTAAACTAAACTAGTGAATTAAATGAGTAGTGTCCCACATACTTTACGGAGAGCTTACGAAGCATATGCAACTAATATTCTTTTTAGTGGCACATTTAGCCCAAGTCCACATGCCGCTATCAGCAGAAGCGTAACACAAGGCGGGGAGCAGTAAAAGCAAATGCATAGATATGTATGAAGCATGTCACGCAGCGCTTCCTTTATCGACAAAGACTCCATGACTTGTCCCACACCGCATTCCGTTAAGCTTCAAGCTGCAAACACACTGATAGTGGAGGCGGCGCGTTCCTATACTAAAAAGCGTTTCCAAGGCGTTGCAGAGGCGTTTTAGTGTTTGCGGCTTTTTAAGTCGCGGTTATACCTTAATAATGGCTATGATGCGTTGATAAAAGCGTTTTCCATTTCATCTACTCATAAGGCTGCCGCTACAGAATCATTTACATTGCGTAATACACAATTACACAACGACTGCTCCAGACCTGCCTTTCGAACCTTTAGCAGAACGTTAATATTTTACGTGACTGCTATATCCCCATCATCATCATCATCATCATCGTCATCATCATCATCATCATCATCAGCATCATCGTCATCATCATCATCATCATCATCATCATCATCATCATCATAATCATCATCATCATCATCATCATCATCATCATCACCACCTACACCACCATCATCATCATCGTCATCACCATCACCATCATCATCATCATCATCATCATCATCGCCATCATCATCATCATCATCATCATCATCATCATCATCATCATCATCATCATCATCATCATCATCATCATCATCATCATCATCATCATCATCATCATCATCATCATCATCATCATCATCATCATCATCATCATCATCATCATCGTCATCATCATCATCATCATCATCATCATCATCATCATCATCATCATCATCATCATCATCTCCGAATTTTCATGATTTCAGTTTTGCGCCACCCACTTCCATGATATGATTATGATTCAATATTCATGTGCTCAAAACCCACAAAACATGGTTCATGTAATATTATTTTGAGTACACCATCCACGAAATAAACCCGCAAGGCGTATGTTACATGACAAGACAGTAAAGGGATAAATAAAATCGTGCCGGAACGTAAATCATAGCTGAAAACACGGCGCTCACCGACAAAAACTGTTTCTGATATATTTCATTGTTGTTAGCATTGCGATTGTTAGACGAGTGACAGTACTCGCAATACATGACAGTAGTATTACTGCAAAAATGTATTCATGCGGCATTATTGTTTTACGCAATAGAACTGACAACTGTGTGTTGTGACTAGCTTCTCTCTTGACTAGTATTACAATGATTTACTAAAGGAACTTACAACTTACAATGCGTCTAAGGGCCTGTTTCACAATCGACGAGTTAATTTATCTGCCATTTAAAGTTGGCACTTCCCTTGTCTATTTTCAAGTGTAAGAAAGAGAAAGGGCTAAATTTATCCATCAAATATGCTTTACTTATCGATTGTGAAACAGGCGGTTAGTGTAAGATACATATTATGTAATAACTATTCAATACGTAAACACCCCGATTTACTTTAAAAGCTGATAACAGTGATAACTCTTCAACGGCCTAAGTAATTTTCGTGAAATTTCATGAATCCTAGCTAAGAATAATCCCGATTTAACTAGCTTTAAGCGGTCTATTTTGGAGTTATGATGTCACAGACCGACATACAGATACACAAATACACACTTTAAACTTATTAAACCTTGGTACAAACGAAAGCACTTCAGGAAAAACTTTTTTCTAATGCTTAAAAAGGTGCAGAAACTAAAGGCAGTTACGGCGTTACGGCAAGTTCGTCAACATGTTATGGAAATCGAGGTTTACCGAATATATTGCATCCTCATATTTCTGAGACAATATTAGCCACAACGCAATAAAACGTTTTACGACTTTGTTACTTTAGCAATGGTAGCCTATTCAACGTACGCAATACATTGGCGAATGACAATGCTTATTTTATGTTATTATATCTTTTATTTTACGTTCGAACTTGGAATTTTTTTACCATTTGATTTCGGTATCATGTTGTAAATAATAAAAAATATCCAAAACTCAAGGTTTTATTAGAACATGAAAAAAGCTAACAAAAAATATTTGAGTTCAAAAAAAAAACTTATCAAAACACCCTCACCTACCCTCAACACTTACTCACTCTACTCTATCTTTTAGTACAGCCAACGAAATTAATTGTTCACCCACCAAGAACCATGTCGGAAAACAGCGTCAACTGATGAGAAAGACGAAACTTAACTACTACAAAAATATTCCATTGGTTTTCCACGACAGGGTTCTATAGTGGTCAACAATTAAAGTGGCTTACTGTACCATTATATTCGATTAACCCTCAGAAATACTACCAATCTAATAAAGCAAGTCGCATTGCGGTGTTAACCGAACAAACTTCTGCCCCAAAGGTCATTAGAAGGAAACTTCTGGACCATTACATATTGAAGACAGTAAGAAGCCAATAACATCAGCTAATGAAACTTGACAGGAACAGGCTAGCGTGATGAAGACAATGTGATGCTTTTATAAATCAGCTGTAAATATAGTAGATAAAAAAGACAAAAATTTGGAAAGTAATTTTTCAAATGCTTTCTAGCATACACAAAGAAAGGAATTGTGCTAACTGATTTCCAAGGGTTTACCATGATTTGATAAAAGACTTTTTACAAAAATACCATTTGGCAAAATCCAAATATTTCAGGATTTTTATAAAACTAACCTAACCAACAGGTTCAAAAAGATGGTTCTGAAATAGATCCTGAAACTATAACAGTTTCGGAAAAAAAGCGTTTTGTAAAATGATATCAGTTTGTAAAATTTTGTTTAGTAAAGATTGGATACTATTTCAAGTAGGTAATATGTGTGAGGACACGTATTACCTACTTCAAAGTACATACATCAGGGTTATTTTAATTATTGCCTGTTTCTATTAACCTGAACCTTATTTAGCCTCGATAAAACTAAACACAAGTTCTGTGTTGATGTGTTACCTATTTGCTACTCATTAACCCACCAAATCTTTCAAAGATTTAGCACGCTCTTTAAAAACTCTGGTTTAAAAATCTCACCCTCAGACTTCAACAGTTTGCTGAAGCATCGAGAAAATTCATATTGCAAAGGCAACTATTGACTTACAAGAGTCTTTATTTATTGCAAATGTTTCAAAGTTCAAACTTGAACGTTCTTAGTTTAGAACGTTGTGGTTTTGTTAAGAAAATAACCGCGACTTGAGCTACTTAGTATTTCACACATAGTTAACTTAATAAGGATAATTGAACTAAAAGTTAAGAACAATTGAAGACATAAATTGCGTTCAGATTAATACTCTTAAAAGTAAATTAATAACGATGATATAAAAAGAAGAATAGTCAAACTTAAGTGGCAGTGGGCAGGGCACATTGCTCGCAGGACTGACGGCCGATGGGGCCAGAAGGTTCTTGAGTGGCGTCCGCGGACCGGGAGACGAGCTGTAGGTAGGCCTCCAACAAGATGGAGTGACGACCTTGTAAGGATCGCGGGAACGCGGTGGATGCGAAAAGAACAAGACCGGTCTGAGTGGAGAGCCTTGGGGGAGGCCTATGTCCAGCAGTGGACGCCTTTCGGCTGACATGATGATGATGATGATGATGATATAAAAACAATTCACATAAAACAACTTTATTCAATAAATATTCCAATTTAGCTAAATATTAAATGACTAAAAATCCCTGAAAACATTGCGGCCGATGATTCTTAAACGGCCCTGTAGAATAAAAAATCACCCTAGTTAAACTATCATAGATACTATTTAGTTCGAGAGTTACTATGCCAAAGATGGATAAACACGATAAACTTATGATGCCCCCTTAATTGCATCGGGGTTTAAAGAAAGATCTCATAGTTAGACAAATAGTAAGTCTTATTAACTCTGTTGAAAAGTAACTAATAAGATATCTTTGAAAGATATATTTTTGAGATAGATGTTCCAGACGCATTGAAATCTTAACGGCAAGCAACTCATTCCGTATACAGAAAGGGAATCAATCTTTTGGGTCAGCTATTTTAAGCGAACCGACAAAGATCGATACCGATTATCGCTGAGCAGTTATGCGCTACAACTCCTAAAATAGGATCTTTGTTGTAACTATAAATTCTAGGATGCAACTAGCACAATACCGTCCGTTGTCGTCTAGATCTTCGAGCAAGACATCTTGTCCTGCATTGGACGTACAAAAAACGTTTAATTACAGTAAAAAAAACTTTCCAATCGAATGGAGCGTCTCGTAAGAAACGTTGGTATTAACGTAACAATGTTATATATGAACTAGAGAAACAGACTTTGTTAAAATTGAATCATACTAAGACCCAAGAGAATTAACTTTCGGATGAAGAAGTTAGTTATGATACTTCTATAAACTTCAGACATTAGTGGCCAACCGCACAAAGCTAAGAAAAGCTAAGCTTCTAAACTTGATAACTGCGTATTTTCACAATTAAAACACATGACTGTTCAACATGAAGGTACTTGCACTAAGACTGAACCCTAAAATACATTGTTATGCCGTTTGACATTTTCAAGGGCATACCAATTCTGTCCCTGGTACCTTCACAAAATTATATGCTAAGAAAAGCCAAGAATTACTGAAGAGGTATTAAAAATTCAGTAAGTTCACATAACTACGTGTTCTTTTCACAGCATTCTCTTTAATTCCGCGTTCCTTTCATGTTGTGCCGAAACTATCAATGTACAGTCACTAAAGAAGACAAATATAAACCAAAATTCGAGATTAATAACATAAACATCGTTGACAGTGACAAGGATTATTTAAATGATTTTTACAGTTAAGTTGATTGCTGCCATGACGATGTACAACTTATTATAAAAAATATCTTCGATATTTATGAATTTTTTGGGAGGATTTACTGTATTCATTATTTATATGTTATCTCGTGATGCACTTTTTCATCTTCTTGGATATAAACAACTTCTCTAACAATCTCCTTAACATTACGTTTCTCTACTGCATCGTCCAACGTTTAAAGCCATGTTGCAGAGTTGATCATTGCATATAATCAGTTTTTACCCGGAGAACGAGATCATTTATATTGCTCATCATCAATGTTGATCAAATATTGTTAAGTAAATATTTACCACGAATACGGGGCTTAAGTCACTGAACTTTAACTTGTAACCTATTGGGCAATGTGTTTTACTGATTTGTGAAGATGACTCACGACTAGAGAGTTAGTTAACGTGTTGCGATAGAAGTTCGAAACGCTAAATATTGCAGACTGTACACTGTAAGGCAGCAGCCAAAGGTACATCGGTTTTAACGAGTATAAGCGTACAAAAAAGAGTCGCATTTACAAATTGCGCTACGTTCAAGCATTTTCCTGAGCGATTTCAGTCAGCTCGTATTATGCGAACGTTAAGTACGATGCTCGAAAAACTACGTACCATTAGAATACGCCGAGAATATTTTTTCTTAAACAGTAAGCTACATCATCCCCTTCCTGTGTTTTCTTTCTATTTTTAGTTTTTTGGATACATTATTCTAGATCTGCCTAGAATAATAATGTAGAATGACCACATGTATTTTTTCAGTAGACGCTATCATCTATATTAATTTAATTTTGATTGCGTGGATTTGACAACAATATTTGCTATAAACTTGTTCAAAACTTTATATACATTCTAGTCATATCACATTGTTGTCTTATTTTTTTTGAAAAACTTAACTTGGTTATATGATCATCATACATCATTAAACTTAAGAGCTATAATCTTGTCAGTGAAGAAATTGCCACTTTTCTATTCTCTGCCAGCCTTTTACCTCCTGACACGACACATTGGCCTTCTGTCTCATTTGCCTAAAGTAAGATAAGATACTCATTCAAAATTCCCAGAATAACAAAACTACCGCAGAACGGCTCAACCACACCTGCTGGGGTACATAAATAAAGGGGAACGGCTAAACTTGCGGCAACATCCAGGGATCTCGTGGAAACGCGTTTCCAGTTCAAGATTAGTGTGATCCCAGCCGTGTTAGCTGTAAACGATTCCGCCGGACGAAAAGTCTAGAATTTAGAAACGTTGAGCTATCTACGCAGAACATTCAAAACGTTTAGTATCTCGCTGTTTATTTAACATAAATGCAGACTAAATTCATTTTGAATTGCAAAAGCCGTTAACTTTTTAACAGATTTGAGCGTAGTGAGATCACATAAAAAATATCTTGATTCAATCAAGATTGTGACGATGCGGTTAGCATAGTTTGTAGATCCTGCCCTAGAAGGATGAACGCAAGTATTCTCCTGAGTAAGTATCGAATGTTAATCTCTATAGAGATATGTAAAAAATATAATCATTGTTGTCTTGTATTCATAGTACAAGCCTACAGATTACTTTAGGACTAGATGAATTCGTGTTTATCGCCTGAATTATTTCAATATCTAAATTCTACTTCGTAGTACAAACATCATCTTGACTAAGTTTGACTTGCCAGAAATGTGCCCTACATTTGCTTGTACGTATCTCGGAGTCAACATAATACCTTATTACTGAGGGCGCAAGTTTGCTTAGTCACGCCAGAGATTTTCCTCTCCGCCTATATAAATAGTGTTAGCCTTAAAATATCTAGAAGAATATGAATATGTGACAAAATACAAAAATCTCGAGAAATTTTAGTCGATATTTACTGGCTCAAAACAACTTTAAAGTTAAATATCGACGAGAATTTTGGGAGTGTTGATCTTACAAAATTATTGAAAAGTGACGTTAACAAAGCTTTGTCCATTGTAATTATCGTAATCGTTGACCAAAGCTGAAACATTTCTAAAGCTCGTTTTTTTTCCTCTGTCGGAAATCTAATTACGCTTTATTAAAATACGCAAAGCTTACAATACAAAAACAAGAACTTAACGTTGAAATAATATCCTAACGAAGCCTTTTGTTTTAAACGCAAATAAATTCAATTTTCTTGGAATAGAATTGCAAAAGAGTAATCAGAAAATGTCATCTGCACTCCTAAACTGAGTTTCGCGAAAACTACATATGCATGTTTCCCAATCTAAAAATCGTTTATAATGTATTCAAAAGAAGATAACAAAACCTCTCTCTTAACTTTGCTAAATTGTTATTTTAGGACGTATTTTTTTCTTCAAATGTGTTTTAGCGGCTTCAAAAAATCTTTATTCCATTAAACCAGAAAGCGACATTGGTTCTGACAGGGTGACAAAATTTATGGACTTGACACCAAGCTTACCCATAAGTAAGACTCTTCGCGCTCCATATTTTTGCTACAGCGATGGTTTCCGTCTATGTTGACGACATAACAGGGCCATTATGATGAAAATAAATTTCTTTTTGCAGAATAAATATAAAACAACAGGGAGTTATTTCAAATGTAATCAGTTTATAACTTAACGGTATTCCCGACCGGAACGAATTACAGATTTGAGTCCCACGTGATGTTGAGGTGAAATTAATTTCCCATTTGGCTACCGGTACCTTTCGCAAATCAATTAACATATTGCGTTACAGAAACACGAATATAATTTCATAAAATATAACAGTTCAAGCGTTTGAGGTTTTTTAATATTTTTTTTAATTCTTAAATGGAATAGGTAACAATATTGTAACAAAATGTTGATTTTTTAAATATTTATTGTACTTATTTTCAAAACCTGAAAGTCGATAC
Source organism: Acleris literana (assembly GCA_946894065.1). Lineage (NCBI taxonomy): Eukaryota > Metazoa > Arthropoda > Insecta > Lepidoptera > Tortricidae > Acleris > Acleris literana. The sequence continues at coordinate 17,210,514 of OX335678.1, read as the reverse complement.
AGTTATAACATACTCCTACTTACTTGAACAATTTTTTTTTTTTAATTTTGTACTAAAATACAGACGTTTATACAGCAACGAAAATTATTATTACGCAAAATATTGTAGTTAGTTAAAATTAAATAATAGAGTATACAAAAATGTTAAAAAATACATTACATGAATAATATCACTATAAAATTAGAAAAGAAAAAACAGTATCGAAAGCGAAAAGAACTATTACCAACTGTTAACAGTGTACAGTTACTTTATACCTATGTTTTTAATAAAACACGAGTACAAAAACCGTCAAATATTTTTAATAGGCATTCTCTAAGCCAGTGTCCATTGATGATTGGCGGAAAAAATAACCCGTCAGTATTTGAAACACGAGACTTTGGACTAAACCCGATTCGGACAGCCGACGCGAGTGACGACTGACGCCTGACCCGGGATCAGTGAGGAAATGGAAGCTTGGAAATGTCTAACAATAGATATCAAAAGCAAATGCGAGATTTCGTCTAAACTTCAAAATTCTGAGGAAGTCAAAGAATAATAGGTACATTAATTTTATTTTAAGTAATTTAAATTGTCCTATCAATTTATAGTTACGGATTAAAACATTAGGTATTGCGAAAAAACTGTGTCCTAGTTTAAATCAAAGGCTCAATAACTCTGCGAGAATTTAATTGCAGCGACATCAAAACTGATGAAAAGATAGACGATTTTTTTTTTCAAATAATAATGAATCCTTTATACACTTACAAATTAAAAATACAAATGAACAGACCTCGTTGAAAACCTTGATTTTTGGCAAGTTAATTTATTACTTACAACAGAAACATAGAGTGAGCGAGATAATCTATTCTAAGTCGACTTTCCGGTAGTTAATGGTGTGCAAGCCCCGTGAACCACCAAGTTTTATTGCGACCCTGAACTTTTTGGTGGATTCGTATCGGAAATCAGTGTTATTCAAGTTTAGGGCTACATGCTTTTTATTCATTGAAGAATTTAAAGTTTACTATTAGGACCTTGTTTTCAAATTGTGCGCTCATCCTCAATGTCCTGATATTATTTTGATACCTAACAATGTATGGCAACGCAGTATGTCTATAACGACATTCTTGACGTGTTTACGTAGAATTACCATAAGATGGCCTGTATGTTCATTTGAATTATCCTTGCCATAAAAAAACATCATACAATGGACACATAATTGTTATAATGGCGGGTATTGAATTTATCCTTATTTGATTTTCCTTATCCGAGTAAAAACCAGCTTCATTTATAATCTCTTAAGCAAAAGAGAACAACAAATCCTTACACACGATGCAATAAATTAAAAACACCCCACACCAGACTGTTACCAACAGAGGCATCGAGCAATTCATTTTTTAGCTATAGGAAAATGTGCGGTCTCCATCGCCGCGTTAGCATTGCAGGCGTGCAAGAGCGTCGTCTGAATACCGCGTTGGAAGTTAATCTCTTCCAGCCAATCGCTTCTTTCATGGTTAATGGTGCGGGAGGATCCACCGGGAATTGCGATTACGATAGCTACTCACGTACATTGGCTGATATATAAAAGTGAAATGTCTGCGGTGAAACTTTGTTTATCCATCATGGTGAAATGAAAATCGGAGTTCGAACACCAAGGCAGAAATGTTATGATTATAATATGACTTTCATTCAATATACTACTTAAGTGAAACCGTTTATGGTAAATAAAATTGCTAAAAGATTAAGGATCACAAATTTCAAATCAGTTAATTTATTTAAGTACTATAACTAGGATAAAATTCAACGCGGATTTTTAAATTAATAATGCCACCAAATTATAATTTGAATGTTGCATCTTCTATCTATACCAATAAATAAAATTGAAGTGTCTTTCTGTAATTCAAAAATAAAATCCAAAATTCCAATGAAAGCTGCAATTCATACTTTGAGTAATAAATAAATAACGATGCATATATGACAATTTTTAAAATTATAATTAATTTATAAGTTCCGAAACGGCTCAACGGATTTAAATGAAAATTAGTACATTCAAAGATTCATTTCAATATCTTGCAGGATTCAAAAGATATATGACTTTAAGCCTATTATTACTGTCATTCCGAAGCGTAAAGAGGGCGTGTTGCTAATAGTACCTAATAAAAATAACTTCATAGGAGTTCGCTTGTTAATTGGCACGTTAGAATTTTGCTTTCTTACAACATTTCCATTCTCACACAACTCACTCACTTTTACTCAAATTAAAAATACCGGCGAAGTGCGAGTCGAACTTGTACGCAAAGGGTTTCGTACCATTATTGCATTGGGGCCATTTTTTTATTTAAAATGAACACTGTAAAAAATTACAATGACAATGACATACGCTGAAAGATAGATGGATGATCATGAGCGGAGACTTAGTCATAGGGTCCCGTAAGTACCCTTTAGGTACGGACTCTATTAAAAACGACTCCACAAAACCAACAGGCATCTAAAAGAAGTTACATAATGCTCACTGCAATTCTGCAGTTACGTGGAAAGGCATTTCAGCTATCCGCTAACTAGCACTCGAGGTATGTGGAGATAACTTGCCAACTTGGAAAATATATGACAACATTGTTAATGTTGGTATTCCTGCTGAAATTACTGTGTTTACTCGGCTGTAGAAGGTATTTAAGGAATCAGAGGGTAGCCAAGGCATAGTGAATAAATACATGATTTGGTTAAATTAGATCAGGTAGAATTTATGTAAAACGCAAATAAAGAAGATGAGTAAAGTTGGGAGTTGCGTAAAACAGAAATAAAAACGCGATGGTCGATGCAAAAATACGAGTAAAATGTTACCAAAAAATACTAGGTTGTTATTTTAAAGAACGAAGATGTACACCGCATGACTTTTTGATATGAATAAAAACTTAATAATACATATACTTATGTGGTTAATGTGGTTATTAGGGGATCCAAAACCTTTGTTCTACATCTGCCTAGAACGCATTATGCCTGTGTCGCGTTTTGCCTAAACTTCATTCTTTGGTAACATTTAGGCTATATGGTTAATTCGTCTGTTTCGCTGTTGATCTATTGAGTATAAAGTCTATTTCGGTAACGTACCTACTCCGCCATTTGACTAAGTTTTGCCTAAACTTCAAGTAATGCAATTATTACATTTTGATTGATTTTGCTTGAGAAGGCTTATATGGTGAAAATTGAAAATAAATATTCTAATATTTCTATAATCGTTAACGTGATTTAGTCAAAACGCGTTTCAGTCTTAAACTCGATTTTGTTAAAACGGGTTTTAGTCCTAATGCGTTTTAGCCCAAACAGAGTTAGTCATAATGCGTTTTAGTACAACAGGGATTTAAGCATAGTGATAATTAGGAACTTTGCGTTTTATACTAAACGCGTTTTAGGTTTATGCAGCAACAAGGCATAATGCGTTTTAGGCAGACGTAGAACAAAGGATCCAAAAAACTAAACTGTGTAATATTCTTTCTCCACAAGTTTCTTTTTATTTCCAAATACACGAAAACACGCTATACCAAGTTTTATTGCAATTGAATAAACTTTACAGGTCGCCCATACTGTTAAAATTGTTTTATAATAAAAATGTATAGAGCTTCACACATTTAATAAAGATGTCGAATGAGAAAGTCTTTGGCCAGATCATGACACTGTATTCCGAGTTGCGGCAGTAAGCAAACAATATTCTACTTCTGTTTTTAGTTTTTGCTAAGTTTATTAGATTTCGTTTTGTATTAAATGGCTATGACATAATATCGCACCTTCAGAACAATAGTGACCTAATTCGAAATTTCTGCTTTCAAACTTCAAGTCATAAATGTATTATTATAGAGACCCAATTGGAAATTTAAAATTTCTGAATTAGTTCATTATTGTTTTGAAGGTGCGATATGTGTCCCCAGTATCATTGTAGAGCTAAAATTAAATAACGTCGTGATGATTACGTAGTCTTTTCCCATAAAGTATTTTATAAAATAATTAAGAAAAAACGGGATACAGCTAAAGTTTAGTCATTCCCATACTTTTTGTGCAAATTTCTTATTGATCATGCAGTGTGAGGAAATAAAAATGTGTCCCCGTTTATGAAGAGCGTCCTAATCAAAAACTAGCAGGAAATGAAAGGGGCTAAGCCGATTAGCTATGAAAGGCTCTGATTGAACGGAAACGATTAGACACAGAACTACATATAAGAGATAATGAAACTACAAGCCTTCAGAAAAGGGAACATCTAGTAAAGATAATTTAGCAAAAAATACAACACATGTCGGGGAATATTGGACGAGAAAGGAAAACAGTCCGTCTTCTTTTTACCGCATGTTTTTGATGCAGTCTTTATGGTTCGTCTTGAACAACTCTTATATCCGAAGTAAACTTCTAAGATCCTGGTTGAAAAAGGCCTTAAATCGAATTTGCTTGTATTCTAAAAAAGGTCTGAATTATACTTATAGTACACAAGACCTCACTTGAATGCCAGAAGACTTATTATCTTTTTCACTATGACCCTAGATTTAGCAAAAGGTTAACCTAGAATTAGTCTCCTTCATATTTAGTTCGATAGCCTCATTTTCTTTTACCATAATCAATCTTTTTTGATTTCATACTAATGATACGCCTCTAGTAATTTTGTATTTATGTTGGGTAAGATTAACCCCTTCATGCGATCAAGTTGTCTCGTAGATTATGATGGATATCTCGATAACTACTTCAAGTTGAGTGAGATGCTTAAATCTGAACGTAAATCCCCCTCCAACTAGTGACTCTCGTAAATCAATTAGCTCTCGAGATTAGAACGGACTACGGGCTAAAAAATTCAGAGCAAAGTAAGGAAAAAGAATGTATCCATGCAAGCCTAGCCGAGTTAGATGCACATTCTGTGCAACATTTACTAGCATTCGATGGGATTTTCCAGAAACTAATCTCTATTTTTAAAATATAAAATACATTTTACGATTTTGTTGTTTAAAATATAAGATGATGAATTAATAGATCGACGTCTGGACTACACACCTATTCCGTTTTTCATTTGTCTAAATCGTCAGTGCCGTCTTTAAGGAATCAATAAATATTTATTAAAAAAATATTCAAAAAATGGAACTAATTGAATAACATAAAAATGATCACCAAAGAGGGAGACCTCTGAATTATTGTGAAAAGAAAACTTGATCTTATAGTTACTTAGATAAAACTATAACCCTCATTTAGCCCCACATAATTACCCCATCCAAACTAACAACAACGAAAGTGACAATCACCCAACTAACTTCATTGTCGAACAACACAACTGCAGTTCCAGCGTGAATGAAAAAGACAAAACAAAAACTAGTAATAAAACAGCCTGGGCAGCGAACGGGCACGGCCAGGTTTCCGTTTACATGGATAACAAAATTCCCCCGCTGTGTGACATCGAAGCGCAATACTTTTCTGCCGAGCTACGCGCGAATAAACGTACAAATACCACTACCTCAAAAGCATAATAGTGTATCTACAAATTCAAGCATCATTTATAACATTATGCGGCAAGACATAAAAATGAAAATGGCTTGTCTTCAATATGGACTTATAGTATTATGGTTTTGGGGTAAAGATATGAAAGCAGGATAATGTATTGCTATGTTGATATTTGGGTCATCGAAGAGGTCTTTATGGCTACATAGTGTTTTTTGCTAAGGAACATGGAGGAAAAAGTTTAATTTAATACAAATAATAAACTAAATGTTATGAGACATTGCTTTAATCATCAAGATATCCCTTACAGATGTTTTTAGACGAGTAGGCAATGATAAATTAACGTTTATCAATGTTTCAGGAGGATTTATTATAGAAAAGTCACAATTTTATGGAACTAGATCATAATTTATAATCTAAAGATGTTCAAAAATGATCACGCTGTCTTAATGGCAGCATTACCCCGTAGTCATTTAGATTATGGTATTATAACATGAGCAAAATACTTGCAAGTAAGTGAATGACATCTACACAGGTCTGAAAGTAATATAAAATCGAACAAAAAACAATGAATATTCCTAAAAGCATGCATAAAAACATTCAATTTTACGTCACTGTAACATGCATATTTTTACTAAAGACGATAAAGGTTGCACCAAACACATAACTTTTAAAAATATTGAAAAATTGCCAGTATCGCCTGTGTTTATCCGCGGCAGAATTAATGGCGTTGCTACCGGTGACCGTAAACGTGTTGTCTATTTTTATTTTTGGGATCCATAACTGAATTAATTTATTAAGGTTACTGGACTCGTGGAAATCAGTTGCAAAAATTATAAAATAGCAGTCAAAAATCTGTTCAAAGGCAAAAAAAGGTTCTGTCAATAATATGGCAATGTAAATTGAGGATACAAAATAGAAACCAACAATAAGATTTCTAAGAAAACATCAAAACCTTTTCAATTTTGTCTAGTGAAAATAGTAACCCGATTCATATTTTTTTCTCAGTTAATGGTGGAATACTAATATAAAATGTAAACGGCGACAACAAAAACAAAAAAGGTCCTGCTAAACCTCGTATTCAAATTGACGCTCAATAAATAACAAAGGACAAAACTGTACGGAACATAGATAGCATACGCTCACGCTTCACCAGTATTTTTAATCTCTTTATTTACAGCTGTTCACTTCCGCGGCATACGTGCGGGTGCCTACATAAGGGGTACAGCACTGCGTTTTATGGCCCAGCCATGTATCAAAGTTTCGCGAACGTACAGAATATCTACAAGAGCTTGCACCTCCCGCACAATACCCGACCCCGACTTTACGGCGAAAATTCGAAAACTTTGTTCGAAATTAGTTTGTATACCCACTTGTTATATAGGACATTTACGTCTGTGAGATAGCTTTTGTTTAGCCAGTGTAATGCAGTGTTGGATTATAAGTGAGTTGTAACTTTGTGACGTTTTGTTATGGTTATAAATTAAAAATATTGAATTAATCGTGGACACCATTTTAACCCTCTTCGTTATCATAATCGTCTGATACGAGTACCTATTGTAAGACACTTAATTCTACACCATGACCGTGACAAAAAATGTCCTGCGGCTAATAGCCTGAATTATGCATAAGTATTTACTTTAAGTTTTTACTCTGAAATTAAAGTAAATACATATTCATTATATGTTGATGATGAGAAGGCAGCAAGACCAAAAATAAAACGGCTGGATGATTTTGAGAAGTTTAATAAAGGCTGGCAACGATTGACTAGATTATTATTGAGCAAAAAATAAAAGCCGTTCCTTTCCTTTCATACATAGATGAATACAGAAATGAGGAGGGGGCTTTTGCACAGAATAAGACACTAAATAGGCAATTGAAATTAGATTAGATATTCACCACGCGCATCCAATACAATGCAAGTTCACAAATTGCAATGGTAAAGTGTGCGGTCCATAAAAGCTCCAGTTTGACCGCAAAAACATCAAAGCACTTAACGCACTAACGAACGGGAAATCTAATCAACGAAACAGCAGCGGTGAAGTTACAACGGCAGTTCCCGTAAACCTATCGGTCGACCACGAAATAAAATTAGGTACCAAACGTTCCACCGTACACTTGGCAACACGCATATTGTTGGCCAGTTTTACGGTTACGGGTATTACGGCCACCGTGACGAGCGCACACGAGAATAAACCCTCCATGTATCGAAGCAGGTTTCTAATTTAGAATTATTTTACAACCACATGGGGTGCAAAGTTTTAAGCGGTGTGCTAAAATAGATGCTCAAAGAATTGTTGCAAAGCATGATTGAGGTTGTAAAATGAAATGTAGGTATCTGTAAAAAGGTACTGGAGTGATAATTCAAAATAATGGAGCAAGATTTAGGTAGTCGAAAAGTGTGAGTGTGTCATGGGACTAGATAAAAATCTCGTGTTTTTCTAAAGGAAACGGAAACTATTCCAGAAAAACAGTTTTAAAATTGTGTAATTATGGAATAATTATTTAAAAATAACCACTGGTAATTGCAGACAAATGCAATTTTAAACTAAGCTTAGATAAATCAAAACATATAAAACTTGTCATTTTTCCGGTCCCAATTTAAGTACCCAGTAAAAGGGAAAGAAAATTAAGGTTTCCGGTTCTCATGTCAAGCCGTAAAATTTTCATGGTAGTCGAAGTTCATAAATAATGAAACACGAGAGGCGTACGTGGGGTGTTTTCTTTGTGCCTGAACCAATCCCATATAAAAGGGCCCCTTTGATCCCCTGGCCGTAGGTCCAGTAGCAACAATCCAAACTATTCCCTATAAAGGGGTTAAACTATAAATAGGTAAGTCCCTGGATCCCGAACTTTCATCGGCGGAATAAAGGCCACAAGTTTTAGGGGGAATAAACGAGTTGTTTTCTTTTCGATCCAATATAAGGTGAAAACAAGATTATTTGCGGAGTTTACACAATCAGTAAGTCACAATCAGAGTGTAATGCGCAAAAGATCCAATAGCGACGAAGTGTATCCAACCTTATGTTGTGTAAAGTGTGTTTGTAAAAGATCTTAACACTTTGTTTTTTTAGTACTTTGTTCTTCGTCTTTGTAACCGTCAAAGGTACTTATACCTATACACCCTTGGCATCAAATATTTATACACACAGACTTTATTGTCAGCGGCATAAAGGCGTAGGTATTTTTGACATCTTAGAAAGGTTGGGAACTATTTCTATAGTTTTGTAGTTCAACAACTATCTGAATAATTCAAACCAAAATTACATTTGAAATGGAGCTAAATTTATTTGTAGTTAGTATTTGTAAAACGTAAGAAATTACAAATAGAAGATTTAAGACTCATTCATTCAAAAACGCAATTCAACACGTGACTTCTGCTCAAACGCTAGAGCTTTGTTCGTTTTGATTTATCGTTCATAAAACAGAAATGTGTACACATACGTAAGGCACATGCTTCGCAAGGTGTTTAGAATGCGTGCAAATCGTCGCCAGAAGCCACGGTAAGATTTACTCCAGAACAAACATATTTGCTTTCCCAGAATTTGTGTTTGCCGTTGCCGAATCTTGCATACAGTTTAGCAACACTTATTTGTAGAATTGAGTTAGTTCTGAATAATTAATTGGTCTGAACGCTCTGCTATATAAAGTTAAAGTTTGGGATGAAGTTAATACATTTAGGGAACAAAGGTAAAGTAAAGCAAGTGGTCAGTAAATAGTTAGATAACTTAAAGCAACGTACATAGATTTTTTACGTACCTATTAAAAGTTATTAAATCTAAAACTAATATGAAATTTGCCAAGATCAAGCACAGAAACCATCAAAATTACATGAGTATAGTAAACCAAGAAACTCCTTTACCACTTCTCGACTCTACTGGTATGATGTTAAGAATCAAAAAGTGGTAAAGGACTTTTCTTTGTCAACTAATACATCTTTATCTATTTCAAAGAATACCGACTTTATGTTGCTATTTCAATTCTTAAATCTTAATATTACATACAGTCTCAGTTACCATGCATCTTAAAGTATTACGGTTACTAAGCAACCAAGGCATTGGTTTACCCCTAATTAGAACCCGAAGTTACCTGAGCAAGATTCTCTTAATGAAGGATTTCGCCGCGGCCACGGATTCCCTGCTTACAAGGTTAATTACTAACCCAGATAAGACAGAGCAGAGTTATTAAGGACCAGACGCAATTACCTGTAAGACAAAAAAAATACATTAGGACAGGAAATAGTTAGTGTTATAGGCATCAAAATAAGGTGGATAAGTGCAATGATAAAGTCGAATTATTCTATACTATATTGATAATCACATTAAATTTAAAATACACTGTTACTATGCAGTAAGCCGCGTTTAATATTACGGCAACGTGGGTGAACTTGGTTACGATATTACATAAATTATCTTTGAGTTACTATGTACTAAACGTCTCATTATTTTATCACTATGTAAACAACACTCAAAGCATTGATAGAGATATTTAGGTCTTTAAGGTTTAATTTGAAAACGTTCTTAAATGACGAGTTCTCAGAGGCCAAAAAACTGCAAACTAAATGCCAAGTTTCTATTGTCATCATTAGGGTTAGGATTTTGGTGGCAAATCGTGGTTTTAGCATCCATGGAGTCGCTATTTCCAAATTATTATAGTATATGATTTGATAAATATCAAAATCCAATTTGTCCTTGGAATTGAGTATACGAATTTAAAACTTAATTCGAACGAATTAAGTTTTAAATGCGTATACCAAATTTCAAGGACATATTTGGAGTTTGATATTTATCAACTCATATAAGGTCAAAATCAAAGTGGTACGTATTATAATAAATATTAAATAGCGAGTCCATGGATTCTAGAACCACGATTTGCCACCGAAAGTCCTCACTCTAGTCATTATTAATGTCATTATTATTTGTGTCATTGTTTGTTCCTTCTTTACTGTACAACGCAGGCGAAATTTAGAACAGAGATAGTTTGGTATTGTAGCTTAAAGACTGACAAATATCCCGGATTTTTATACATTTCCCGAGAGAATAGCGATTAACGAAGTCTATGCAGACGAAATCGCGATCGTAAGCTTATTTTTAGCGTTCTTAAAAACCTATAATTATCATCTTATGAATTTTATATCCATACTAAGAATTTTAGGTAACGTTCACGAAATTATTTATTTAAAAATATCGTCAATACACGTCACTAGACGTCGCATATGAGTAATTTATTTGAACTGTACATACATCGCTATGTCCACACATCTTTTGTAACTCTACACACAGAGCTGCAAAGAAATTGTAAAATTACTGACTTTAAGCCAGCTGAGTATACAACCCACTTGGCACATTTTGATTTGTTGGTTTAATATCCAAAGAAAAAGAGAATCGATATTTAAACAAATACGTAAATGTTCAAGGTTGACGTGCAACATTGTTAATACAATAATTTATAAGTTTTCAACCGCTGAGTAGTTCACTAATAAGCAAGTTACATAACTGAATTGAGAGCAGCTTGTGATACAGCATTTCTCAATAAATTAAAGAATACTCGCCACTCCCATTTAAAAAATATGGCAGGTTTAACGCAGTATTATAGAAATATTGTCAGGGAACTGTAACTTTTTAGAATAAGCTTGATAATATTTGCCCTTAACGAATCTTCTTCCTGATCTTATGGTTCCATAAACCTGTTCTGTTTTCTACCCTATGCAAAAACTTTAGCAAATCGTAATTCTACCTGAGATTTAAGTATAATTGTAACTGGGTTTGCGGTGAAATTGAAAGAAAGTGTCCACTCCACATAGCTCAATAAAAATAAATCTTAACTTGCGTATCTTAGAAATAAACACTCAGAAAGAAATAAGGAAATATAAAAAAAAACGAAAGTCATCGTTCCGTTTCGTGTCGCCGTCAGTTCAAGTAGAGAAAATGTAGTGGCGAAGTTCTAGAATATTTTATTCTACTCTAAGAGCAATGCCTTCCGGACGACTTGACTGCAAAAAATAATGCAGAAACTTTCCAGTTTGAACGAACTTTTAAAAACTACAGCTCCGGGAAGCGATTAGCGAAGATAAACTTACTGTGAATAGCAAGGAGAACTTAATTGTTGGAATCAGTTTTGATGAACATTAATTAAATAATAAAATCAAATTACCAAATGCAATCGAAAAAGACTAAGGCAAGCCTTTAATAGACGATTTTGAAAGAAAAAATGAAATAAAGAAAGTACATTTATTCATTACAACCGTAGACAGAGTAGGTACTCGTACAACAAAAAACAAATGAAGTAAAAAATAAATAAAGCTACACAAATTTGGACAGTTGTTGTGAAACGGTCCCAACTCAGCAAACGCCGGCTGTTAATCTAGCGCTGGTCTTTCGTTGCGAGTGTTGGGACTGTCCGTTTTGAGTAACATCTGATGTGGATATCAAAATAAAGAAGCAAGAATTGAATTAGCTTTTGGGATGATAATATCATGTAATCTTCTACAAAATCCTTTGTTTACAAAAGCTTTTAAAAACTAAAAATGATCTTAACGAAGTATCAACCAAAATCAACCGTTTGAAGGGTTAAAACAAAACAAATCTTAAGATTATTTGCTGTTATTAAATCAGCAGAGAGTTATAAAACCAACAGTAAAGCAACTATTGATCACCATTTCGAAACACGAAGAGCCAACACTACTCGTTTATGCTAAGTAGATAACGGTGCTATACCCGACGAGGTCGTTCGAGTTAGAGAATGGATGACACCCAGTATACGATCAGCTGACCTTTAAGGTTGACGTTGTCTAGGAAAGCGCAAAGAAAAAAAGAAGGCGAGGTCCAAAGTGACATCAAGTTCTTAATGAAAAAAGAAATATTATTTACATAGCAGCAATAAAGCTTACCTAATGAAATCAAACATTCATGGTACCTACTTCGTCAAAGTTTTAGGACTTTTTTACGAAGAGTGAAGTTTTCACATCATCATAAAATTGATTATGATTTGACAAGAGTTATTTAAAACTACGATAAACTCAGTTGAAACAGCTAAAAAGAAGGACGACCTGGGATAAGTATACCTATGTAAAAAAAAATTATATTAACTGTTTTGTTTTGATCTAATTTGTACAATAAAGTGTTTAATACATAAATAAGTAGTAAAATTATTATTTGAAAGTGGAATTTTGTTATCTTACACGTATCACACAAAATTGAAGATTTCAAAACCACGTCCGATGAATTTGATTTTACGACCTTGAAAATAAAATAACTTTCCATTCCTCCAGAGACCTCTGCTATAACGCCAACCATTTTACGAGATGACATCGCGTTTACGAGCGGACAGTTGCAATCCAAGCCAGTGGTGTTGACGCGGCATTTATTGCTCGCGTTCCCACGAGCAACATGCCAGATAGCCGTATTGGTACGAGTATCAATGATGCTAGTGCAGAAGACTAGCTTCAGAATCGTGAAACCATTTGACTTTAATTTGATAAACGTTGCACGAAAGGAGTCGAGATTTGCTATGGAGTTATCCACGGGAGCAATTTCAGCAAATAGCGTTTTATTTTCATAAGTCCCATTGGGGAATGTGATTCTTGCCATGTCCAGCTATATAGCAATTATTAAATATTGACTAATTTTACTACATTTTTTTGTTGTTGACATCTTTAACATAATAGTTCACATGATTGCTGATATTATTTATAATAAAACAACGCCGTAGAATAAAACACATCGTTTCATAGGTTTTAAATATAATATACATACATACATAATTTCACGCCTTCGTTCCCAGAGGGGTAGGCAGAGCTACAGAATTACAAACATCTCTAAAAACTTGTTGATAATTCTATAACCACAATTTGCGCAATTAGGCTAAGATGTTTACCAGCGTATTAGTGACAGGTTGCAAGCCCATCGCCTAACAGTACTACAAGCCTTTATTCCCTTAGTCGCCTCTTACGACATCCACGGGAAGACATGGAGTGGCACTATTCTAACTCGGCAACCACACGAGGAAATATAATATAAGTAAAGCTAAATTGAAAACAATATATAATAGAATAACAGTTGCATTTCTAGTAAGTACTACAACTGCTCACGCACCATCATAGGTCATTGAAGTACAAATTTTCGGCCTTCGATACACAGCTCACCTAAAAACAAGATGGTGCATTGCTAACGAATCGTCCCCACAATTCCTGCAATTCCGAATTTCAGGCTCTCCGACACGGCAATCTAGTTACGGAACTGTGCCCGTCCGGTAGATATTACCGGTGGTGCTAATCTCATTTTTGGAAATTCTGTGCCAGATAAGCTGTAACCAAATTAGAGCGAAAATGACTGGGCAACAAATTGAATTTGGGAACAGATGAAAGCCAAACAAACGACTTTAGATAACCAATTTGAGTTTGGGCAAGTCAAGTTAAGTCACGTTGCGTCTGCGAACAAAGGTGAACAAATCTGATTGCGGCCATGGAGTGGACGGGTAAATATTTGACGTTCAACCTGTGTTATTGTAGCTTTCTATACTATTATATTGTCGAATAAAATGATACAAGATAAAAGAACAACGAACTTTAGTAAACAAAAGCAACACCGAGGGTTACTTTATTTTCAATTATCCACAATAACATCCGAAACTAAAAATAAGTCGTAGGTTGTAACCTCTAATAGAATACTGGTCTAGTCTTGTTTTTATAGTTAAACGGAATTAAAAGTGCTCTTGAACATTCTCATCTAAGTGTCGCCTACAAACACTGAATAACATTGGAATATATTGCTCTAGAAAAAATTACAGTAAAGAAGCTATTTCCAACCACTTGAATACTGTATCTGATGCATTAAATAACCAATTTCATCTCTCACACCTAGTACCGAAAACTGAGCCAATTTTGTATAGCCCAATGTTACTAGAGCGCTGAATGCTTCAAACAATTACACACAGGGTCAAACCCAGCAATTCTAATCTCACTTTTATGTCGACATCCCCAGTTTACTGCACAATTAACTCCGTTCCGGGGTCGCAAATTCCGAATTCCTGCCCTACGTCCAAGTTAACCGACAATACCGTTGCTTCGTCAAAAAGGTGTAAAGTAAAGTTTTCTTATTAATCCGAGAAGCGAAGAGCAACTTCAGAGGGAATAAGACGTTATTTTCGGAAACTTTAAAAACTCGTTGGCGTTGTTACAAACAACTTGTGCTACTGTTTTCGAATTTTGAACTCGTATTTTGGAGGTTAACTTTCTGCCGTTGTAGAATGATGTTGTTTTTTAATAAAAAAATAAAAAAATATAATTAAAATATATTACTTTATTATGTGTAAGGAAACTTTGTTTAATCAAGATTTTTTTAACAGGCTTTTAAAGTTTCATTAACGCCAGTGATGAATTAGGAAAGCTATATTTTTTTAACAGACTAAGTTAATACATTAAAGTGCACTATCACGGGCAATTTTTTAATCAATAGTTGCCTGTCAACAGTACGGTCGTCTCATTCTATTACACAAAATAACAGTAAGACAGCTTATTATATGGCCAGCTATAAATTACCGTCAAAAGCTACACGTGCAAAGAGGTAAGATAAATCAATAAGATTTTATTATGACATCCTACACGGAAAATGTTAAAATTAGAACTCATTTTAAATCCACAACCTTTTCAATTTGGAATCAAAGCCACAGGCTATTAGAGCGTATATTTAGGAAGCAATATAACCTTCGGTTATTTAAAGGTTTACTACAAAGCCTGTGCCGGCATTTAATTTCGAAGTGATTCGCTGATGACGCAGTGGCTCTCTTTGGTGCAGTAAAGCATAATTTTAAATCAATGATTACAATTTGTGGCTGTTTTTTACATGTTTACTCATCTTGGCTATTCTTTCTTGGACCTAGTAGCTGACTGGTATAAAATGTCTTAAGACTGCTATTTGTTCAATTATTGTGTACCTATTTGTGCATTAAAATGTAAATATATAAATTTGAGTACAATCGCAAGAAATACGTTTAACCAATGTTGGGCTCAAAAATATTCTAATAACCTCTAATGATGTTATGATAATAAAGACGTGTCTGATATTTTTGAGCCCTATGTCGACTGAAATAATATTACGCCACGCCAATAAACCCAAACCTTTGCTTAAATAGACAATTTCAATTATAGCATAGGTAAAAAAACTTAGTTTTAATATTAAACACACTTTTTTATTTAAATTGTAGAATCTATTTTAGAAATATTTGTGAGATCAATCAAACAGCCTGTGATAAAATGTAAGGGCGACTTTTTACTAAAGATGTCACGCTCATTAATGTCACAACCTACAAAACATGTGAAGACTTGCCAAAATATTATCTTACTGCTTTTCCTCATCCCCTGTGTTAAACTTGAAATTCGCAGGTGGCTCCCTCGCACCAATTAAGGAGAAAGAGGCTTTGCAGTTTCAGACGTTATTAGTTTGCAATGATCGTGCCGGAATAGTTGGGCGGCTTTACCATCGATTTAATTAGAAAATCATCGCTGGGGTTAGGATACTGTGGCGAATTGAACCACTGTTTCAGTTCGTTAAACTTCGTAGGTCCCGATGAGGACGGAGGTTTTATGGGTACTTTTATTTTTGATCGTGAGTTTTTTATTCCGTTTGTTAACATTTGAAGCTATTAATTTGAAATGTTTAAGGTAAAATTCGAAGAATTCTCTGCGTTGTTTTGTATTTCTGGAAAATAAATTAATAAAGAGTGACATGAATAAATTGGAAGAGTTCGGCAGTTTAAACTGAAAAGTTGTTACATACATCAGAGCAGAGACCACCTGCAGTTGTTACAGATTAAGTAAAGTAGTACAGTCAACAGCATAAATAAGTGATCATTTATGTACCTTGTCACTTGAAACTTTGAAATGTCATACAAAATTGTGAAACGGTTGAAAGCGACAAGGTACATAAATGATCACTTATTTATGCTGTTGACTGTACATACAGAATCCTTATTTGTACCAAAAATGCAAAACAAATAAAACAAAAACAAAGAGGCTAATGAACGCATTGGAATATAAACACTTAAAAGCAAAGAACAGACACCTTTTGTTTCAAAGAAAACAATTTTACAAAGTTCAAATTATTAGGTAATGAGAATCCAACTGTAATTAACAATAAATTAACTTTAAATTCTAATGTTTAAATAAACCCACCAATATGAATCGCAATTACTCACGACCTTTGTTAGTTAACTCACACTAATGTCTGTTCGTTAATTCGATTCAGAGTTACGTCGAAATTAATTTAACCCCCAGGTTACACAAATTTAATAACCAACTAAAGCGTACGCGAAACGTAAATAAAATACAACTTGTACGCTTGTATAGTTACTTGAAACTAACTGAATCGTTAAATACAGTTTGTTAATTATTAAAGTGGATTTATACCGTCTTGTTCTATGGATGTGACTCAACCCCCATTTCACTATCCTCACAATGATAGGTGACAATTCGGTATACATTGCAAAGTTAACAAAGGATACTTTAGTGGGATTCATAAAAGCCGCGCCATGTACATTGAATTGTCACCTGTCATTGTCAGGATGGTGAAACAGAGGGCGGATTTTATAATTATCTTGTATTTGTAGCGCGAGTTCAAATGTTCTTTGCAACAAAAAAAGTAGAAAAGAAAATGGCATTGGACATGGAATCCGAATAAACTGGGTAATTCTTTTAGGTGGTAACAATAAACTTTGTCGAAAAAATCTTTCGACTTATGTATGTTAATACTTTACTGTGCTAAAAATAAAATATAACTATCACAAAGTATAGATGTAGAAAGATGAGTTTTGCCTTTACAGGATCTCTTCCAGCTAATTTAACCTCGTAAGGCCCACCATACTAAAAACAGGGAGTTTTTTGTCAGTGGGACTTTGAACCTAACATCAAGGCGATAAAGTTCAATTACGATTGACCGATAATGCCATTTTCAGTTTATGAACATAGGAAAATAAACCTTATTCTTATAGCAACACAGTTCAAATTAAATTGCCTTGATTATGTACGAGGCCTTACGAGGATATGGGAGATTGAGATATACAGTCACAAGATCTGGCTTTAAGAAGACACGAGAAGTGTTACTAAGTTTATGACGTTAAATAGAACGTTAGTTAAACAGAATACAAACTATATAAAAAGAAGGTTAAAATAAACATGTTTAGGAGTTAAACATGCTGGTACACCAACATAAAATATACAGAGTGTGTATTCTATACGATCCTATAGTTTAAGGGCAGTTACATAAGACCCTAATTAACGTAAATTGGTACATTAAGTTAACAAAAGAAAACATATTTTTTTCATACAAATTAATTCGGCACGCAATGTATTCAAATAACCAAGTCGTCTACGTAAGCACTTTGTGTTCATTGATTTATTGACGACGTTATTGTCAACTCAATGTTTGCATTACATTGCTGGCCGGGAAAACTTTAAAAAAATAATTACGCTTAATTATTGAGAGTATTTGTTAAAATTTATTACTGTACCTCTTAATACTGCTTAAATCCATCGTATGTTAAAATTTAGGATCGTATGGAATACACACGCTGTATGTAGACACAGGATTTAATTAACACAACTTACATTTAAAATTATTGTATTAAGCCAGTTAAAAAACATTTCTAAGGCACCGAATTCCTCTGCCAAAGCATGAATAAATCTTCAGCATTCAACACTTCGCAGAAAATAAAGTTTGATCAAACCATTTTAACCCCAACCCCGGTAACAATAGAGACGTGTTCTGATAGCCCTAGTACCGCCCCGATGCCAACTGAACATGCATCCGTGAATTTGATCGACACGGGTTTTTTACAATTCCGCGGCAGCCGGCCGGATTAACTCGTATACTGGTATACCTTCATCAATGTCATTCCACATACATATGGCCCGGTCACACGCAATCGCCTATTTTATTCATGAGTTTCCAAAATAGACACGCTTCAGGCATTTCCTTTTATTATTTATCGGGTTAATAATTGACATTATTGGAACGGCAATCGGCTACAACTTTAGATGATTCTGTCGGATTGTTGTATGAATATTCAGATGGTCGTAGATCTGTCAGTTTTGATGAAGAAACTATTTCACGCTGTCGAGTGAGTGTTGATTTGCATCGCTTTCTTTTTTAGACTTTAAATTTATGTTAATACTTCACCTTTACATTAATAACCGCTGAGCCTATATATTTTTAAACAGAAATAACGTTTATAAATACGCTTTTAGCACTTTTATGAAAAACGTCAAACAAGCTCTTGGGAAAATTTCACTTCAAGGGCTTCTTTCTTACTACGGCCTTCAAAGCGAAACAGGAAAACTCCTTGACCAATTAGGAAGCCATATTAATGCCGTAGTCTTTAATGTTAAAATCTATAACTAAATCCGTAATTAAATAATCTTTGCAACATCTGTTGAGAGAGCGTGAACAAATTTAAAACCACTTTACTGTCAAACTTAGAACAACAAATCAGCATCTTATAGCCCCAGAAACCACCTCGACTCTCTAAATTGTATTTAAACCTGACTCCCCAAGGAGCCGGTGGCATGAAGTGGGGGTGCACCACATTAACTTCTGACACTTATGAGTTCCAAAAGTCACAACTTGGGTGTTTGAGGTCGAGCGAGCATTAAGCTTGACTTAGTTTTCACTTAATATTGCTTTGAAGCTGGCAAGTCTGTCAGGCAAGTTCATGGTAAGTCGTAGTTAATAGATCACTATAAATGGAACAGTTTCTCTGTAAGTAGCTTGCAAACACGTAAACTTTACTTAGCAAACTTTAGTTAAATAACTATAATGCAAATGATCACGTATCATATAATATTCGATAGTGAAAACTTTTTGCTTCGGTTTCAAAGGGCATTGGGTAAGTTCGTATAAATATTATTGTCTATGTTTTTGGCGGCCAGGAATGTCTTTCTTGTAATTGTTTAGATGACCTCTAAATACACATAAATATATAAAGTTTAATGAGTTAAATAATATCGAAGCGGAGATATTAAATATTAAATTAATAAGTTTTTGGTACTAAAAGTAAGCCCATTTGTCAATATTAAAATATCTCGGCTCCGATGCACTTAAAAGTATGACATTAAACAAAATATGATTATTTTGAATTGATCTATCATATTACAACGCTTTTACAAATCGCCGCTTACATAAAAAAAGACGACACTTTTACCAAAACCCTTTTTAACTTTCTAAATATATTTCAATAAAACACGTTAACAATATGACATCACACATTCTGAAAGGCATAATGAAGCATATTTAATGGACTTGGCACAGTCCCGGTTGACCCTTGACCCACTAAAATCTTGGACAATTGCTCACACAGTTCTGCGAGCGGCATATCCATTAACTTGGACAATGTGACGCGCGAATGTTCTTATACTTACATATACAACACTGTGTTTGATTGTATGATTAGGTAAGCATGTGGAATAATTCTGAATTTGCTTTGCATATTCGGCAAATTTGAAAATAATTTATATTGTGTCCAGCAGTCTGCGTTTAGCTAAAATTGACACGATAATTAAGTGAAGTAATCATGAAATCTTTTTTATCTACACACATATCATAAGTCCTCTATTATGCGTTCAAAACCCTTAGGCAATGACCAGCATTACCTGTAGTAGTAGGTGTCACCGATGACAGCTGTTCATTTTGGAAGATGTTCCAAATTTGGATCTCGATAATTCTCTCGATCTCGAATATTCGATATTCAAAATTACGTTACAGCTGTCATCGCTGTCACTTACTACCACAGGTAAGGTAGTGCTGGTCATTTGCCTTTCGGCTTCTGAACCCATCTTAGAGTACTAATAATATGTGTGTAGATAAAGTATTGTGTACGCAACTCTGCGTAATTAGCATTACGCAACCGTCACATAAAGTAATATTACCGCCTAAATAGCAAAACATAGAGTAGTACGTAAACGTTCAGTGAATTAAAAGGTAATGGGTATCCTAAAGGAACAATAGTGTTAATGGACGTTTGTGCAACTAGGTGGAACTGTAAAACTGTATATTAATAAAACAGTTTGTATTATTAAGAAGAATATAAAAGATATTCTAGTGTAAATAATTAAAAAACACGCATTTTAAAGTCGTGAATATTAATTACTAATCAAGAACCTTCATGATAGTTATCTTATAATCCGATTTGCTTAAGCCATCAATTTAAGATTGACTATAAATAAAATAAACAATAGATTCATTTCGAACCAAAATACTACAAATCCTGCTGTACTAATGGCACGCTTGTATCAAATAACTATCTCCTATCATAGCTCTGATAGATGCCGAACATAATCATCGATTCGCAAATACCTACAACGGACCGCAATACAAACGTTTCAATCGCTTACATACCAACCAATTCGCTCACAAATGTGCATTAATAAAACCATTACCGTGTCCGGAATTGCTTCAATATTACAATTATTTACATGCGTGACAATGCTAAATTGAACTGTAAAATCATCGTGCTAGGAATGGTTACTGTAACATTTGTATGTTGCATGAAAACGAATGCTTGAAATGTTAACGGGTTGCAGAAAAATGCAAGCGCACGTGACAGCGTACGTAACCATGCACCATCGGCTTTTGAGCGCATCTGTTGCAATGTAAAGGATAGTGCATGAAACTGAAACCATTTTTTAAAGCTTTTTGGCATCATAGATGTGCCGCCAGCCTTTGAGAAAAAAGTATGCTTTAGTGTACGTAGGTTATTCATGTTGATGATTATAAAGAAACAGAATAAAACCACGAATTTATTGTTCTTGATATTGTATGGGTGAAGTTGTCTCACCTATATGCACTCAAGTATTTTTATTTCTTGTTAGAGCGACCTTGCCTTTACCCGCAATAAACTGTCTAAATTTTTAATTATAATAATTTATATAAGTAGCTTTCTTGATGTTTATTACTATCATTTTGACCTTGATACTAGTGATGAAATAAAAACTGTGTAGAATATTTGTATTAACTTGAAGTTCGAGTTGATAATAACAGCGTTTTTTAAATTTAGGGGCATGCCCGGAGTGTGAGATTGGGGCATATTTTTAGACGACACAAACGGGATGTTATGAAATAACTTTAGGAACTCTTGATGTACTTTATTAGTGCTCAATTTACCGTTATATCCAAATGAAACGCTTCGCAATTTTTAAGGACAAGTAACAGGTGGATCGTCAACAAACATGTTCCAAGCCTTACACCAAGACAAGTATGCCGGTTACTTAACAATCATTACAATATCGAGGCGTGGGAGCGCGCTCGCGTGAATCATTGCTAATTATTCGCCGGATTCTGTCGTGTGGCGTAATTACTTTCGACTCTCGCGAAGATTCTCGAGTCGGATGTGACGATATAAATGAGAATGTTGGATGCAAGGAAGTTAGTAGTTTTAATATTTTTTTGTCAAAAGCTTGGGAAGAGCTCTTATTGCCGAGTTAACTTCTGTTTTGCACAGTTTCTGTCTTCTTATTAAAATGAAACGAGTCCCAATTCAGTGGGTCCACACGTTAACCCGAGAAGTTTAATAAAAGAGTGTAAAAATACCACTTACACTTAATAAGATATATCCTCAGAAATTGAAACAAATTATGGTGTAAAAGGTGAGTGGAGCATTAATCAATTCATCCCGGAAAATTTAAAAGTAACCGAAGAAATAGCGATAATCGAAATCTACGTGGACGAAGTCGCAGGCAGAAGCCAGTGAAATATAAAAAGAGAAATGATAAATAATCAATGACATTACTTGAATATTCAGTCGTGCACTCAAAAAAATGAGAGCTAACAAAGAGAGATTTTCACTTAGTTGACAAAAAATGATTACAATAGTTAAGATATTAGTTATATCGACCAAAGCTGATAGTTAAATACAGCAATTTCTTTAGTGATTCAACTAACATCTTAGTTGATGTATCTAACGTCTTAGTTGATGTATCTATCGTCTTGTTAGGCTCGTATGGGATCAAGACGCTTATGCACAACAATCACAATCTTGTTACAAGCGAACAATTATTTTTATCAGTGTCCTTCTGTTTTTTGAAGTCAGTTAAAATGCTTCACTAAAGACACCCAAAAAATATGTAAAGTGATTGAATCATTTGAAACAGTAACGTTAGTTGTTAAGGTAATGCACATCATTAAGATAATAAAAACAGAAGAGAAGCTAACGCGCGTGTTTGTGATGGCGATGACCACCGTTATTAGAATAGTAAACTTGGGGACACCCGCGACTTCGTAAGCGTCTAATTTTCTAAAAATGCATTTTTAGTTCATCCATAGTTTACCCAGTGGTTTAGAATGTGCATTGTCTCTAAGTCAGTAATTCAGTCAGTCAGTTACGGATAATTTCGTTTTCATGTTTAACATGTTTAGACATAAGATAAAACATCAACCAAAAGAAGTTTTGTTTTGATATTAAGAGGATTGCGAGGCGACGCGTAACTGTCACAATTTTAGCACACAAATTTAGCTGGGATCGATAGAGTTTCTCACCCCCTAAATCGGTCGTGAGAAACGTTATCGCATTTTGTATCGACTTTTTCAGCTTTACGAAGTTTTTATATGGACAAAAGAGCTGACAGGTCATCTTTATTTGTGACTAGTTTCTAACCGCGACTTTGTCTACACCACCTAACAAGTGTTTTTTTTTGGGATATAAGGTAGCATTTGTGTTAATTCTAGGGTATAAATTATCTCCGTTTTAATTTTTATCCAGCCGTTTCAGCGTGAAGGAGTAAGAAACGTACTATCTCACACAGAAATCTGAAGTCCTAGTGAAAAAGGGTATAAGTCGACTTAACTTGTTCTAAAAAAGGGTATATACACAAAGTATACTAGACTTAAACCCTTTTTTACTTGATCTTCAGGAGAGTTATACCCTTTTTCACTGGAAACCCAGAAATAAGTTTTGCATTTATAAAATTATAGCCGCGCCGTTTTTAAAGGCTCGTTTGGACAGCTCTCAACTCTGTACAAAATGTGTGTTGAGGTTATATTTTGTCACTGCGTTGCCAACTGTCAATTCGGGCCTCTCATAACGACGCAACTATAGTGTAATAGTGAAGCATACGTAACTGATTTAGAACAAAATTTAGGCGCCTAGGTCACGGTGCTTCTGCCAACGCAACGCTAAAAGTGGTTAGGCTAAAAACAAAATGCACAAGTAACATGCAAAGTGATAATGACATACTTTTTATAAATAATACAGACTAGTCTTGACAACTATCGCAACAGAAACACAACTAATACAAGCAAGACTTAGTAAATGCCAAGTGGTTTTAACGTCCGGTCATTAACAGCCTAACCGACCAATCTCACAACACAAAACAACCGAGTCTCTGTACAAAAAAACAATCTTAACTACGTTTATATTTCTCAGTACCTATAATTTTATGCAAAGCAATTTAATTTGTGGACAACGATGACACAGACCATATTTAATTATAAAAAGGAATAAGTTTTAATCATAAAAAAGAAAATAGTTAAGTTTAGAAATTGAAAAAATTGAGATAAAGTCAAAAAGCAACAAAATAATCCAAGTACCCAAATCTAAAGATGACAAAGATTTACTTGTTCTAGGAATTCAAATGTACGACTAATAAAGCTCTATCGCTAATACCAACGTCAACATAGCAAGTTTTACCAGCTAATTATATGGCTTTTAACGTGTTATTAAAAGTAAATAATTCAATTTTTTCGTAAACTATATCAAGTTAGCATCAGCGGGTAAAGGTAAGTGCACTAGCTGTGGCTGCACTCGAATAAATGTCGGCGGTCATCCTCAAAGTGGTCATATAACTGACAGTAAACATGACGTACGAAACAAAACGAACATACGCCATTATAATTAAATAGTGTAGTCACAGGAAACGAGGACGAAATAAAAGGATAAATGGTGCTTAAAGTAAAGATAATATTATAATTATTAACAGGATATTTTATGTGTTTTTAACTACTGACGCAAATGACAGGTGTTAAAAGTTTAATGTATATGTTTCTATGTATCTGTGTAAGGTCTGTTCATTCTTACTTGTCTTATATAGTAAACAACTTTCTAACCTCAAAATGAACCTTTTTTTGGCTAAAACAGCTCTTTTATCGTAAATAAAGTAAACTGAATAAACATTTTGGACATCATTTGGCCAATGTGTTGTCTGTGATTGGTTTATTTTGTTTAAAATAGCTGTTTTAGCCAAAAAAAGGTTCATTTTGAGGTTAGAAAGTTGTTTACTATATAAGACCAGTAAGAATGAACAGACCTTAAGTCTGTAGCATCGTACCTCCCAACCGGATAGGCCGCTACAGACGCGTTTTTTTTAGATTTTATGAAAATTGCATGGGTCGATTAAATCAGGAGTTTTATCTCTATAATCTGTATTCAATCTTCTTCTTCTTATAGGGCCTCTCCAACTAGTGAAGGTTGGCAGTCAGCTCCGCAGTATGTCTCTCGGTCTTTTTCGAGGTTGAAAACCTTGTGACTCCAGTCCATTCTCAAATGTTTCGCAGACACGATTTCTTCCTGCGCCTGAGAGCTTTTTCGGCCATTTTGCCCATGATTATTAATTGCAGAAATTCGTATCTTAAAAGCTTAAGCAAGTGACCTAAGTGGGTATTTTTTCTCCTTTTGATTTTGATTAGTTCACGTTTCCTCCCAACTCGACGAACAAGTTCAAAGTCCATCTATTTAATGTTATATTATATCGAAAAGTCGTTGAGCCACTTATTAAATCAATGGTTATTAAGACTTGAGTTGGTTAATGTATGGTTTGGAATCAATTGTCAATTATAATGGTGGTCCTAGCTGTTATTAAATGTCTAAGCTGTAAGTAACTTGCCTTGTTACCTGTCATTAAATAACTCGTGTTGTAATCGTTACCATGAATAATTAACCCCTCGGACGTCGGTGGTTACTGCGTCATTGCCGCACGCTCCATATTAACTATATGAAAGTCTAAAATCGCCGACGTTCCAGGGCCCCGTGTGGTTGCTGGGTTAGAATAGTGCCACTTCATGTCCTCCCGTGGATGTCGTAAGAGGCGACTAAGGGAATAAAGGCTTGTAGTCTGTTAGGCAATAGGCTTGCAACCTGTCACTAATACGTTTGCGTTTGTTTACGCTGGTAAACATAGCCTTATTGTGCAAAATTTGGTTACAGAATTATCAACAAGTTTTTAGAGTTGTAGGTAATTCTGTAGTTCTGCCTACCCCACTCTGGGATTACGGGCGTGAAGTTATTTATGTCCATATTTTTTTCGTCTAACTACGAGAGAAAAAACCAAAAAAAAATTAATCATCGATTCCATACAAATTGTTGTTTTTATTAAAATTCGAACCTTTCACTATTTAACGCTTCGCTTTCTTATTGTTGTTACAAAAAACATTTCGACATAAAAACCTTCCATTTTCGAAATACAAAAAATCTTCAAGATTCGTTAACTCAAAACGTTTTAGGTAATCCTCGGCTTCCCGGCCGCGACACCGGCAATTATTTCTTGTTGTCTACGAAATCCGTCGGCAAATCCCTTTGAGTCTTCGTCCTTGATGGCAACCCTTCCTTAGGTTTAATTAAACGCAATTGATTGAAACGTTTCAAGGTTTGTTAAGAAAATGTAATCATTTATTATTTTTATTTTCTTACAAGGAAGTTTTAAATATGTACAAACCTTAAAATAAAGCAAATTTTGCCTACCTTTTTTACAAATGCACTATCTATAAATATTTTTGAAAATTCTCACACAAATTGACCTAGAACCAAACTGAGCTCTAGGTAAATAGACAGCGATAAACATATTTACAAGCACATTTAAAAAAAATGATCCACCAAAAATATCCAAGACTAGAGACAACAAACGAGAGATTATGCTGAGTTGGAACCATTCCGTGACTACGTTCTTCTTGTGCGTATTTGTCTGTCCTTTGTTGTTGTTTGTCATAAATATATTTTTTTCTTTCTTTCTCATCAGAGATATTTGAAAATAATAATTAAACGCTAAAGTGAACTGAACTGATAAACTAAATGAGTGATAAAGTTCACAGTGAACTAACTGGCTGACAATGTCCATACAAAATTCGATAACATTTCTCTCCCCTTAAACCTAGTCCGATTTTTACGAATTTTGAATAATGTTGTAGATATTATGAAAAACTAGTACGTTTTTATATTCCAGAAAATATTTCACAGACTTAAGCACATAAAAAATATCCTAGTTTTTCATAATAACTATAAACTATTCAAAAATCGTGGAAATCGGGCTTGATTTAGGGGGGTGTTTTTTTTTTTGACAGCTACGCGATTTAAACCTGTGGTAGGTATCCCACGCAGTTAATATTTTTTTTAGAAAAAAATAAAACTTTTTTTCCAGAAATTAAGTATGAGATAATTTATCCATATTTCTAATTTACTATTCTGGGAAGAAAAAATATCATTTATTTCTTCAGTATTTTAAAATGAGGTAAAAATGGGTGATCACTATTTTGAGCCGGTGGGAGAGGAGAGGTGCGTCGCTTTACAATGCTCTAAAGCAACACATTTTGCGCATGTCTGTCCTTTACTTAGCAACTAAACCGTAACAAATAACATTTCATCCAAACTGTATGATTTAGCATCGGGATATACCGACCACCTTCATTTTGCGACAGCGCGACCCGTGTTTATACTGTCATGCTTTGACTTACTCTGGTATCTGTGACACGATTTGATTTACATTGACCAGTGCAACGATATATCGTCATTGCTTTGAAAAACCCTCGTATCTCACATTTCGTGACGTACGATTTTAAACTTAAACTTGAAGAGAATTAAGTTGAAACTCGTATATCTCGAAATATCAGATACGAGTTTTTTCTAAAGTAGTAACGATATGTCATTTGTCCGTAGAAATTAATGGGCGTGTGTCCTTTATGTGCAACGTAGACTGTCATTGGTATCAGTCGACTTAAAGAGATATAATGCTATTAATTTAATTCATTTGATTAGAAAGTAGTTTCTGTGGTCGGGTTAGAATAGTGCCACTCCATGTCTTCCCGTGGATGTCGTAAGAGGCGACTAAGGGAATAAAGGCTTGTAGTACAGTTAGGCGATGGGCTTGCAACCTGTCACTAATACACTAGTAAACATCTTAGCCTAACTGTGCTAAATATGGTTACAAAATTATCAATAATTTTTTAGAGTTATTAGTAATTCTGTAGCTCTGCCTACCCCACTCTGGGAATGAAGGCATACGTTTATGGTTTCTTTCACGTTAGAGCCAATGATATTTTATATAAAGATACGTCATCTGCGCGCAAAAACGTTCCTCGAAAAGGAAAGCAAATTGCCTTACTTTTTATCTATTTATCTCTTTCTAACAATAGCGTTCGCTATGGATTGCCGTCTTTGTCTCTGTTAGTAATTGGTCCCGGGTTTTGAATGCGTTTAGTATGAGCATAACGTATCTTAATATATAATATCATTGTTTAGAGCACGATTTGTCTAAAAGAACTGATTGGCTCGATCAATGCACAGCCGAAACCGCTGGACCTAGAGACTTGAAATTTGGAGGGAATATTTCTTGGCTATCCTAGGAGTACACTAAGAAGGGATTTTTGGAAATTAATCCCCTAAGGGTCAATTCACAACGAGACGCGCCGCGAAGCGACGCTGCGCGCACATGCAACTCAAAATATACTTTATTTACTACACGAAAATGTACACAATTTCATTGTGAGAATTCATGCTGCGTGGTGTAACGTATTCTGAATTCTTACAATGAAATGTGTACCTTTTCATGTAGTAAATAAAGTATATATTCTGAGTCTCATGTGCGCGCAGTGTTAAAATAGAAGGAGTAGCGGAAAAATGTTTTTTTTTTTTATGTATGTAAACTCTTTATTGCACAAAAAATATAAATATTACAATATCGTTATTAAACTAATTAAACTAATGTACAAAGGCGAACTTATCCCTAAATGGGATCTATTCAAGCTAACCCTGAAGTAGATGAGTGAGGAAAAAAAAATACAAATAAATGGTATCTTGAAACATAATTTACTTGTTAAACGTATGTTTTTTAATAGGATCCATTAATGGCCACCCCTCTTTAACTGGCCACATCGCAATTAATTTATAATATATGCAAGAGATATGCTATTATTTCTGCAATTAAACTCGAATACCTAAATCTAAAGATATTACCCGCAGAACTGTCAGTATCTTTACTAACCGCGTCAATGTATAACATTGATAGCTAATAAATAAAAGACAATTTCGTAAGTTGCCAGTTATTGACGATAAACTCTATTTCATGAATTCAAATTTTAACGGTATTTTACACCAAGTTGATCAAACGTTCACTAGGGACATCTCCATAGGACACCTTATCACTTTTTGATTAGCCAAAATACAAAGAAACATCACGTGAGTTAAAGTGACTAAATTCATATACCAACTATACTTTTCGGAAACTCCAAGGTTCCTAGGTGACTCTAAAAGTAATACATGCTCAAAGCAGAAACGTTTACAAAAACATCTTTAACAAAAGATTTCTCCCTAATGTAGTGAATATCATATTAGTTTATCCTGCGGAAGGCGTGTAAATCAGCCTACATAGTAATTTTTGGTCGGACGTAACACAATTCCGCTGACCTATTTCTCTCGCATCGATTATTCCAAATGTAGTATTCCTTAGCAAATGGCATTATTATGGCACATGTGACCGCCTCTATTGGCACAGAAAAAGGTACAGCGTTGCCAAACGTTAACACTGAAAAAACGATTGATAATTTAATATGAGGCTAAATAGACAAGTTCCTTAACGCTAACGTAAACGATTTTCGAAAGCTGACAAAATGTATGGAATTGACGTAGGTGCTCGACACGACCGTCTGACAGCTAACATTAATCCTACACATTTTTGAGCCTCAGACACGTTTAACTTGAATATGGTTGAATTTTAATAGTTGTAGGACAATGTAAAGGCTCCATCTGGATAGCTATTATCATTAAATCTACCGCCAAGCAAAAGTGGTAATATTATAAGCATTGGTGGAGGAAATCCACCTTAGTGTTGGCAACACAATTGCAGTCTTACGCTACGTCGAATCGGTGCAGATTATATTTCGTCAGCTATAACCCCTTATATACATACATACATTAAATTACGCCTATTTCCCAAAGCGGTAGGCAGAGACCATTTCTTTCCATCTGCTACGATCCTGACAAATATCTTTCGCTTCTTCCACATTCATACATCGAGTCATGCACGCACGTCGGTTTCGGGTACTTATAACCCCTTAAATATCGGAAAAACTTATCTATTAAATATATGAAATGGTAAGAGAAAAAGTCAAGATTACAACAAATACTAAACTAAAACTAGACGAATCGGCGACCACCATTTTTGCACGAAATGCAAGATGTGAAGCATCACTTGACAAAGCCGCGTTGCCCATCTGCGAGCTATTGGTAGCCAGCCAAACGCCTCGAGGCTCTCGTGTCGAGCAAAGTTATTGCGTTACATATTATTACGTTTCGAATATTAGACAGATCGAATAGCTTACACCTACGAAGCATGCGATGCGATAGCAATTATCGAAGCAAATGGCAATTACGGTAGACGGACGACCCATTAGTATTAGCAATATGCGGTAATGGATCATGGCATGAACCTACGGATAACTAGTTGATCTGAACACGATATAGATTATCTAGTTGTATAATTTCCGAATAAATTGGATTGGAAAATGGAACGTGAAAATATAGCGCCGGTTTAACGACACTATCTCGTTTTGAACGAATAAAAGCAAAGTATATAGCTTATAATAAAATTAACGTTCCGAAAATACGAGTCCGTGTAGTTAGACTAATACTAAACGAACAAGCAGACTATAGTCCGTTCGCGTTAATAATGATCAGTGCTGCAACTGCAGGATAAAGGTGTATAACAGTGAAGTTAAAATTCAAACAAATTGAATTTTAAATGATTAAGATTAATGGATAAAAATAAACCTAATTTTGAGCAACCTGATTGGTTAGGGTTAGGGGCGCGGGCGGTCCTAGGCCGGCGGACAACGATGATACGCCGCATTCTTAACGCGAACAGACTATAGACAAATATAATTTACTAGCTTTTGCGCGCAACTCCGTCCGCGTAGAAGTCGTTTATCGTTATTCACTCGGGAACTCTCCAATTTTACGGGATAAAAAGTAGCCTATGTGCTATTCCAGGTGTGTTATTCTCTCAAAAAACGGCGGCCGGTCGGACGGCCGAGCGAATAAAAGCGGCGAGTTTAAGTAGTCCCGTCCGACCGAACAAAACACATTTTAGCGCGTGCATTGTCAATTAGGGAGCCTTATACGTTCGAGAAGTCATGCTGCCAAACTGAATACACGCGCTAAAATGTGTTTTGTTTGCTCTGTCGGGACTACTTAAACTCGCCGCTTGGACCTTCACTCTAGCGAACGATCACCTTTGCTTGTTGAGAGAATCACAACCCAGACTATAATCTATCTCTGTGCTAGATTTCATCTAGATCCAATCAGCTGGTCTGGTGTGATTGAGTAACAAATAATCACCCAAACTTTCGGATTTATTATTTGTAAGATTGGTAACAAAACGAGTGAACTTTAAGCTTAACTTATCCAATACCAATAAACCAATCTTTCGGTCAAACTTTAGTTATGGCTAAGATACATTTAATAAAGGGTGCCACCAAAATCAAAAATAGTCAAAGAAAAATCCTAGTGCAGGGGAGGACATGAATTGAAACTAAATTTTGAAGTTACCTTTTTTTAATAAATGAGGAGGTACAATTTCCTATCTCAAATGAGGTGGTAGTGCTACGTATGCAGTCTTATGGCCCCTCTACACGTTGGCGGATCATGGGCCAACGTAAGGGACGCATTTACACATTAGAGTGAGCAACATATTCTTGCATCTCACTCTTACATATTTCTCCGTCCCTTACGCTGGCCCATGATACGCCACCGTGTAGAGGGGCCATTACTAACACTTGGGGTTACGCTTGATTTCCTTTGGTGTGAAATTTCAACAATGAGGTGGGACATGTACCACGTGAAGTATTGTGGCGAGCAATCTAACGGAGTGAGTGTGACATTTGAGGTGCCTCATGTATGGGTAGCTCAACAATACAGCATACAGCTCAACTTGTCAAAAGCTAATAAACTAAAAACAATTTATAATTCAAATCTCCAAATAAGAATACAGTCTAAACCAACTTCATGACGATTGAGAAGATTGATTTATTGCAACGATCTAAACAACCGAACCCTCAATACAACTTTAACGAGCAGAAAATGATAAATTGAGATCAATTCCCGCGCAGAATCCCAAATAGAACGGGCGTGAAACCACAGTGGCAACATAAGGCGGGAAAGAAACTACAATATCGCGTGATCGGAATTCTAATACCGCGGAAGAACTCTCAATAACAACCTCCTTGTTGCCTGAGGATGAAAGTTACTTAAGGGTCAGCTTTATTCCACGTTATATTTATTCCACGCTTTAGTTAACTAAATAGTCGAAAATAATAGTTAGAAAAACTATACAGGGCGGAAAAAACGAATGGAACATGGACGGCAATTACCTTAAATATTGGAAATAGGAAATTCTACGCAAAGGAGACCAACTTTTATTTTTAAAACTTTTAAGAAAAATCCTCTTCCTTAACCGTGAATCGAACTGGTCGAATATTAGCATCCCAACGCCAATTTTGTTTACCTAAATATAATAACATATATGGTGCTCGAAAACACTCATACTTACTGCCTAAAATAATAAACCAATTGCCGGAACATGTACAAAACTTATATGTAAAAGGTTGTAAAATAAGAAAAATCTCGAAATGGCACTTTTTAAAATGTACAAATTTATCTTATATTCTGTAATTTTGTATGTCTACCTATATAAAATACTTACTTTATTTATCTATAAATTAGATCAGTAGTTAAGAACTCCCCATCGGCACACAAACCTC
This sequence comes from Acleris literana, assembly GCA_946894065.1. Taxonomy (NCBI): domain Eukaryota; kingdom Metazoa; phylum Arthropoda; class Insecta; order Lepidoptera; family Tortricidae; genus Acleris; species Acleris literana. The sequence continues at coordinate 17,178,070 of OX335678.1, read as the reverse complement.
TTCATGGTTTTGCTTAGATGGGCATTGTACCTACTATGTACTATCTTTATATTAATAAATAAATTTAAAAAAAATGACAAAACAATTAAGTCGTATTTCATACAGATTGAAAGCGTCATTGATAGTGATCATTCATAATTATTATCTACAACACGATACACCTTTAAAATAAATAAAGATCGTACGCAAACCATACTTTATTATTTCTTCATATTCAACCAGTTCGATTCTCGGTTAAGGGAGACGAATTTCCAAAAATAAAATTAATTCTCCTTTGCGTAGAATTTGCTATTTCCAATATTTAAGGTAGTTGCCGTCCATGTGGCGTTCGTTTTTTCCACCCTGTATTATAGATAAAACCCCGATATGAGTTGATAAATATCAAACTCCAATATGTCCTTGAAATTTAGTACCTACACGAATTTAAAACTTTACTCGAACAAACTAAGTTATAAATTCGTATAGACCTACACATATTGGAGTTTGATATTTATCAACTCATATAATGAAAATCCCTTGCTTCAGAGCTGATATCTTTTAAATGGTTTCACCGATTTTCATTTAACCTGCTGCTGCTATTCAACCAGTTCGATTTAACTAGTTTAAAAAAAAACCGCATCCAATTTGGTCCATCCGTTTCAGGGCTACGACGCCATAGACAGACACACAGATACACAGACGTACATACACAAATACACACGTTAAGCTTTAATAAGAATTTTATTCATTAATTATTTAATCTTTATTGCACAAAAATTAAATATGGCTGACCTAATGCCCATATTTGTTGCTATATTTGTTGTGAACTGTGATGACTGTGATGATGACTGAATCATGAAACAGAGGCTCTACTTTGAAAATCGAAGTTCGAAGTTACGTTAGCTCCGTCCGAGGCTGACAGTCGTCATTCGAGACTAAATCGAGAGAGAAAGATGGAGCTAACGTAACTTCGAACTTCGATTTTCAAAGTAGGGCCTCAGGCTTTCATCTTTGAATCAAAGAGAACGAACGAGTTTTTTGAGGGAGCCCTTCTTTATTTCCCATAGCTTTATTGGTCATAATGTAATTGTTGACATAATTTTTGATAGTCATAATTTTTTAAATCGCTGAAACTGTAAACTTTTCAGAAGTTCTGCAATATCTAACTTGTAGACAAGGCTAGGTTAGGTTTGATTTATAAAAATCCTGAAAAAGAAACAGATTCTTTAAAAAAACACGTTATGACTTGCGATGATTATGACCTAAAGCACATTATGACTAAAAATAATTATATCAGTCAATATAAGTAGACCCGTTTTTTGAATTTTACAAGATATTTAACAATGTATAAGCAAGTATATATTTGTAGATAGATTACGTTAATTTAAAACATGAATCTATTGATTTTAGTATTGACCAAAGAAACATAAAAAGCCTTTACAGATCTAATCCGTATTTTTTTCAAAAGCATTAAAATTGCACATCGGAAATGGAAATAGAAAAAACACAACATTGCAAAAATGGCCTGTAAACGAATAAAATTAGACTTGTCCTTTACAAAGTAAATCAAACTGTCAGTGAAACAGAAATAAACCACGAAAGGCTGTTAGCTATTGCGCGAATGTTTTTTTGTCAACACTTTAATCGCGTTAAATACTCATACCAGAGTAACATGTAGATTTATTTTAGGCTGACAACCATTCAAAATATAAAATCAAAATATCGTCATTACTGTGAAAAAACCTCGTAACTAATATTTCGTGACGTACGATTTTGAACTTAAACGTGACGAAAATTAAATTCAAACTCATACATCTCGAAATATCATATACGAGTTTTTCTAAAATAGTAACTATATATACCTATAAAACAGTACCGTGACTGAGTGACTGAATGACAGACAAAGTACAGCCTAAACCACTTGACCTAGGGACTTGAAATTGGGAGGGAGTATTCCTTAGGTAACCAAGAGGTGCACTAAGTAAAGATTTTTCCGAAAATCAACCCCCAACGGGAAGAAACAAGGGGAGTAGCGGGGAACTAATTCTACGCGTACGAAGTCACGGGCGACTTTTAGCGTATGATAATTGACACGCCATTTGTCCAGCTAGCACGAGTTGTATTTTCTCGATTGTCTAGATAGAAAGGGAGTTCCGAGCGACCAACAAGTTTTTTTTTTAATATAATATTGGGAGGCAGACGAGCAGGCGGCTCACCTGATGGTAAGTCGCGGACAATATTCGCTAGGCCTCCTGCGGGCCTATTATGGTCGTGTTTATCGACGGGTTTAAACGTGGATAAAACATTCAGTCACTTTATGACCAGTTTGCAAGTGCGAGAGTGACAGATGCTTTATCCACCGCGATAAAGGCGATCATAATAAGGGCCCTGGTTGATGAATATGTTAAACCACTCGCTTTTGAAATCGACGGAGCGTAAAAATAACATTTAAGGTGCATGTATTCTTATTTAAATAGCCTTACCTGTCGAGTGAGCCGGCTCGTATGACTTCGTCGCTTAATCTACCGTTCGAAAGAGTGCCGTTTCTAAGAGAACAACACCTAAGAATATAGAGATGCGTTGAATCGATTACGTTCATTTTCTTTATCATTTTAATTCATCACTTTGCATTCATAACATTTCCTTACACCATGTAACACATTTCATTTCGTCATCCTCGCCAAATATCAAGCGCTGCCTCAAACTCATTCCGCCTCAAATTCATTCCGCCTCGTCACTGAGCGGTCACGGTAAAATTGGTTTCTAAGGCTTGTAAGTAAATTTGCCCCTTGTAAACACCCCGCGCGTTTACTTTCAAATGTTTTGCCCCGGTTTACCCTAAGCCTTTGAATTTTTCAGGGCAAGCCCGTGTTCAATATCGAGGGAGGGGCAAGAGCGATCTTTGAGGCAGAAAACGTTTGAGGAAATAATACGCAGGTGAAATATTTGCGAAAACAACATTAGAGAATCATTACATTTAGAGTTACATTAATAATAAAATCACGGAGGAATAAAAGTGCAAAGAAATTGATGCAACCTGCAAGCATATGAGTTTGGTAGGTGTAGTAAAAAAAATCCGGCCAAGTGCGAGTCGGACTCGCGCACAAAGGGTTCCATACCATTCTTATGTTATCTATAGATACAACGTTAGCAAAAAATCACGTTTGTTGTATGGGAGCCCCCCTTATTTATTTATTTTTGTGAATTTGCAACTAAATATTCTGGGAATATTTCAAGCGTCTACCTGTTGCAGTTATGAGCAAAAAAACGGCATAAAAAAACACATTTGTTGTGTGGGAGCCCCCCTTAAATATTTTTTTATTCTGTTTTTATTTGTTGTTGTAGCGGCAACAGAAATACATCTTCTGTGAAAATTTCAATTGTCTAGCCGTCTCGATTCATGAGATACAGCCTGGTGACAGACAGACGGACAGACGAGTCTTAGTAATAGGGTTTTTACCCTTTGGGTACGGAACCCTAAAAACCATTGTTGTAACGTTACTCGGTGGTCTATCGCTGTCACGCTTTGTCTGGCATCTGTATGTATAATTTTGTTATACAAGAGAGAGTATGAAAACGATAGTGATGCTTTTACAGGGCCGAGAGTTTAGAATAACAGGCCAAAGACGATATCGTTTTTACCGCCTAAAATAGAGGGCTCTGTACATTTGAGACAAGATAAGATAATTAAATTTAACCTCATAAGGTTATAGTCAAACATGGCGTTTTTTGTGAGTGGGACTTTGAATCTACTCTCAATGCACTAAAGTTCAATTTTGTTTGTCCTTTAATGCCATTTTCAAATTTGAAAGTATGAAAATAAACTTTAACCTCATTGCAACACAGTTCAAATTAAATTGCCTTGATTATGTACCTACATCCTATTGCACACTGGGCCTTACGAGGCCTATACACTAATGTTGAAGCATAAAAAAAGTTTAAAAAAACAAAAACCCGCCTTCAAAAAGCAAAATATAACTTCTTTAAAATGGTAGGTAAATAGGTCAGTCCAACTGAAGTCTGCTTTTGGTTAAAATATTGTAGGACGCCGACTTCAGTTCGACTGACCTATTTACCTACCATTTTAAAGAAGTTATTTTTTGCTTTTTAAAGGCGGGTTTTTGTTTTTTTAAACTTTTTTTTATTTTATACTTTTTAGTGATCATAATTATGCTGTTATTCTCCCACTTCTCAATTAATAAGAAACAATAGAACATTTCAATCTCGCCGCAATAAAAATATCTTGTCGCCACCCTCGAAATATATACCGTTTAGGAGTTCCGGTGGCCATCTGTGGTCTTCATCATCAGTTCCACTTCACCAAATAGTGCTGTCCAAGACCAAATACACGAGTTACAATGAAAAATGCCAAAATCGCTATAGGTGTGCCTATAAATTTTGAAGAGTTCCGTCGATTCCTCATGGATTCCACCATCAGATCTTCATTTTGATAAGAATTAGACCAATCGGGAACCACCAGCTTTCAAATAAAAAAAGAATCATCAAAATCGGTTCACCCAGTCGAAAGTTCTGAGGTAACAAACATTAAAAAAAATAAAAAAAATAAAAATACAGACGAATTGACAACCTCCTCCTTTTTTTGAAGTCGGTTTAAAAATGCTATGACATTTAACTTAAGATCTTAACCCGAAGATGTTTTAAAGGTTTAGAATTTCCATTCGCATAAAAATATGTCGACCAAATTAATTAAAAATGAATCGCATTTAAAAACTCAAGTTCGAAAGTAAAATGCAAATAAGAAAAAGTGAAAACCGGCATAAGTCTAAATAGTTCAAGAAATCATCAATTTAGAAGGCGAAATGACTAAATTATAGACCAACAAAATTCAAGTTCAAATTACTGGCAAACTTACTAATCATAAACTTTCAAGTAGTGAAAAAGCCGTTAAACCTATTTAAGTAAATAAATAAACACTTTAACGTAAGAGCGGTAAGGATTAAATTGCTTCAATTACGTCTTTATTCATCTCTTCTGTTAATTCTACGGTAGAGAATAAACATTAAATAAACATTTAAAAAACACTTAATGTTATTAGAACTCAAATATACCATCTAATTGCACGGCATCTCTAATTATAAGATTCAGGTCGTTTTTTACTAAACCTTAATTGTTGGAATTTCATTCTCGTAGCTTAACGCTGTCATTGTGAGAGGGTTATGTATGTATGTGTGTATTTATGTAAACACTTTATTACACAAAATATATAAATAAAATAAATGAAATATGACAATACTGAAGGTCAAAATCAAGGTGGTATAGAAATAGAAATATTTTTTTTGTCGCTTAATTTCTAATTTATTATTTATATTGGTACCGTGTGGTTGTCGGGTTAGAATAGTGCCACTCCATGTCTTCCCGTGGATGTCGTAAGAGGCGGCAAAGGTAATAAAGGCTGGTAGTACTGTTAGGCGATGGGCTTGCAACCTGTCACTAATACGCTGGTAAACATCTTAGGATAATTGTGCAAAATATGGTTACAGAATTATGACCAAATTTTCAGAGTTCTGTTGTTGGTAATACTGTAGCTCTACCTACCCCACTCTGGGAATGAAGGCATAAGTTTATGTAAAAATCAAAATCCTCACCCTAGTAATTAGTATAGATTACAGTACTAGGCAGATAAGATGTGTATCTTGACAAATTGCACGACCGTCAAGTACAGGCTAAAAAAAATCCGATACACTCCTATGCCTCTTGTAATAACGACGTGTCACATGTTATTAAACCTAATGTTATGACGGTTTGATGTGACCGAGTAACTTTTAGCCCGCACAGATATTTTTTATCAAACATCCTGTGTCTCCTTTGTCTACGTATACAAAGTTATACAAATCTACTCGTATGTGACACTTGCCATATTTTCTAAACATTGTAAGACAATAGAATATAATACGTCTTCATTTTAATACGTCAGCGAAATGACCTAGATATTTGACGTCTTATTCAACAATAGCGATACCTTTTAAGCATTTTCAAACGTAGACGTTGATAATGTCTATGATTTTTTTAACCTACATCCACCCACTGCAAGGTTTATTTTCACGCTATTCTGCCCGTTCCTGTGCTAAGGTTATTCATATTCTTTCAACCGCCTGTCAAAGGCCATCAGTTCAAGGGGCTGCTACCCGCTGATCGTATGACCTATTCTTCGTCGACACTCTGTTACCGCCTTTGACCACCTACCATCGTCTCGACTAGCCAAGTGTACCGCCCATCTTTACTTGAGTTGCGTTATCTTATTACTAGGGTTAGGATTTTGGCGGCATATCGTGGTTCTAGAATCCATGGAGTCGCTATTTCCTAATTATTATAATACATGATTGATTCTGGGCTTCAGTATGGTCTTATTTCAAAATGAACTAAATATTTTTATTCCAAACCTACTAATATTTGCTTGTTTGTAACGCTTTCATAGCAGAGATATCCTCCATACCAAAATTAATTTAAATTTGTTTAGCGGTGTAATTAATAAATGAATTTTGAAATATTAAAATACTGAAGGTCAAATTCAAAGTGGTATGTATTATAATAAATAGGAAATAGTGACTCCATGGATTCTAGAACAACGATTTGCCACCAAAAGTCCAATAGATAAAAATTCTTTCCGATGTGTCCCTTTTACTCATCATTCATGTATAAAACGAGAGAAAGGAATGGGACTTCTGTTATCCTATTCCTTTCACTCACTACTCGTGTCAGAAGTAAGAGAGAGGAATGAAGCTAACCCTTACTATACCTCCATTCCTTTTCTCTCGATTGGCAGAGAAAATGTTATGCAGTGGTGGGCAAACTTTTTTCATGGGGGGCCAGAAAGTAAAAGAAATTTCAGAGGAGGGCCAGAATTGCAGCAAAAATACATTTTGATTAGAAACCGATTATTTAATATAAAAAATAAAAGTATAATCATTATTTATTTGAAATTGTTTATTAATCATATTACAAATGTTATTATAATTTAGCTTTTATTTGATGGCCATGTCGTGTTAGGTGTGCCGGATAAAATCCTTTCGCGGGCCGGCTCCGGCCCGCGGGCCGCACTTTGCCCACCACTGTGTTATAGGTACAATTATAAAGTACCTACCTATCAAATGTCTAATGAGAATCATACTTGTTGAGCTTTTACTTACAATTCTTCTTTCTCGTTTTTGAAAGGATAATCTATTTACCTGCAAAAAGAACAAAACACATTAGCTATTGGATAATAAAGCATCGTTTTGGGCTGCCAACACAAAATACGCTCAATTTTCATTCAGACGCTAGTTCGGAATCAGGAACCCATTACGATGATAAAAAGAGAGTCAAGTTCGCGACGACTTCGGAGAAATGGTTCCGTTGCTATCATAACATCCTTAAGAGGCCACCTATGGTGCCAGGCCCCCAGAAGAATGAAAAGGGATGGCTTTATGTACTTCCGCGCGAAGAATGTGAGATGGAAATACGAGTAGTTCGCGCGCGCCTTGATGGCAGCGTCAAATTCAATTAATTGCTGTTTACTTTAAAACCACAAAAAATATTGAAAAAATGGTTTGCCAGGATTAAGAAGTTTCATATACTCAATTATTTAATCGAAAATCATCGCTAAAGATTATAGGCATTCGAAGATTCAATCAAAAATATGTAAAAAGGTGTCATGTTTGAAAAATAAAACGATCTAGGATTTTATTTCTAATCGTGTTTTTCACGTTTGCTAGTCTCAAGCAAATGTAATCAAGTTTAATATATCCAAATAACAGATACAAACGCGTTATGGTTATTGAGATCCAGATCGCGGGACACAACAGACTTTATCATAGGTGGCCTCTTAATTTATGAACGCAATTTATAAATGTTACAATTACACTATTATATTTAGTCATAACTAGAGGACGCCCGCGAGTTCGTACGCGTAGAATTAGTGTCCCGCTACTCCCCCTATTTTAACCCCTTAGGGGATGAATTTCCAAAAAAAAAATGCACCCTAGGATATCCAAAGAATACTCCCTCCTAACTTCAAATCACTAGGTCCAGCGGTTTCAGCTGTGCGATGATTGATCAGTCAGTTTCTTCTTTTATATATAGATTAATCTCAAATTAAGGTTTTTAAGATTATCAGGGCAGATTTAGCAATAAATCCAATATTTCAAACAATTACTAATTTTATCCAAAACAAATACTTTTGACAACCACAATGAGGGTGTGGCTGTCAATGACTGAAAACTAATATACACTCCAAAAGGTAGCATGCAACTTTTTCAAAAACTTGATTTGAGACGTGAACTTAATGAAGTTTATTAAGAACTTGACAGCAAACAAAACGTTGAAGATGTAAACAAGTCAATCTATACACCTGCCAGTGTAATGGGAACGTTTGAGCCAGCCACGGTGCAAGGTTGGTGGTCTGTGTTGTAAAATTTGTTTTGTTACTGTTAGGAGATTTGACGAAGCGTGTTGCCGATGATCATGCCTATGTAAGACGTTTTGACGAAACCTGTTGCTGATAATATGTTAATGTATTATGCTGAAATAAATTAATTATTTTATTGATCTATACTTAATAAAACTTCTCTGTGACTGACACTCGTTAGTAGATAGACAACGCATAGGTATCATAAACCGCGGAACCTAGGGACTTTAAAATTTGGACGAAATACAGGGTGACTGCGTGGTCGTGATACAAATGATCACCTCTGTGTTCTAACCATGAATATTAAAAACTCTCACTATGGGACCAACTCTGAATCAGGAAAAAAACAGCTGTTTCATAGAAAAGCTCAATACGTACTCGACCAAAATGTATGAAGCAGTTGTTTTTTTTTCCTGATTTCAGAGTTGGTCCCATAGTGAAAGTTGTTCATATTCGTGTGTAGAACACACAGGTGATCATTTGTATTACGACCACGCAGTCACCCTGTATTTCTTAAATCACGACGACGGTAAGAGGGAATAACAGGAAACAAACGAGTGTCTACTAGGGTTTAATATGAATTTGAATGATAACGCTACAAGGAATCCTACAAACGATTTGATGCTAACCAACCATGAGCTGGGCACGTTTATCTCTCCACGCCCACTAAGCGCGATAATACACCGCGGCACCGGTTAAATTACAATGAAACAATCACCATGCCAATATTCAGCTGTGGTATTATTCTTCTTTTTCTTTACGTTTTTTACTAAGAGTAAAAAACGTAGACTTGATGATACTTAGATTCAATGTTGTCAGACCATTTTTTTTTAAATAATAAAATAATTTATTAAAGAAATTCAACTATTTATGTTTGTTGGTATGAATCAGATTTGAATTTTAAACATTTTGTAACGCATGCATTAAAACACAATACTTTGTTCTTATTTTTAATTCGACATTAATTGATAAGTAAACTACATTTGATTATACTTTATTCAAATAAAAGCTGTACAAGTTAGCATATTACAAAGAAATCGAAGGTGCCTTTTAGGATTTAGCTAATAAAAAAGAGGAAAGGCGAGTCAGCAATCATACCGCAGACAGATAAGGCCAAGGGTCAAATAAATTGTTGACACAAATTGTACATGGCAAATGTCAATTTTTACATGCAGTATCTATCCTTGGTTGGAATATTGGGAACGGACATTACTCAAAGAAAACCTCAATACTGATGCCAATTTTTTACCACAAAAGGGATTCTACACGAGCCCCCATCCCATAAAACTTTACGAGTGCACAATTTGACAAAATTGTTACATTTTCCAAAAAGTTGACAATATTGTTGTTGCGTTTTGTGTGATAGGGCCTAAGTACCTTGGTGGTTGACTGATTTGCGCTGTAACTAATACTTAGCTACAACATGCCAGTACTTGGTCTATATCCAAACAGTTGATATGTCTCACCAGCGTGCCTTTAATGGTCATGTTTATCTACGTGTATAAACGTTGATAAAACATCTGTCACTTTCTGATTAGTATATAAGTGCAAAAGTAACAGAAGCTTCAACCACATAAATCCACAGCAATTAAGGTGACTATAATACGGGGGAGGTCGACTAAGTAAGAAAAAAATAAAAAGCATTATTTAAAATAAAGTAGCATTAGAGAATCACATCGTTGAAGAAAAAAACAGCATAGTAAACGAATCAATCTGCTTACTACTAATGATAATCAGCACGTGGAGAATGAAGTATGACTAACGGGTGGCGTTAATGAGAATCGCCGTAAACGGAGAAATACGAAGTACACGGCAATTTAAATTTAAAGTTTTTAAGTAAATTCAAATTCAATTAATGAATTTATTTGTAATGATGGTCGTGGATCTAATCTTGCAGCGTTAAAAAAATGAGGGCAGAGGGTATGTTACACAGTCTACTTATTCTGAGAATTTTAAACAACACAAATAATACTAATATTATAAAGAGGAAGTTTGTGAAGTTGTAGCGGGTAATCTCTGGATCTACTGAACCGATTTAGAAAATTCTCTTACCAATAGAAAGCCACTTTATTAAACAATAATAGTTTATTACCCAACGAAGTGGGCACTAGAACAGCTAGTATTAGATAATGATAACACTACCAGAGGCCTAGCCAAAATGCAAACGCTGCTAATGTTTTGTTTTCTATTGACTCGAAATGTATCATAAGCGGTCGACAAGATCTAACATCCTAAACATTTTGTCGATTTTCGAAAATTGCTAACTTAGCATCTTAACTACGCTCCCAGTGCTATATTTTCAGCAATCTGAAATTATCAAGGTACGTGAATGTGAAAGGATGAAAAATTATGTTTTCTACGTAAGAGTTAAAAAATATTAGTCTGAACTTAACTCTTATCCTACTCAGCCTGCTCTACTACTATTTTATAATAAAACCTTTGCACCTACAGCAAGCAGCTGAAGTCAGCGTACCCCGTTCACGTTTCGCAAAAGCAATTCCTGTGAATTCAGCGTTCATTATCAAGTACTCGTCATCCGCAACACATCAGTATCAAATCGTATTGCAATCAGTCGGATCGAATGCACGACAACAGGTCGATTGATAGGATCGAATCGGATTACGGCCGGGCCGAACATAGACATCAATCACACGAAATCGATGCTAAACTCCTTATCCCACTTCTGATGCAAGGATCCTATTGATATAATGCGGGTGAGGGAATTGAGGTAAGGGATTACTAACTCAGAGATGTATATTGACGATGTTCTCTTAACCTACTGCTTCACTCTGAGATTATAATTTTTAAACCCAAATACGATATTATACGTCTTCAACTTAGTCACTCTAATATTCTAAATTCGGAAAATCTGTGTGTGAGTGTAAGTATGCTTGTAACTTCTTCACGCTTCAACGGCTAGACGATATTGATTGATTTACTGATTTGATTACTTAAAATGGAAATTTTTACTCGTATACCAAAAAAAACTGCCCGGTTAGAGTGATGAACAAAATGGTATAGATAATTACTAATTTTATTTTACTCGGACGAAGTTACGGGCAGAAGCTTATTGGTTTTATATTTTTGTTATGATTGGTAAAGAACTCGTGAATAATTTAATTTATAAAAAAACATATCAGTAAATTCTACAATAGATAAAATATCATCTAACTAAAATAATTATTTTTTTAAGTTCTCAATGGTTTTCATGACAATACCAACTCAAAGCTTTGCATTGACTTAAATCATTCAACAATAACTCAAATTAAATTTGCAAGCTATTGTGCTCCAGATATATTGCATGTTACATTATAAGCACAGAGCGGCAGAGGCAGACAATACCTTACTCACCACTAACACTATTAGATTAGAACCAATCACGTGCACGCTCATTGAATACTACGAGACGTTCTATTGTTGTCATAAGACGTGAATTTGTAATTTCAATGGTATAAACCTATTAAATTATAATGTGAATACCCACTTGAACACTGCACCGAACTTGCATACCATATAAATTTTCAGGGTATAGAGTAAAGGAGGGAACTTGCGGTCGTATTCGAGCTTCTTGAATATTAATAACGCTTTCTAGAGGCGAGACTAGGTTTATATTTTACAGTGTCTCGTGCACCATAGGCTTAGAATTACTTAGAGCGGAGTAGCGTAGTAAAGAACTAGTGCATCGCTGCCACCATCCTATCCTTAAAGCTACTGTCAAGCAGCAGTGCTTAAATTCTTGTGTTCCAGTGTGGTTTGTTAAATCACATTTCTGAACAAAATATGAAAATACCGTAACAGAGATCACCAAAAGTGAAATTTAAATTAAAATCGGCCAAAAAATACTGATGAAACTGCTAATAAGATAGCGATTAGAAAGAGAGATCCGATATGCACTGTGACGTCATGTAACATGTCGGCCATACAAACTCCATGTTAAATTTTGTTTTGCTAGAAAGAGATAGGAACAAAAATTTGTTTGCTTATTTACAAAATCTTGGTTATTTTTTTAGATATTCAAAAAATGATTCTTCTCAACTGTTTCTTACATGAATCAGCTTTTATTGAAAGCTTTTATTTTATTCCCTATTAGAAAAATAACTAGCGTAAGCATTCAATCTTATTCTCAATTGCTGTCTTGAGATTGTAAACGTCTATGGGTCTCAAATCCTATACACCATCACGTGGCATGAAAAATAACTTCATATCTATCATTGATATAAAATATTTTATAAAAAAACTGTGAAAAAAACAATCACTTTTATTCCAATTTTTACAAATGAAAAATCATCACCAACTAAACGGACGAAAGTAAAAAAATATTCCAACCAAAACTCTATCAGTGTTAAGCACTCAAAAAGCCGCCAGAAGAATATCAATATTTCCCGATATCCAGCCAGCTTCTCCTCGACTCTAACAAAGCGGGTCGCTGACAAAACAAATTTACATAAATCCCAACGAATCCGTAAAAATGACGCGCGACAGGCGAGCCGATAAGCTTTGGATATCATTAGCCGGGGACAGACTGAAGCGATCACTCACTTGTGCGGCCTCCGCGAGGGACGGCGCGGGAAAAATCCCAAATATCAATCTTGCCTTCCTCATTTCTCCTTACGCTCAATTCTAAATTGAAAAGCAATCTATAGGAGATATTTTTCTCGGGGATTTTGCGCAGACAAAGTGGCCTTGTCGATTTCATGATTTTCGAGCTTTGCGCGTCTGGGAGCGTGTATTTGATTAAGAATTAATTTTACTCCGAACCTAGCTGGGACTGGGAAAGTTTTATAACGGTCCAAGTCGGTCGGCAGCAAACTTCCGCGAGTGCGCCACTTAAGCCGTATTCTTTTATTTCATGAGACACAATCAAACCGGATTCCACTTGGAGGATTTTCCAGCAATTTTCCCTGCTTGCGCTGCAAGATTCAAACGTTTCCATATATTTCGGATAACAGTTTTTCCTGGGGAGTAAGTGGAGTAAGTGAACTACAACTCTCTTCCTATCTTTTTAGAGGTTATTATGGGCGTTACAAGTTAACTGAGAGCCGATGTATTCAAAAGGTGCGTGAAGGTGACTACATGAGCTTTATCATATCTCATCCCTACCTCACCTCATGCCTACCCCAGCTTTCAATTAAGTTGTCCTCCAATGAGTCGAAACATTTCTGTATTACCTTCGTGTGTCACGAAGCTGCAATTCTATGCAAGATCTCTTCAACCAAATAATAAATATCAAAAATGTAGTCCTCTAAACGATTAGGTAAGAAATCTGGACTTCTTTCATTAGATGAACGATTAAAAACTAAAAAAAAGTTCACGTTCAGGTCAAGTCTGAAATTGTATTAAAGGAATATTTAAATACACTGTAAATTAAAATTATTTCAGAGTGGTGTCATTTTAAATACCTTCATAACGGTTATGGGGAAATGAAATCACCAATTACACAGTCATGATAATTAGTTTATAAAATGAATTTCAATACAAGCAATTCAGAATTAACCAAATAATTATAAATATCGGCATATGGCCTACATTTCTAGTGTCTTATGTTTATAAAAAGGATTAAAATTTCAAGTTTAACCACGACTTGTATAAGTAGGCGTCTGACCTTTCCCTCCTCAGCGGTCAATTTCTCGGCCGATTTCACACCGCTTTAATTTGCATTCTCATCTTGACCTTCTCTAGTTTCCTAAGTTATATGAAACAAAAACATGTTTCCTTTTCCGAGTCATTTGTTTCTTCCTTCTTAATACTATGCAATTTCACATACATACATACCTACATACATACATATTACCTTCAAGCCTGTCTCCCAACGGGGTAGGCGGAGACTACGGAAGACGGAACGCCAGGTGCACCAGTCTAAACATACTTTCGCCTCCTCCACATTCATTAACCTCTTTCACCATTATTCAGTACATCGCGAATCTGATCACTGTATGAGCGTTTAGGGTGTTCGTTACCGACATCTCCTCTCACTCTCGCTCGATCCATCGCTTTCATCCATCTTTTCTATATGACCAACCCATTGTAACACACCCTTTTCGATCTTTGTCACTGGGTCATAGACAGATTTAGTTTACCGTCTTGCCTGCGGACATACCCGAAGTTAACGTTTTTAAAAAACGAAGGCCTGATTTGCTGGCTGAACCCACATCCTAATAAGCGCCGGTAGCGATGCAGTATGATGACGGAGTCGGAAGGTGGCAAGAGGATATCCAAAAGCTTGTCTCAAAAAAACATTTATTGTCATCAACTTATTTGGGTTCATTATACTCGGTTGTTACGCAATAAAGTCATGGCTATCTTTTTAAAGCATAATTGTTTAACATCAATTTATGTCACAGACCTCTCCATAACTCTGCATTAACGTATCCACATATTCTGTCGAAATATTTAATACTTTTAATGGGCAGTTGTAATTTTCACGTTTATTCTCGTTTTACGTTAATAATGCGCAACTTTTATGGACGATTCGCAGTAGTTTATGGAAGTTCCTTATTTTACGCGACATCACTTTAATTGATTGTATGTATGTATGTATGTAAACACTTTATTGCACAAACAAAAGAGATAACAATTATAAAATAGACAAAAATATAACAGGGATGTACAAAGGCGAACTTATCCCTTTAAGGAATCTCTTCCAGTTACCCTACAGATTGTTTTACAGTTACTAACTTTATCTAAATTAAAATCATAATATGAAGGTCAGTAGAACAAGAAAATGAAAACAGCAATGTGGTCATTTTGCAACTCGGATATTTTGAGATCTAGGATCCACACTCGTACGATGTGGTAATTTTGCGAGTCGCTAATTTTGCGTCCGCGTCATTATACTCCTACCCCGTGAAATTTGACAATGACCCAAACACCCTTGGTTTCACCACAAAAATATTCCTTTTTTTTGCATAATCTAATTTGTTCCAGGTGCTTTACCATGTATTAGGCTCAAGGGAAAAGAACCAGAGGAAACGCAACAAAAGCTCCTCTCAATTACCCCCATAAAAGTTTTTGCGCTCGTTTAAAATACGCAAATTGGCTGTGTTATACGATACGATACGTGAAGTCCGTATAAAGAATATAACGTAATTTTAATTGGCATATGAAACGGGGTATAATCTTGATAAAACAAATAGTTTTGGTATGTGCAGACTGAGCTCTTTCGTATAATACTCCAATTTATAAAAAAACAATTAATCTTTCATTTTAGTGCCCATTTCAATATTTATAAACAGGGAGCGATACTTTGGTGCCGGTGATGTCATTATGACGCAAATTCACATGTAAGATACTTTTATATAAACAATATTGCGACACCCCACTGATTCTTAATAATGCTATAATGATAATGTAAATATTAAAATAATGAAATATTTTGTTGGGTCATGTAATTCTAACGAAAAGTATTCTTTGCACCAGTAAATTAAAAACATTACTTAAATGAAATTTCGTTGGATTTCAATGTATGCAGAACGCTTAAAATTAAAAAATAACATTCCATGTGCTTGGTTGTTTTCAAATGTTTTTCTAAATTCCTTACTTTTGCTGATAAAACATTTTTTCATTATTTACAATCAATAAAGGAAACTTCTGCAAATATGGCTGTATGGCTACATGGCGACTTTGCTCAAGCAAAACAATGATCGGTTCGGTTTCGATAAATAATTAATTAAATATAAATGTGTTATCGACTCCAACAATTTTCTGTTTAATATGACAATGACAGTCAATTACCTTATTTATAAGTACCGTTTGCCATCTCAACTCAAGTGTCAACATCACTAAACTAAAGAGGCCAAGAAGTTGTTATTAGTGATCAAGTAAAATCTAGATAAAAACACTCTGTATGTAGCTTGACGTCATACGCCTGTCATCGGCACCATAGTTTCGCTCCCTGTCTATAAATAACGAATGGAAAGGAAACAAAAAAAACCCAACTGCATTTTTTGATATTTTCACCTATATCACTCCCACAACCAAAACGAATCTAACGACCTCACTACTCAAAGTCGGTCAAGCCGTTTAGCTACAGGAGGCGATTCGAAAATAACAACATGCATACGCGCGAAAAACCGCCTTCTGGGTCAGTCGGGTAAAAAATATGGTTTTTAACACCAAAAATAGGTGCCCGTTTTACAACTAAGCCAAATTGCTAGTAAATACTAGTATTTTTTGTATTTGCTAAGAAAAACTGCTGTGACATATAAACAGACACCAAAGTTGCACATAAGGGTTCCCTGGAACCCCGAAAAGTAGAATCTTGTATAATAATAACCTGTTTGCATAACCTAATTTGTGGTACATTACCACGCATTGGGCTCAAGGGGAAAGAGCCAGAGGAACCGCAACAAAAACTCCTCTCAATTACATAAACGTTTTTGCGCTCGTTTAAAATACGCAAATCGGCTTTGTCTTGTCTGAGGCGTCCGGTAACACACCTAAGTTCTATACGATACGCGAAGAGTCCGTAAATAGAATAATTACGTAAGTTTAATGGGCATGTGCACCAGACTATAATATTAAACAACGGTTCAGATAGCGGTAAATGTTCCCCACTCGCCTAAAATTAGTGCTAACCGTAATAGGTGCAACCAGGGTTGCCAGATGGCCGAAAAATCCGGGAAAGTTCCGGAGTTTTACGTTTCGTCCCGTGTCCAGTTATTATACTTCAATGTCCTGAAATTCACGATCACTTTTCACAAAGTTACGTTACGGCAGGACGGCAGCCAAATGCAAAATTCAAGCAAAATTTTCACAAATAAATATTTTTCACTAAAACAGGCATTATTCTTGACCTTTTCAAAATGTTTCATTAGTTCAAATTTGAACAGAATTTTCTAGGAAATGACATGCCTAAATCTGGCAACCCTAGTTGGAACCCAAGCGGCGTCGATGGTTATGATGTTTATGCGGAGGCAGATGATGTTTCAAATTTCTAACTGTTATAGGACACATTACGGATGAAAAAAGATTGACGAAAGAGACAGAGCGAAAGTGGAATGGTCGGAAGAGGCCGCCCTAGGCGTACTTTTTCGAATCAAATCGGAGAAATACTGGAAAAGGGCCGAATCTTAAGTACCCGAAACCGACATGCGTGCATGACTCGATGTATAAATGTGGAAGAAGCGAAGGACATTTGTCAGGATAGTAGTAGGTGAAAAGAAGTCGTCTCTGCCTCTGGGAAACAGGCGTGATTTTATGTATGTACGTATCTAAAGGACACATTGGGTATATACACTTGATGATACACCTCGTATTACCCTCGGGTGTCTTGGGGTAAGCGCGTCTATGGAAAAAGTGCAAGTAACCATCATCAATATGTTTAAAAGTTACATTATATTTCACACTCTATAATATGGTTCCGGAAATACTTTTTTAACAGAGAAGGCAAACAAGCAAACAGACAACCTGATGGTAAATGGGATGTGAGACTCAAGTTGGATTGCCATTATGCTAGTAATTTTACAACAACACAGGAACAAACAATGTGGACACTGCTGCTTTGCACTAGGATAAAGGATAAGATGGTGATAGCGATTCGTACGAACCCTGCACAAGGTCCTACCACCACTAAAGTTTCCTACTAATATTATAAATGTGGAATTTTGGATGTGTGTTACTCAATCACGCCAGAACGGCAGAAAAGATCTGAATAAAATTAGACAGACTAGATTAGTCTGGAATAGCACATTTTATCCCAGAAAATTTTACAGTTCCCGAGGGAATAGCAATAAACAACTCCTACGTGGACGAAGACGCGTGCAAAAGCTAGTACGTTAAAAAGCATTCTTAAGAGGACTCGATCGATTTTATAAAAACCATCGAAAATTCATAGAAGGAAATTGGTAGAATGTAGTAGAGGAAAGATGATGCGACACCCTGACGGCACAACAGTTTCTTTTTTAACATTTTGCAGGGCAAAGTTGAGGAAAAAAAGGAAGAGCAAAACCTAGGCTTACTTACTTCAGCCAATTAAGACAGAAGGCCAATGTAGTGTCGTATCAGGAGGTGGCAAAGCTGACAGAGAACAGAGAAACTGGCAATTACTTCACCGATAAGAGCTTAACTCTTAAGTTTTAAATGATGACGATGATCGAAAATATGTGAATGGATTAGCAAGTTCAAAAAACATGGGAAATAGTGAAACGAGTAATTACAGCTTTCTTATGGTAAATTGTTAACTTTCTATTATTCACATCGGTAGCACTGTAAATAACAAGGGCTCATACATATGTTGATTGCAAAGGTGTTTTCACTACACTGTTTAGAGCTTAGACCATCGTTTATTGTAGGTAATTATGAGTTAGTATTCAAATAAAATCTTGGATTTGCCTAGATTTTGCATTTTTACGTGCGGTTAAATTGAAACAGCGTTTTTATGGTTCGGAATACGGAGGAAAACCGATATTCAATACCTTACATGCGGATGCGACGCAGTTTTTTCATGTATCAGCGGTTTTAATCCTCCTCCCAACAGTTGGTATCTTCTTTTTCTTCTACTGCTACATTTGATTAGAAAACCTGCTTCTGCATTTTATGCTCTATTGTATGTTAGTTTGGTACATAATAGGCCAGCATTCTCTCTTATACCGGCCGAGCGTCGCGCTGGTAGTTAGTATAATTAGTGTAACAGTAGGTACTGTTGGTTTTTAGACCATTCTGACGAATAGTCCTTTAAGGTAGATACATACAATTTCAATTAGCGTAAAGCATCAATTTTGCTGTAAACAAATAAAAACTAAAGGATCGATAAGTACCTTAAATCTGCTAACCAAACTTAATTACTAAAAAGCATTACCATAGATAAAGCTAAGTCCTTAGTTAAAACAAACATTAAAGCTCGCAAAGCCCATCCCTGACCCCAAATCGGCCATAAACAAGCGAGCCCCGAGAAATATCCAACGACAGACTTAACAATGCATGAACCTTAGACAGCGGATATTATTCCCAACGTAATGTGGCGTAAAGCGTGTTCTGAGGGGTAAATGTCTTAAAATGGTGTTTAATTAAATTTTCCGGGCCATTTCGCTGATTCGCTTAAACGTACGATACTTAAACTCGTCAATGTCGAGATAAGCGTAGGAGTGGATTTATAATGCTGGATTGTTGGTGATCTAAATAGAGACGGATAATATAGCCAGTGGAATCAGACGTGCCCGTGTTTAGCCTTGCTATTTCATTGCAGCTTTATGCTGGCAACGCTAAAAGTTCTAATTGTTATTATCTAGGTTTCGAATTTTCTTTATATGCAAGGCTAACCAAGACGATAATAAAGTCTTTAAAACTCCCTTTTAGTTTGAGAAAAAAAATATAAGATAATTTTTCCTCGTTTACATCACCCCTGTCTAACTTTATTTTTTAATGTATAGTCTACCAAGAAACTCCTTTATAACTTTTAAACCTTATATACTACAAAAAAGTGGTGGTGTCTTCGTCGGTAGTACAGTGTTTTACGGAATATAAGACGATTGTTATTTGCCATGCAAACTATGCCAAGTAACATTTTAGCAGATTCTACGCCATGTTTTCTCCATTATGATAAAAATGAGAACACCTTAAACATCAAATGTAACATCTATCGTTTGACAATCCAGACTTGTACAAAATTGTTAGTCAGTACAATACTTGACGTACAATAATTGCTGAGGTCAAGTGCATTATAGCATCGCTTAATTAACTTAATTTAATTTATAAAACGAACAAACAAAGCGCAAAAGTTGGTAGATGCAAATTTAAACAGTTGATGCTAAACTGATTACTTTAATTGGAATTGTTAACTAACGAGACTTCATTAGCCATTTAAGAAATTAAAAAAATAATTGGATCACACACAATAAATACCTTTAAACTCAATGAGATAAGCGTTATATTTGTCACACAGAATAACACAACATTATTGTTAATCGCAGAGAAACCTTCAATCCACTGGAGAAATTTGACATCATCATCATCATCATCATGTCAGCCGAAAGATGTCCACTGCAGGCCTCCCCCAAGGCTCTACACTCAGACCGGTCTTGTGCTTTTCGCATTTTGTAAATGACATAAAAAATCTCAATCCCCTTCTACAATCAATAAAACTGTTCTACTGAAGTGATAATAAAACCCAAGATTATGAGTTGTTCAAACAACGTGAATGGTAAACCATCTTTTAATTGCTCTTCCCTTTCACTATCTACTTTCACCTATCATTCAATTCAAATGGAATGGTAATGCACACTGCAGACTCATCGTTAAACATTTGCTTGATCATGGGATAAGTTGTGCAATTTGCCATCTGTCATTTCAGAATAATGGACGATAATTGGAGATACGACCCGACATTTTCAGAGAAGTCTTAGAAACTGTGTAAAAGGAATAAAGGATCGATAATAAGATCACCCGCAAAGAACTGTGTACGCGTAGAAATAGTTTCCAACTTTTCTCCCGAAGAAAAAATCTGGTAGGGTGTACTAGGGTCTGCGAGGAATATTCTCTTCAAAAGTCAAGGGCCTAAGACAGACATTATACAAAAAAAAAACAAGATCAGAGAAACTTTTGCGCTATAGTGTGAACCTGTGAAGACAAATAGGTCTCAGTTCAGCATGTGCTGCAGCCGGAGTCACAACGCTGGTTTACAGCCCTGATGTTCACCTATTCGTAGCTAAACGCGAACGCGTGACGACAGAAAAATATGTATAAATAAATATATTAGCGTATATAATGTACGAGTATGTTGTGTACAAAAAGGTTATAATAATCAAAGTAATAGTTTTTAGCGGTTTAGACTGTGCGTTATCTGTCAGTGAGTCAGGGAAGATTTTGGCATATATATGTAACCTTTACAATTACGTTGTGGATGTGTAATATTTGTGTAATGTGTTATGTAGCTGATTTATATAGAGTTTACATGCACACAATCATGAAAGTCTGAGAGCCACCTAGTAAATTTATTCCTTGCCTGTCTTTAATATTGACCAAAATTTTGTTTTCATAGGGTAAAGAAGAAACTGACTGGCTGACTGGTCAATCAACGCACAGCCGAAACCGCTGGACCTAGGGTCTTGAAATTTGGAGGGAATATTCCTTGGACATCCTAGGAGTTAAATAAGAAGGGATTTTTGGGAATTCATCCGCCAAAGGGGTTAAAATAGGAGGAGTAGCGGGAAACTAATTTTACGCGTACGTCCTCTAGTAAATAATAAATAAAATCATATTGACAAGGTTAACAATAATCCAGCAGCGTAACAATGCTTCACCAGCTTTAATTTGTAACAGCAGTTCCCAAGACCTGATACATATTTCACGGTTATTATAATGTTTCGCCAAAATGGGGTCGTTGCGGACTCGTCGTACGGTACTTGACTACTGGGCGACCGGTGCTCGGGCTCGACCCAGTATTAGAGGTCAGAGGTTATTCAGGCCTAGATTTAGACGTTTCTATCTGGGATAATATACTAGAACACTTTAATGAACTAGTTCGAAGGACCAAGTCTATTAAATTATGAATAACTAGGACTCCGAATTCGTTCGCGTAGAAGTCGCTTATCGCTATTCCTTTCGCAATTGACCAATTTCCGGGATAAAAAATTACCTATGTTCGTCTCCGGCCCAGTTTACGTCGATCGGCTAAGGCGTATATTTGATACTAGCCTTCGTCCGCGTAGATTTCGATTATCGTTATTTCCACGGGAACTTTTAATTTTTTAGGAAAAAAGTATCCTGTGTTAATCCAGCCGTTGCAGCGTGACGGGGTAACAGACAAACACACAAACTTTCGCTTTTATAATATTAGTAGGATAAGTAGGATTTATTTATTCAATCTTTATTGCACAAAAATACAATTTGAGAACAAAAGGTGAAAATAATGACTAATCATATTCTCTACCAGTTGACCTTTGGGCAAAAAAAAGTTGTAAGCGATGCAATATTATTGTATCGTATTAGCGTTGAACCGTGAAGAAGGAGCAAGTAAACACATTTTCATATTTTAAAGATGTTGAACTTAATCGGGAGATAAACAGAAAAACGATGTAGTTTGTTTATTGACTGCATCAGTGCCGCTTTCTACCGGGTAAAACCCATATTGCCTTTGACATGTTATCGTATCGTATTGCTTCACTCGGCCGCCATTACTATCAAGTAAATAAGATACAATTACGATAGCAAACATGTCAAAAGCAATATAGTTTTACCAAGTAGAATAAAGGCTTTGTATGTGGTTTCCAGTGCGAGCCAAGCGGCCCAGCACGGGTAGCACAAGTTGTATTTTCTCGCTTGTCGCTCAGTGCGTCTCTATCGATACGGACTAGATAGGAAGGGAGATCCGAGCGACAAAGAAGTCGCGGGCAACTTGTGCTAGCCGTGCAGGTACGGCCTCGGTTTAGCATACATCGGTGCCTTAAAGTGTTTCCATCGCGAGCAAACCTCTTGAAGGCACCATTGTATGCTAAACAGAGTCCGGGGCCCGCCCCGCACGCAGTGGAAACCCTGCTGTAGGTCAGACACGTAAAAATGCCGAGTAAATGTCGGATAGAGCATCCGTCACTCTCGTACTTACTGGTCAGAAAGTGACAGATGTTATTCACGCTTATCCACATCGCTAAACACGACCATAATAGTCTCGGAGCTAAGATTTTACTTTTTTATGTTCGATTTATGTCATGAAATATACTTGAGAAGTAAATTCAATTGGCAATAGGATAATTGAGTAGCATCGGGACTGGCCTGTCATTGTGACGAAAATAACGCGGCATGGAGAGGCAGAGAATATTGAAAGGCCTTTTGTCGTAAGTTTGGTAGATGTCAAGCAGTTCAAGGTTACACGAGGCACGTATAATGAGTCACTTTAGATGTTATTGACTTTTTTTAGATTATGACATCCATTATACTTAATTTTTAGAAATTATTCAGCTTTATTTAACGAGATAAATATTATAACAAACATGAACTTTCAAACAAAATGGCAAAAATAAACTTTACATTATTTTTTACTTTCAAAATGCTAAAAGTAATCCACTCACACACACACACATCACATCATCAGCTAGAGCAAGTTCAAAATTATACTAGTAATTAATACTATTACCCCCTTACTAATATGTCAAATTCAAATGTCACAATGACAGATAAGGACAAAATATTTTATAGCTATACCACCGTTACTCAACGTTTATTAGTAAGGGGATTACTATTTAATAGTAATTTTATTAAATTAATTTTGAACATTTAACTTACTTGCATCACTGACTAACCTCAAAACATAAAATCCGTTACTCACGACGCACTGGCCATGATGCATATCCTTTTCAAATTTGGAATTATCTATTGCATCAAAGAGAGTAAAAGGTCGCCGATCATTAAGTTCGTAGGTTCACGATGGTCGGGACAGAATACCAGCGACGCAGCACACAACGGACCGTTACATTTGGGGCTCATTCTTTACCTAAAGAAAACCTAAGGAAAAAACTAGAAGCGTTTGAGATGTGGTGTTAGACCACATCACCAATACTGAAGTTCTTCGGAGGTTGGGGTAAAATGTAGAGTTGGTCCGTACGATAAAACAAAGAAAAGCTTACCTGGGCCACAAACTGAGGAACCACCAATACGAGCTTCTCCAGACTATTATGATGGGGAAGATAGCCGGAAAGCGAAGAGTTGGAAGGCGCAAGATGTCATGGCTCCGTAACATCAGGGAGTGCACTGGCATAAGTACAGTAGAACAATTGTTCAGACTTGCTCTGGAGAAGACCAGATTTAAGGAGCTGACTGCTAACCTTCAGTAATGACGACGTAACATAAGAAGAAGAAGAAGAAGTCAAATTCAAATGTCACAATGACAGATAAGGACAAAACATTGTATAGCTATACCACCGTTACTAAACGTTTATTGGTAAGGGGGTTAGTATTCAGTAATTGAATAATAGCATTTTTCTATCATTCAATGTTTAAGTGTGTTTACAAAGCTATTTTAATTTAATTACTACCTCCTACCTCCTTTAAACGCTGTTATGCGAGTCTTACCAATTTCACTCGTACCCTAAAGATAATTCTGGGGTCCTAGTGAAAAAGGGTATAAGTCTTCTGATGATCAAGTAAAAAAGGTCTAGTATATTCCGTTCATGTATATACCCTTTCTATTACCAGTTAAGTCGACTTGTATTCTTTTTCACTAGGACCCCAGAATTTAGACCTATTGCATTTTTACATGAACTGTTATCTTCAAAGGAGTAACGCCTGTTAGCAATGCGGTATCTTAACAGCAATCGCACTGTCTATACTAGTCTGCGGCTTGGTCGTGAGGCAAGCGGATGACCTTTCCCTCCCCCCCCCTCTGAGGCCGGCTCGCGGATGTACCGGTGACTCTACTAAAATGTCTATAGGATTCCGTAGAGTATTGGAAAGGTTTCAATCTCGTTGATTCTATTGGGTTATGTTTTGCGTGTTTGCTGAATTTAATTTTATAGACAACCTATTTTGAAACTAAAAACTTCTATTCTAAAATTGATAATGTCGATGTGAATTATAATTCGACATTGACCGTCTATTGATCTGATAGAATGCTCAATGACTATGATAAGTTCAATGACTTTACAACAACCTGTTATAAGAAAACACGAGTAACACTAAATGTAAATTCAAACAAGACTCTGACATCAATGCACTTAAGGCTAATTTGTGTAAAAACGAACACAATTTTCGGTTGTCCCAGACATGGGCCAGAATAACATTCGAGCACGGGAATATAGCCATTATGACTCGGCTCTGAAAGTTTATGCGCATTCAAATTGAATTTAATAAGCAGGTGCATTTTCGTTGTGAGAATTCCCGTCGTCCAAGTGCTAGTACAGGGTAATGTAAGTACTTGGATCTAGAGTGAACCGGCGTAAGATGCTATGGTAATTTCAGATTCCGTTGGATAAGTAGTGGTCAGAGATGCCACCGAGAAACGACTTATTCTGCTAACCACAGGGTATGTTGAAATTGAAGCCTTGGGGCTACAAGTTTCATTACCTCTAGCAATTGCGCGGGTTACAATATTGTTATAATAATATTTGCGTTTTCTTTTACTTTGATCTTGAGATCGGAATGGATGGATGAATAAAAATGTAAAAGTTTTTTTTTAATTATGTACCTATCTCAATAAAAAACCGACGTACGTGCTTGAAGACATAAATTTGTAAGTTTAGACCGGTGGACCGGGCGTTCCATAGTCTCTACCTACTCCATTGGGAGACAGATGTGAAGGTATGTATGTATAAAAACACTAATTATATGATGGATAACCAGTTTAAAAGGAGCACTAGCTTCTAGTAAATGTGTGAAGAATAGTTCAAGTTGAATACTGGAATGACTGGTTAGCGGCTATGAGTCACATAAACAAGACAAAACAAGTTTTAGACCCTCGTTTATTAAAATGAAAAGTTTTATTCCCACTACACAGGCAAAAAGCTACGGAGTCAAAAATAAAATAGTGCACTTTACAGTGTCATCAAGGAAAAAGCAAATAAAACAAAATGAGATAAATAAAGTAAAGAAAAAGAAACAACAGAAAGAAAATAATTCAATCACAGTACTGATTCTCCGCAAAGAAGATTTGCCGTGAGGTCAGGCGATCCAATTGCAAGTGTAATTATTTGATATCGAGAAATATTCTGGTCTACATCTCGCACAAAATAAGACCAGCTTAAGATTTTGTAAAGAGGATACGGAAATGCAGTTCAGATGGCGTAAGCCACGACTTGTAGCCACATAAGCGCATCCTCACGTCAGACTAGTGCGGTTACTGTAGCTATTATACAAGTACTTACGTAATGCCTTTCACTACTAAAGTCCTTTCTAGCTTCGAAATAAATGTAGAGCTTAAAAATAAAAGCATCAAAAGCAATTTGAGATCAGCCGTCCGATAATTTGATTACAACATTGTCTTCATCGTTAACGTCTACTATGAAAACATCCAATTTTGTTTGAAATATTGTGTTATGGTTGAAACATGCACTTTAAAGTATTATAACTTTCTGTACAGCCTTAGTAACTAAATAGTACCTTTGCTAGTTGCTAAATGTTGGAATATTGCGGGTTGCACGTTTGTTACCTGAAACAAAAGGAGCAAATGGTTATTATAAGATATAGTTTTAATTTTACATGAGTATGAAAAGAGTCAACACAAACCATTGCATTGGAAATAAATAATAAACTTTGCTTTACTAGTTAATTAAGTCTTTAATTTTACAATAACATGAACATTTTTTTTACTTAAGTTGCAAAGTTGTTTAATGAAAAAAAATACTGTTATGTGACTAACTTAAACAAATCTTTTTTTTAATTCGTCGACGATTTATAACGTTGTGCCGTCAGAGCATTATTATCATTTCAGTGTTTGTTCTTTTTTGGTCGTACGTTTCGCCGACGAAGCTCGTAGTAGGAAACTCGGCCAAAACAGTAGCTGTATCTAACTCTTCCATACGCGCCTAAGAATGTATCAGGAAATTTAAATTGCTCTGTTAATATTTTGTCGACGAATTGGAAAATGAGTTGTTTGACAGAATAGCACCCCTGAATTAATCAAAGGTCAAATAGAGCTAACTGAACATTAGAACATTGTTTTGGCTTTTCAGCTAAATTAATTTCTCGTACAGTTGTTAATTTCTACGGAGCTATTGAATATTTATAATATATTCAAACATAAAACAGAACTCCATTATTTGTTTCGAAAATGTACAGGAGTTGTGTTAAATATTACACCTGTTTTAAATGGCTAATTAAATAGATGAAAATCCCGAAAAATCAACCACTTTCAGAGTAGATAGACCTTAAACGGCGCCTAATATAAAAAAATGCGTCCAAATTGGTCCGTACATACATACACATAATACCTTCACGGCTTCATTCCCAGAGTGGGGTAGGCAGAGCAACAGAATTACCAACAACTCTTAAAACTTTTTGTTAATTCTGTAACCACATTTTGCACCAACAGGCTAAGATGTTTACGAGTGTATATTAGTGACAGGTTGCAAGCCCATCGCCTAACAATACTACAAGCCTTTATTCCTTTAGCTACTAAAGGAATAAAGGCTTACGTCTTCCACGGGAAGACATGGAGTGCTACTATTCTAAGCTGGCAACCACAAAGCTAATCCATCCATAGTCATCTTGGTCCATCTGTTTGCGAATTACATACATACAGTACCCCAACGAAAATGTTAAGCACTTTAGTGCGTTGTCATAGTAAACTTCAAACAGAATATGAAATGACACACACGACAATGACAATGACATTCACAATGACAAGGTTCTAATTATACTCAACATTTTTATTGGGTGACATACTTACACTCAAAAAAATAAGAGCCAACAAAGAGAGATTTTCACTTAGTTGACAAAAAATGAATACAATAGTTAACATATTACCTACTTATATCAACCAAAGCTGATAGTAACAACAGCAATTTTTTTAGTGATTCTACTAAAATCTTAGTTGATGTATCTAATTTCTTAGTTGATGTATCTATCGTCTTGTCAGGCTCGTATGGGATCAAGACGCTTATGCAAAACAATCACAATCTTGTTACAAGCGACCAATTATTTTTTTCAGTGTACTCACGCATTCATTCCCAGAGTGAGGTAGGCTGAGCTACAGAATTACCTGTTGGTGTACTCTAAATAATTGTTGATAATTCTGTAACCACAATTTGCACAATTTATAGGCTAAAATGTTTACCAGTGTATTAGTGACAGTTTTCAAGCCCATCGCCTAACAGTACTACAAGCATTTATGCCCTTAGTCGCCTCTTACGACATCCACGGGAAGACATGGAGTGGCCTACTCTAACCCGGCAACCACACGGGATTATTAGGAATTACCATGTTATAAACAGATATAATATTACAAACACGTTAAACTTTTAAACACCCCTGTTTGGATCGGGGGTTTAAAAATGCAATACGTTTTTGTTTATTTTTGAATCGCTGAAAACACTGAATTGGATGTTGCAGGAAAACAATCCTGTTACTGCAATTGCTGAACAGAAAATAAGGAAAACAGAATTAGATTTTTAGATTAGTTTGTCTTCATTTGAACTTCAGTTTTTTTATCCCCAATATTATTTTGTACAGCTATGATCTTATTTTATTAAACTAACAAAAAGTGCATCAAAAACAATAAAAAATATAACTATCTCCTTTTTTTCTCAGTGGAAATCCATCATCGATACCAAGCGACCTGGGGGCTGAGTGGTTGTCGGACTAGCAACTAAAACCCCTGAGGTGTTCCTTCTCCCACCTTGGACGAGGTCACAGGAGTAGTATTCCATCTACTAACTCGTCTATCGGCGTTTTTGCCCTTACGGGCCCGTCTTTAAGAGGGTGTTTTCCCTTTTCCATCAAAGGCACTATAAAATATCTCCTAGCCTAACTCTTTATTGGTTACTAGCGGACTTCCCGACTTCGTCCGGATGGAATGAAATAGGTAATAAATAGCCTAGATATGCGCATCTAGAACAATGTACAGTACAGTACCCCAACAAAAATGTTAAGCACTTTAGTGCGTTGTCATAGTAAACTTCAAACAGAACATCAAATGAAACACATGACAATGACAATGACATTCACAATGACAAGGTTCTAAGTATGCTCAACATTTTTATTGGGTGGCTGTTCTTTTCAAACGGTAATTTTTAAGGTATAAACAAACTTACAAAATCCGCTCTCTCCCTTCATAAAATTAGAATAGTTAAAACATAGCATCATTGCACAACACGATTAAAACATTAGATATTAACTTTAGAAATATCGGTAAACACATTCTCGTCTCCATAAAAACAGCTAGAGACACAATTCCTCTTCTTCTTGTTCTTCGTCTGTGGGCAAATACATGTGATGAGCACGAGTATTTGTTTCTGAGTCTTGGATATTTTCTATGTATTGAAGTATTTACTTCTTTATTTACGTATGTTTATCGTTGTCTAGTACTACTCATAGTACAAGCCTAGACCTTAGTTTGTGTCTAGTTCAATTTGTGTAAGATTGACTACTTTTTTTTTATTCTTCTTCTCCTTTTGTCAACCTATAACCAACCACTGCTGACCGAAGGTCTCCTTAATTCCTCTTATGTCACTTTAATTACGTAAGTACATTTGTTTAATTATAGCAACCAGCTAGCATAAGTCAAAACATACGGAATTCCAATTATACACACAAACCCTACTTTTCAGAACAAACTCGTGAAATACCTCAGATTGGAAGTTAATTAGATTTCCAACCTACGTAGAAATTAATAACAGACAAAATTCGACGGAGAACAATAGACATTTTACGATCAGGTCGATTGCCCCGTCAGTTAAGGGTAACTCTGAATTTAGAATAGACTTTCCAGAAATATGAAGACAATTACGTAAAGGTACGACTCCGTTTGCTCGAACAAGATGAAATGATTAAATAAGTTAATAAGGTCGCAACAGTTTAAGAGAAATTAACGGTAATAAATTGTAAATTATTTAAACAAAAGTAAACTTTAATAGCTGTAGATTAAGAGTCATCATCATCATTAGAAGCATCTGAGATGTGATGTATGCCAATAATGGAAAGGATTAGCTGGACGGATGGAAGAGAAAAACAACGAAGAGGTTTTGAAGATGGTGGATGAGAAAATAAATAAAAACGATAGAATATGGAAGAGAAAATAAGAGCAAGAGGAAAACATAGGCTATCTTACTTTAGCCAAATAAGACAGATGGCCAATGTCTTGTCATATCAGGAGGTGAGAAAGCTAGAAGAAAATAGAGAAAACTGGCCATTTACTCCACCCACAAGAGTCAATTTGACGTCATATTTGACTTCCTGCACTAATCTCTCACAGGCGGAACCTACCTAGCTAACTACTACTAGTACTAACCTTGTCTGCAAGGTACAAAAGTGTGCAGATATTTATAAGGCCAACTGAACCTACCCAGTAAAATGCTAAAGTTATCAGAATAAAAAACAACACGGTGCATACCCACTCGTATTTCTACTGTAAGTACATGATAAACGAAGTTATGTCCAGCTACCACAACCACAGATACTCACTCACTGATCCAGTATCACTTTCAGGATTGGTAAGTCATACGTTTGTGACGTCACAGAGAAAACATGGAGGGCGCGTCATAAGGTCGAGAATACAACGACAACAAGTACCCACTGCCTCGGATTGAATGACCGGTAGCATGGCTACTGCGATCTCGGGACGGTAGACGTAGAAACATTTCAGAATGGACCTTCTTTTATATTTAAAAACGAAATGTAGTGCGTTGGTGAGCATCGCTGACTTCAAAAAAAAAATGTACGCAATAGCCTGAAAAAATAACAAGACAAGACAACGTCCGTCGGGTTAGCTAGTATTGAATATCCTTCAAGTGAAGATAAATTTAGTAACAACAATTATATCAAACAAAACAGCATCAGCTGAAACTAATCTTAATATAGTTAGTTAATCCTAAAGCAGTAGTTATCTTTTTTTGCAGAGATATAATTATACCCACTTAGTAGATAATTTAGTTGTCAAATGGGTTGATAAAGGTTGTAGCTGAATTTAGAAGTCTAGGAATAGTTAGGCAAAAAACTGCTAGAATTAAGTCCTATACTTTCTTCAATCTTCATTTACTTACGTCGTGTTTTCGTCACTAACTAAGGAAATTTTCCTGGAATAATAATATTCAACTCCTCAGGTTTTTCGATGGGTAGAATAACAAACACTGTTAGATTAAGGCTTGTTAGTGCGAATTGCAAGTACACTACAGGCTGAATACAACCTTTAACATTTATATTACTGAGCTATTTATTATCAGAATTTCTTAAAATTTAAATTTACCCAGGATCATACTATTCGAAGCAAGAAACTCACTTAATTACACATTCCTATACTTTATTAACTTCAAACCTAAGTAAACCATCGTTGAAAATACACAAACTAGTTTACTTTGCAAATAAAAGTAAATAAACCGGGAGCGCTCTATCACATTCCTGGGCCGCCTGGCAGCCCGCTGCAATCAAATTACAAGTACACGTTACAATAGAGTCGATATCAGTTGCCCGCTAGTGATGGGCAGGGCATGAAGTTAAAACGAGTTCGAAGGAGCAACTCATTTAATTCAATGAGGTGGTACAAGCTACCTCAAATGAGGCGATATAACGCTATTTAAAGTCAGTGTCAATAGAAAGGAACAACACTAAACGAACCAATAAATTCATAATCACGTGCTTTTGGAGATCAAGTTAGGTATTTTTATTGATTAAAACTTCATTACTTTCATATTAAGTTTAAGATTAAATAAGTACAAACTACTTATACTTATTTAAAAATAAAGACACATGATGAAAATTTGAGGTTATGTGTGAAACTACACTGAAAAAAATAATTGGTCGCTTGTAACAAGATTGTGATTGTTGTGCATAAGCGTCTTGATCCCATACGAGCCTAACAAGACGATAGATACACCAACTAAGACGTTAGATACATCAACTAAAATGTTAGTTGAATCACTAAAGTAATTGCTGTTTGTTACTATAAGTTTTGGTTTATATAACTAATATCTTAACTATTGTATTCATTTTATGTCAACTAAGAGAAAATCTCTCTTTGTTAGCTCTCATTTTTTTGAGTGTAATATGTGTTCGTCATTGCCTTTTTCCATTGAGACTAAGGATATGTAGTCTTACTTATACTCTGAGTTACTTGATTTTACCACTCTATCATCTATTTCACCTATTTTCCCTTAGTGTGACATCAACAATGACGTGTGACACTTGTACAAAGTGTAGTGTTGCGCCAATCTGACAAAGTGAGTGTGAAATTTGAGGTGCCTCATGTATGAGTAGCTCAACACTATTGCCCGCTGCAAGGGTTTATTTGATCAGAGCTCACTGCGCCATTGTTGCTCTTTGTTATAGCCTTTATGGCTATCCATTATGGGTAAGGTGCAGGTTCCTAGCTGATAGTTTCGATCTTAACCTTCCTTACCTTAGTAGAAATTGAAAGAAAGAGACTTATTACATTTTGTTTCGAAAAAAAAAACGCAAGAAAAAGTTCACATCGCTACTTAAATTTTGGTAATTTTTTCTATAGAACACGGGAAAAAGCGATTAGACTATCAATTCTACATCTATTTAGTCCGATATTTATAACATAGTGGATGTATGTATACGCATCAGTGGCAGTAGAAGATCATCCAAATCCTTTCTTATCCTTTTCTAACATTATGGGTTTCATAGATAATTTATTTTTTCATTGGCCTATATGAGTATCCCACTGTTGCAAAGGCCTCAACCCTTGGTCAACATGAATCCCTATTTGGTTTCTCTTCCAGCCAGATGCTGAGGAATGCATTCAATTCGTCCCGCCTTCTCCGTCTAGGCCTGCACGTCTACGTTGCCCATTTTGCGGCACCTACTTGGTGGTCACGCTAGATCACCAATCCGGGTGAATGTGGCAGACGTGACCGGCCCAATCCCTTTGCACTTAAGCATGACTTTCGTCATCTAGTCATGTTTTGGAGCGTATTATGGTGTTCCGAATGCGATCCATCCATTTAACATCTAATATACTGCGCTCCATGGCTCGTCGGCAAACTTTCAGTTTGAATATATATTTTTTATTAAACAACTGAAAACAAAACAAGATATTGAAAAGCTTTTTCACATTTAACATGAATGCGTCGTGCCTATAAATCAAAGAGAAGATATCGCTGAAAGAATCTATATCAATGACAGCATCTCACTTCTTAAAATATAAGTCGTTATAATGTAAAGTTGTCAAAGAGAGCTCAAGAATCAGCTTGTACGAGAAAAGTCTTTGGCAAAAAGTCTCGAAGATATCATCGACTTCGTTCAAAAGGAATTAAACATCTGCGATCTTACCATTGAAAAAGCAAAAAACATTTTTTTATTCCTCTTCATAGAGGACTTGGTTTTTATCATTTCAAACCAGACTGAAGATAATGAGCTCAAATGAGCTGTTTATATAAAATCCATTATAGATCGGCTGTTTTTATTAAATCAGTAATTCGGTTCGTTCGTTGTTGAAAAAATACTGTTTATACAGAAGTCTAGTCACCAAAATCACAAACCGAAATTGAAGCTCAAATTTTGCTATTTCTATATAAACAGTAAAACAAACAAACACACGTAATAATTAATCAAATTGCTGCCGCAACACGAGAGGAATATCAACAACTTTTTAATTGATCATAGTGACAAGTGTACATTGAACATAATATATACACAGTGAACATTAGGTAGAGTTTGCTACGATAAATTTACAACACAAGTTATCCTACTGTGATATTATGTATGATTAAGGCGTATTTTTTGATCAGTAGTTAACTGAACTATTGGTTAAACTTCGAAAATCGAATCGAGAATGGGACACATTAAGTTCAAATTTAACAATAATTAACTACGATTTTTAACCATAATCGGATAATCGGACCGAACGGGTTGTACGTTGTACTGCACTGAATTGAACAGACTCGAACACCAAAAGTTGACAGAAATCAACTTTTTATTGTTCAATAAAAGTTGATCAACATTATTGTAAACATGTTCGCATGATACGATTGTCATTCTCGTAAACCGATTTCAATTAATCAACTACAATCGCCTCGTGAGAACCCCTTTATGTGAGTCTAACCGACGTTGCCATAACCCGAAAGACTTTTTAAGATCTCTTGCACTGTACAGTCAACAGCATAAATAAATGATCATTTATTATGTACCTTTTCGCTTTCAATCGTTTCCCAATTTTGTATGACATTTCAAACACGACGTTAAAGTGACAAGGTACATAAATGATCACTTATTTATGCTGTTGACTGTACATGCACATGATTAGGTATTATTTTATTATTGTTTGTGTATCGAAAGAATGAGTTAGCTCGTCAATTTGATCGCAAGTACAGTCACGAACTTTAATTTGGGACCTTAGGTCCAAAGTCATTCTGACATTCTACAACAATAAGGTTGAGTCTCCTATTAGTTACACATGATTTGGCATCTCTAATGACATTGACGACTTCAAGCTAATTTTTCTTGAAATGTCACAAATTAACGATCGCGATAGTACGTTCTCTAGACACGTTTAAGGAGACTAACACCCCTATTATTCGCAAAACCGGTAAAAACTGGCGATGTCTTACCACTTAGCCAGTTTTTGCAATATAACATTATTCTTTATTCCATCCGCCTGTCTGTTCCACTTTCGAAAAAGGTTATTTTTCTACACTTCTTCTTTGTCGCTTGTTTTGGTTAATCTTATTGTTATGTTAAGATCTTTTGTGTTGCTGATATGTGTTTCTATATTAGTGTAAGTGTTCCGAGACTTAAGAGAGTTAAAGTGAATTCCGCGAAATGATAAACCGGCTTAAGTGAACTGAAATTGTTTCGCATTGTGACGAAGCTTGTGAATAGAGTGTAATTATGGTTTATTTTAGGTTAATAAATTGATGCACTTACTCTAAAACGGCTCATAACCTCTCTTCTCTTCTTAAATTGGCTACGTATCACATAAACAAGCACAAGTAATTTTTTTAATTCATAGGAATTTAAACATAAAAAAAGAAGGTAATTATGCGTTATTTAAAAATATCTTAGCACGACGTAATTCTTGTTTGTCATAAAAAAACAAGTTCAGTAACTTTACTTTACCTAATATATAAAAAAAGGATTAAAGGGTTGTGATTCTCTCAACAAGCAAAGGAGTGAAGGTCCAAGCGGCGAGTTTAAATAGTCCCGACAGAGCGAACAAAACACATTTTAGCGCGTGTATTCAATTTGGCAGCATTACTTCTCGAACGTATAAGGCTCCCTAATTGACAATGCACGCGCTAAAATGTGTTTTGTTCGGTCGGACGGAACTACTTAAACTCGCCGCTTTTATTCGCTCGTCCGTCCGACGGGGCCGCCGTGTTTTGAGAGAATAACACACAAGTAGTTATGAATATTTTCTCAGTTTCAAAATTAAAGCGGCTGACTTGGTAGACAAAATGCAATAGCTCTATGTGAAAAATTCGTTTTAAAGAATAGGAAGTCCCGTTATAAAATTCAATAACACATCAAACTATGTCAATACCTTTGCTTTAGTAACTGCGCATTGCACTAGGAAGCCGACAAGTGCAACATGCAAATGCAAGCGATAAATCTCATATTGCTGCGTCCGCATGCAAATTGTTTGAATCATGGCACGCATAATGTATGCGTGCGAGTGTAAAATGTCCCACCTGAACCTGTATGGTCTAAATTTAGCTTAAACAAATTAAAATTCAATGTAACACAATTTAATTAAATTATGGTAGTATTCATTAAGAAGTAGCAGTTCTGTTTGAGCAAACTTTTCATTTTCATGTATTTTTTATGGCAAGGAGGAGGCAAAAGATGGATAAAACATCCATCACTTTCTGACACGTATACACCGTGCCCGGGAGGTACACGAAGGATTTTAACCATCGATTCTAGACACTATTTGGAGTATATAATGTGGTATAACATGTAGTCCAATAACGCATAATTTCCGAGATTTTTATATTATTTAAAAAACAATTCCATAGTTAATTTAATTTGAAGTCTGTCACCTTAACCTAAAGCTTTATTTACTAAGAAAAGATTCATGTTTTAAGCAGCAATATCATCAACGGACAATATAAATTAATTTAATCAATTTCTAATGCCCTGGGCCCGTATTATGGTCAATTTTATCGCGGTGGATAAAGCTTCCGTCACTCTCGTACTTACATACTGGTCAGAAAGTGACAGATGTTTTATCTACGCTTATCTACGTCGATAAACACGAGCATAATCGGCCCGCAGGGCCTGTATTATGGTCGCCTATATCGCGGTGGATAAAGCTTCCGTCACTCTCGCACTTACATACTTGTCAGCAAGTGACAGATGTTTTATTCACGCTTATCTACGTCGACAAACAGGACCATAATCGACCCACTGTTGTTTGATCGGTAGTTAAACTAAATAATGGTCAAAAAACGTTACTAAGTGCCGGTTTTATAAAGGCCCGTAAGTAAAAATGTCAGGTCAAAATTTTAGTAACTTCATACAAGTTTTGACATTCCTGATCGAAAATTTGATCTAACGGATCTTTATAAAACCCGGCCTACTGGTTAAAATCTCAAGGAAATGTGTCAAATTTTCCATTCCTTTTTTGAATTTTAACAAATTGTTAGTTTAACTACTGATCAAACAACAGTCCCTTAGTAAATAATGCTTTAAGTTAAAGTGACAGAGTTCAAAATTAAATTAACTATGGAATTGTTTTTTAAATAATAAAAATCTCGGAAGTTATGCGATATTGGACTACATGTCATACCACATTATATACTCCAAATAGGGTCTAGAATCGATGGTTAAAATCCTTCGGGTACGTCTCGGGCATGGTGTATAAGGACGAGAGTGACGTATGTTTTATCCACATTTTGTCACGCGACAAACGCAACCATACTAGGCCCGCTGGGCGGGAGCCCTTTGTTTCCCATAATTTTATTGGTCATAATGTAATTGTGGACATAATTTTTGATAGTCATAATTTTTTATATCGCTGAAACTGTAAACTTTCTGAAATATCTAACGTGTAGACAAGGCTAGGTTAGCTTAGGTTTGATTTATAAAAATCCTGAAAAAGTAACATTTTCTATAAAAAAACACGTTATGACTTGCGATGATTATGACCTAAAGCACATTATGACTAAAAATAATTATGTCAGTCAATATAGACCCCCGCTGGGCATCTAGGTATTCAACTCGGTAAAACTATTTTTCCATTAATATGTTATAGTATTTACAACGTTACGATAGCTCTTATAGACAAAAACATGAAATTCGTATACGGTGGACAACGGGCGGTCTTATCGCTATAAGCGATTCTAGACAAACTCAAAGAGGAGACGCTGTTACGTACAAGTTGAAACACAGTACGCTGTGCAAATAAAGACAGTAAAAAACTTGATTTATAACATAAACAACTTTATAAACTGGCGGTTTATAAATATGTAAACAAACTTATTTCGCAGGACGAGGAATGACATGAACGACAAAGGAGCCACTTTACTTTTTAACCCAACAACAAGTCAGTGCAAGAATTTATGCAAAGGGCATATAAAAAAAAACCGGACAAGTGCGAGTTGAACTCGCGTGGAGAGGGTTCCGTACATACGTATTTTTTTTCTTGAACAGCATTCTGTTTGTTTTAGGTTTTCCTGTAATCTACAAGCAATGAACTATATTTTGTATTTAAAAAAAAACTCAGTAGTTTCGGAGATTAGGGGGGAATGGTCATTTTTCGTCTTCTTTCCTGAATAAAATGAATACTATTTATTTTACAATAATAACAAAAATATATTCGAGATCCTCATACCGAGCCCTTTCATTTGATATTGATATTGACTAATTTGTCCCCCGGAAATGACCCAAAAAATTACTTTACACATCTGTGTTTGGGCCATCTATTTACATATGTGTACCAAATTTCAACTCAATCGGTCCAGTAGTTTCGGAGCAAATTGGCTGTGACAGACGGACAGAGAGACAGACGCACGACGGACCACCTAACGGAACCCTTCGCTTTTTTTTTGTAAGGAACCCTAAAAATTACCTCCTTAAGTAGCCTGGATTGTGGTGCGAGAAGAGTAAGACCATCACACAAATCTCTTTAGAAATAAACGAAACAGCACTATAATCGAATCACTCATTCCGACGACACACCATGCAATCAAACGAAATATAACATTTCTATTGTAACTCAATTTCAGGCGAGAAAGGATAGAAATTGCAATGTATTTTCAACGAGAAAGCTATATTTACCACGGATGAAGAACAACCTATGCCCGTCTGGGGAGTCGACACGATTTAGTACCATGTCGCTTTAAGTCGTTCCATACATTTGTAATGGTTCGAGCTGCAATTTGTTGCAGCGATAAAGTACAAATATTTGAACTTATGCTGCTTCAAATTCATTGTTCAAGCCTGTCATATTTATAGATTTTAGCACCGTCTTCATTGTGTTAAAGATTACTAACGTTTTGTTTAAATAAAACATAGTACAGTCCGCTTTGTAAGTAGCTGCACACTTTTGTACCTTGTCATTTTAACGCCTTTGGCAAATTAGTGTAGCAGTTCAAACATGACGTTAAAGTGACGAAGCACTTAAGAGTGCATCTAATTGTAATGCCGACTTTACAAGCCTAATAATTAGGGACCAGGCTAATCTGTTTGAGATTGTACCTTGACTTTTGTTTTTAAATAACAATTTACTCTGAGTTAGTGGTCACTTTATGCGCAGTTTGTATAGAAATGCGCAAAGAATATCCAACAAATAGCCTGTTTTCGATTTAAATAAATTACTAGCATAGAGGCATTCCATCTTAGTCCTCAGGGTTGGCAACGCATTTGAAGTCCTACGATTGCAGTGTTTTGATTATAGTCTTGTGATTTCAATTGTCTATGGGTCAAAACTTGTAACCTATAAATTGTAATTTGTAGTTTTATAAAATAGGCCCCAGGTGCCCTTGCCATAAAAAAATATGAAAAATGGCGCCACTGAGCACACAAATTACTCTTAAAATAATGGTAAAGTTAGTCTTTTATTTTATCGTAGGACAATAATGCAATACAGTAACAAATTCAATCAGTTGCACAATGCACCTTACTGAGTCACTAGCTACGGTGCATTTTGCACCTTATTGAATTTGTTAGTTACGCAGTATTTCACAATCACCGACGTTATAATCCATGGTCAATTGAGATAGGTTAGCAAATAATTAGGTATCTTTATTATGCACGGTCACGTCATATTCTCGTAACTCTTCTTTGTCATTGTTTATAAATGATGAGAGCAACATGCTATTTTATCTACCATCCGTATTAGATCACCTCTTACCGTGTGATTCATGATTTTTATCAACTTGGTACATAACAAATGGGTACAAACAGGGAAGCAGGGGATTACCGCCAGTTTTGTATGCGTATTTAGATGTGTCACAAATAAATCGCACCTTTAGAATTATAGCGACCTAAATCGACATTTTCAGCTGTCGATTTTGAGACATATATTTATTACTATAGAGACCTAACTCGAAATCCAACATTTTTGAGTTAGGTCACTATAATTCTAAAGATGCGAAATGTACACTGAAAATATAATTTGGCTGCTTCTAACAAGATTGTGATTGTTGTGTAGGTATAAATAAGCATCTTGATTCCATACGAGCCTTACAAAACGTTAGATACATTCACTATGATCTTAGTTTAATCACTAAACAACTTAATGTTGTTAGCTCTACGGTTGATATAACAATTTTACTTTAAAAAAAAAACAACTAAAAGAAACAAAAACTTGGTTGACTCTCATTTTTTGGAGAGCGGTGTTTATTTTCCACTTTTTCAGGGGCTATTCTACTCGGGCTATACCTAATTGCTTTCGACATGTTAACGAATTGGTTTTAACTCAGAGGCGTCAATACTATCAAGTAAATAAGAGGGTGTATCAATCTGCTTCTTAAACTCGATTATTTCGCGGAGCAATTTTTTCGAGTTGCGATTTTTACCATTCGTGAGTTTACTCAATCGCATTTTTCCCCATTCATTAAAGTTCCTGGTCGCATATTTTCCAATCTAGATTTTTTCAGTCGCAATTTTTCCCATTTTGTAATTAGGGTGAAATAGGTATGTATATTTAGGGGTCCATATTGGCTCACCTAATTATTTTTACTCATAACGACTCATAAGTCCTAATTATCGCAACTCCTAACGTATTTATTTCAGCAACTGTTACATTTTCAGGATTTTTATAAATCAAACCTAACCTAACCTAGTCTTATCTACACATTGAATATTTCAGAACTTCTGAAAAGTTTACGGTTTCAGCGGTATAAAAATTTCATTTTCGGAGTTCCGATAATAGGAGTTGCAATTTTAGTTGAACTTTGGCGCTCCCTATATTTAGGTTCAGCGGGGCCGAAGGGCCAAGCGAAGAAGTAGGAGCTCGCAGAACTCTGTCAACTCTGTGGAAATAATATAACTATTCACATAAGTACAGATTGGGAAATTATGATAATGGAATTATTTCTGCTGGGAAAAAAATATTTGGCTAATTAAGCTCATGAAAATATAAAGACTAAGATAGATTGTAGAAAAAAATATTTTGGAAAAAATATCGCCATACTCAATAACAGTTATCATACACATACGAGTACATACATAAACTCACGCCCTCCCAGAGTGGGGTAGGAAGAGCTACAGAATTACCAACAACTCTAAAAAACTTGTTGATAATTCTGTAACCACAATAAGAGTTGTCATAACATTGACAATATGGCAACATGTCACAAGAAATTCGGTTTTACAGAGTAAAACAGAGCCCCAACTTATTTTCTGTGTTGCAAAGTTTATTAAGGTGAAATATTAAATAATATAGACGTTTTTAAAGCTTTTTGGACTTGTTAAAGCTCTTTATAAAGCAAATAAGAACACCGTGCGTCAGATACTTGTCAGATGAAATAATTACAGAGCTAACGACACCCATCCATCGAGCCAGACCACTCCAATCGCGGTACCTTCGCGTCGCAGCGAAGCCTCATTATGTAGTTATAAGAGTTCAATGACCGCAGGGCCTGGGGATTCCACTTATAAGACTTATTAGGCTTATTACAGTCAAGGTTTTGTGATGGCACGTCGTTTCTATTAATTTAATTATTTTTTAAATTAGGCTAGGTACTGCTCTTAGAATAGAATAGAGAAAGATAATGATCACCTGTGCCTATTCGATTGAGTTAGTCAAATTATTGTTACATAAAAATACGTGAAAAACCTAAGTGTCACTTTCTACACCTTCAAAAATACTACAGTACCCTTACCATGAGTTACAATTACCGTAATCGTTAGCGAGTCGAATACTCTGTCCCTTGCACTCTATAAGAATACTGCGGCGTCTGCGAGGGCCAGAGCATTGGACTCGCTAGCGAGTACGGTAGATAATTATAACTCATGGTAAGGGTACTGATATTACGCGTTCTTGATGAGACTGGGGTGTGATTCTCTCAAAAACGCAGTCGGACGAACGAACGAGTGAATGTCGCAGCGGCGATTTTAAGTAGTCACGTGCGTCAGAGCGAACAAAACACATTTTAACGCGTGTATTCTCAATTAGGCATTCTTATACGTTCGATCTTGACTAAAGCCATGCTGCCAAATTGAAAATACAAGCGCTAAAATGTGTTTTGTTCGCTCTGACGGGACTACTTAAACTCGCCGCTGCGACATTCACTCGTTCGTTCGTCCGATCGCGTTTTTAAGAGAATCACACCCTGATCAGCTGGCACTATAGTTTCTTACGAACGCACTCAGAGTCAGTTAATGACGATTCAGTAGATCCTTAGTGACGAATTTCATACACATGTTTGAAAAAGGAGCGAGTCAATTGTCACTAAAATGTCTCTGAGTACGACGGTTGAGATATTTTTAGTTTGAGCTCTAAGTTAAATAAGTTAATAGTTGTCATGTTAAAAGGAACGTGCCACTGAAAACTTTCATACAAGTTCCTTTCTTACGAAAAAAACATAAAAGTTCCACTTCCCGTAAACCTCAAAAAAAAACTAAAGAGTAGTCTTCTTTTATTTTGCAACGGTCTCGAGGTGTTGAAACGTAAAAACGGCAGAATCCTCTCAAAAATATGTTTTAATTCAGGTTTAATGTTACCCATCAATCATTCTATAAAACAGCACAAGTAAAAGTAACGGACTACGCGGAAATACCGCGTCATTACAGCAAAATTGAATTATAACCATGTGAAAACCACAACAATACTTCAAAACAGCAAATTAAACGTCACATTTTACAGTAAAATTAAAAATGAATGACAAGCGATTCCCATCAACGCCGCGTTCTCTATAAGGCCGTTCACACATTCACACGTTGACCGTTAGTAATAATTCACCCGCCCCTCCAAGTCAAAGGTCGCAGTTGGCGGTGAAAGTGGCGATGCTTTCGCTAGACCCGTCTCCGCGATTATGTCCCCAGCTTAATGTCACGAGACGGTACAGACGATGCCAGAAATTTGCAATTTGAAAATGGAATTAATTAAAAGACGTCTTGCAACTCTCACTATTGTTTTGTGTTTGTGACTTTTGAAATTGGAATTTCAATTGTTTTTTTTAGTTGTTTGTAAAACGGCCAGTGCCAAATTTATTTGGTAAAATGCAGGGAACAAACACAAACCATAACTTATCTTGAATTAGCAAAGAAATAAATAGGAACATCTAAAGTTCGGTATAGGGGACATGAATGACAAGATTTGTTACACACGGCCGCAGTTTTTTTATTTTATTGTATACTCCTATTATGCCTCCGCAAACGAGCAGATCATAAAAAAAAACTAGAACAACTACATTTTATTAAATAGATACACTTTTGGGGCGATAAACTATAAAGAAGTCTGATAGCCTCGTAAGACCCACGTCAAATATCGATAGTTCAAAAACGAATCTTGTATCAGTCAAGTTACGTTTGAACTGTTTGAAGTAATTTTGACATATGTCTTACATAAAGGCCTTTGGGTCTTACGAGGTTAAAGTAATAAATTGATCAAACATTATTGATTTTTAGGTTTAAATAAGTAAGTATTTATGTATTTACGGTAATTCCAATTTCAATTTCCTTTTAATATTATGTATTATGTCATAATAATTCAAGAAAATAATCGTTGCTTTTTGTCCGGTGTTCGCTTACTATTTTGACTGAATTTGATAAGACTACTACATTCTTTAAAACTTAAGTCGGAACTTGTTGGCAAAAATCTAGAACATTCGTCGTCAAGAATCATCGCCGGGACTAGTGATAACTTTGATCCGCATGGAAGTTCACACGTCTTCAAACGACACATTTTTTTATAGTTGAATAATTATTAAAACAACACAGCTGCATATCGCACCTTTAAAACAATAGTGACGTAATTCAGAAATTTTAAATTTCGAATTAGGTCTCTAT
Source organism: Acleris literana (assembly GCA_946894065.1). Classification (NCBI taxonomy): domain Eukaryota; kingdom Metazoa; phylum Arthropoda; class Insecta; order Lepidoptera; family Tortricidae; genus Acleris; species Acleris literana. The sequence continues at coordinate 17,134,695 of OX335678.1, read as the reverse complement.
CATAATAAATTTATGACTTGAAGTTTGGAAGCAGAAATTTTGAATTAGGTCACTATTGTTCTGAAGGTGCGAATAACGAAGCATCACTTAAGACCAGTTTTTTTCAGTTATGTTTGTAATTGTCATGACAAGGCTTGTATGAAGAAAAAACCGGCGACGACACCGGGCCAGCAAATTATAAATTCCAATTATTAATCATCAAGTGGACATTTTTTTATGGAATAAAGACTCCCTCCCCATGACATTGTAATTTTTTTTTAAAGCCCTATAATTTCTTTGCTAACATGCCCCTTCATCACGGTTAGAATAACAAAACCCCGTTTAAAACACCTCAACCGTAACCGCAAATCATTTAAACCCTTCAGGTAGAACACGTCAACACTTTAGCTTGAATAATGTATCTCGATCTTACATTTCCGTAAAAGTCTAGACGAATGCACGCCTGCACGAAAGGGGGAATCAGGCGCAGCATCCAAATAGTCCGAGCGCCGGCGGTCACTAATAACTACTAACGTAAAATGGGATTAATTTGATTAATTTTAAAAATAAATCTTCTGTAACTCCCGCATTCAATCGTAAAATAAATTATTAAAAATATTGTATTGGCGACTACTCATTTGGAGTAACTTAAAGCAGCTTGAGACAGACTACGTACGGTTGATGGCTTAGTAGGAAAAAAATATTATGCAGCTGAAAATCTCGATTCTTAAAATTAATATTACTTTGATTATCCCCGTGTTTACATCACAATATCAAAGTCACCCCCGAAACATGTCAAAAAATAGTGGTTTTTTGTTTCGAAGGTTTTAAATCCAATATGTCTGAAAATACTTGAACTTCTAATATTTTGCGCTCGCATATGAAACATATGAAAGTAATGTCTTGAAAGAGCTTAATAATAACTCAGACATTGCTCAAAATCGATGATTAAAAAAATTTTCAATGTCACCTCGCGTTTCCAAAGTCACCCCATTTTACGGTACATAATGAATTACCAAAAAATACACACGTTCGAATCTTGAAACATTAATAATAACAGATGAAAAACCATACGTTAAGACAAAATATACTTATTTCAAATTACACCTATAACAGGATTTTTTTCTTGATGATATCTTAAAACGAACTTAATTTCTAGGTTTCCTTAACAAAAAGGTTCCAATGAGATGCTACTCTTATTACTTAACCTACGTTGTTTGTCCTAGTAAAAAATAATTAGAGACAAATTATTTCAAGCATAATTAATTAAAAAAATAATGGCGTGAAAATGAAGAGGCCTTTACCCTGCAATGGGTGGATGCGGGCTGAAATGATGATGCTGATAATTAATTACATTAGATTTAGGTATTTATATTTCCTATAGCAAGGTACATTTGAGTTTTCAGTTACACGTAAGTAGTTTGAGACATTTCACTATTTTACAAGGCATAACTATTTACTGACCTTCTGCTGGAGTTTCTTGCGGCGCTTCTTCTCCGCAATGATGGTCTTGTCCGAAGCGCTAGTAGATTCACTCCATGTTACCGACGTGTAAAAGAGCCCTCATGTGGCCAATTTACTGAATAAATATTTTGAATTTTGAATTTTGAATTTTGAACTATTTTAGGTTTTAAACACATCCTAATTTTTTTTCCAAATGAGTTGTTAACTTTAGGGACTCTTAGTTTTTTATAAGCTACAACTCTGGTACCTATTATGTGAATGACTAATGGGTGAGGACCAAAAAGTTGGACCACAGTTAAGCTCAGTTAACCATACAAACAACGAAGTCGAAAAAACTTCCGTTGTGCGACGAAAAGTATCCCAACAATGGTATGGCTAATTTTCGTGACAGAACGGAAAAGTTTCATAGAAAATTAAATTGAGTGAGTTAAAGTGCCCAACTTTTTGTTCCTTACCCTAATACCTACCCCCTACACTTGTCACTTATTGCGTCTCTATCATTTACAGACTAGTAAGGAAAGGAGGCAAAAACAAGTCGTACAACTTGTGCTAGTTGTCCTGCGCCTCAACGGGGTAGAGTGAAACACGTTCCGCTCTCAGGCTACTAAGAGGAACACGGAACTTGCAAAGGTCATGAGATGCAAGATAGCGCTCACGATGAATCCGAATAAGTTACGTACCGGATTAGAAATACGGAAGAATTGAATAAAGCAGAGATTAAAGCGAGTAAGAATTCACGACAGAGAATCAATAAATAACATACATACATACATACATACCTTCACGCCTGTCTCCCCATGGGGTAGGCGGAGACTGTGGAACGCCAGGTGCACCGGTCTAAACATACAACTTTCGCTTCCTCTACATCCATCAACCTCTTCATGCACGTACGTCGGTTTCGGGTGCTTTTGATTTGGCCCCTAGTCAGTACATCGCGAATCTGATCACCGTACGTCCGTCTAGGACGTCCCCTACCGACATCTCCGCTCACTCTCGCTCGCCATATCTCTTTCGTAACTCTTCTTTCATCTATCCTTTCTAAATGACCAAACCATCTTAGCATACCCTTTTCGATCAATAAATAAATAAATACAATAAATATCAAAGATCTCACACAAATTGACCTAACTGTTCCCAAAAACTAAGTTGTAGGCTTGTACTATGGGTACTAGAAAACGAATGAGCAAACTCATATGTATAGATAAATACATACATAGAAAACCAACAAGACTTAGAACAATTAGATACGGTCGGCCAAGAAAGTGGTCTACCAGTTTTGACAAAAGTTTCTGTGAGATCTAATTATCGCTAAGGTTGACACTTGTCACTGTTACAATATTATTGCAAGGGAAAACCGAACTTGTTGTATCATGACGTTCATATGAACTTCAACCGTAGGGTGGTAGACCAGATTTTTGGCCGACTGTACTTGTGCTCATCAGTGTCATCACTATACCTAGAGATTTTCCTAGCACGAACGTGTTGTTAGTGCTTGACATAATAAAAAACATCGACAATCCTGTTATCGATAAATACCAATTCAATGTCAGAGTGATTTTCACTGAAGTATGTAAAATATTAATAAACTGATAGTTTTGTTGTTATTCTTTTGTTTTATAACGCACCACGTTGTTATATGAATCATATGACATATGATTGTAATGTTTCCTTGATGATATGATTTCGCCATGTTCTTATAAGGTACTTCAATGGGTTTTAGGGCATTGTGAATATGTTTTAAATAACTATATAATGAAATGCATAAAAACATACATACATACAATCACGCCTGTTTCCCATAGGGGTAGGCAGAGACGACTTCTTTCCACCTGCTACGATCCTGACAAATGTCTTTCGCTTCTTCCACATTCATACATCGAGTCATGCATGCACGTCGGTTTCGGGTACTTAAGATTCGGTCCCTTTCCAGTATTTAATAAAGAAATGATGTACGATTATTTCCTCTATGACGTTGAAGTGGGGGTTATCGATAACAGGTTACAGGTTGGGTACAGGTTGTCGATATTATAATTATGTCAAGCACTAACCACATGTTGTTTCATGCTATAAAAATATCTAGGTATAGTCATCACACATATACTCGTAAAACCCGGACCGCTAGGGTAACGCGTGGTCGTATACGACTACTACCTTTTTGAGACAATACGCTGACTGCCCCATTCTGACGCTAAAGAGTCATATAAATTGACGACGTGGTTAGCCCAGTTGGTAGTGACCCTAAGACGCTAACAGTTCGGGTTTGATTCCCGGTAAGGGCAAACATTTTGAGTGATGTGGGCTAGTATTTGTTTTGAAAATATACGTCATTGAGCGTTCTTGACAAAAGAGGAAAGACAATTGAATGTGGAGAAAGAGTTTAAAATTCGAAAATCAATAACGATCCTTTTTCAAATTTCTAAAAATCGATTATGTAACAATAAAGGAACAAAGAGAACATTAAAAAAGTGCTGACGCGCCATCTAAAACAACAATACGATTTGCGTTTGCCGTTTACGTAAGCAAAATCGAAATTAACAATTACATGGTCGGTTCGAAAAACAAAAGGCTGACGACAAACGATTCAACTGAATACGTTAATATAGAGCAAATAAGTGTTACGAATACGTGGACGAACAAAAGAGATTATAATTAATTACGCGATGATAGTTCCGTTGGCACTGTTAATGATCGCAATGACAATGAAACAAATGGACAATATCCGCTTGTGGCAACGGAAATTATAAAAGTTAAAACCGTAATAAGAATGGATATTGCAAAATTATGTTTTATCGACGTGTACAATTTGACTGTAGTTTAAAGAATCTTAAGAAAAACGTGTAGCGATGTGGGGAGATGACCCCTGATGAAATTACTAGCAAAGGGGCATTCCATTTAAGTCTTAGTGGGCCTAACGAATTTGCAGCCTTAGGATTGCAGTCTTATGATTGCAGTCTTGAGAATGCAAATATCCATGGGTCACAGATCCCACTTAACATGCCTTAAAAAAAGGTGTCACGGAAATGTTAAAATGTTATTGTAGGAAGATTGTTCTCTCTATCAATTTAAGGATTTTAGGATAAAGTGAAACCTATACATGAAAAGATAGACACATTACGGCATAGCAACCATCTAGGTAAGCGAGTATAGGAGTCGCATTTGATTGGGAAATAAGTTCAATTTTGAACCACCGCGAGTTTTTCGTCCCTTGTGTACTTATACGACAATGTATACGGTATCACGATGTCATTATTAAACGGCAAATATTTTACAATGCCTACAAATATGTTTTTTTTTTATACGAGATGGAGGTAAACGAGCATGTGGGTTACCTGATGTAGACCCCGTTATCAATTGCTCAGTTTGGGGGCAAACGTTACAGGGGACTCGCAAGCTCGTCCGTTTAAACCAATACTCGGCCCGCAATTGCCTACTTCCATGCCTAGGCAATAATGTGCTATTAAAAGGATAGGTGTCTAGCGTTCAACGCTTAGTTTTTAAAGATATAGTTATAAAAAAGGTCACAATATTCAGCTAAAAATACGTTCTGCGTCATCATATGAACATCTAAACACTAGATGCAGAAACTGGTTGAACACGATGACTAAGACATCACGCAGAGCTTGCAATATTGAAACTGGTAGGCATTGAAAACAGTGTCAAATGTCATCACGCAGACAATACAGTGGACGGCCTTGACACAAGCGAACACGGTGGCATTACAAGTATTGTTATTAATAAAACGTATTATCTTTAATCTAGACGTGATGAAAGCAGTTTGATATTTTTATTCGTAATCCATTGCCATCTCAATCTTTGAAAGGGTATGTTTCTTTTTTGTTAGCTAAAAACTTTTTACCCAACTGCGGCGACTCCCAAAAGGCGCCTATGTGTTTGACCTGTATGTATGTTCGTTCCTATGTCCCCTCGTAACTACTTAACGGATCAACCGATTTTAATAAACGATACATCATAAGATTCGTCCTGATGGCGCGAGTGTGAATGGGTAGCTACATAAAATCCTAAATTTAGGACATCTGTCAAAGTGACTTTTGACTTTAGTTGACTGACATAAGACTCTTTTTCGAACTAACGAAATTTGACGTGGGCCTTAAAAGGTCATAATAACAACGACATTATCAAAAAATGCAATCGGGTTTTTAACGCTTACTTATGGGTTAGGGTGTGTCACCTTAGTATAGGAAATAAAAACTTTGTTTTTTTGTTGATCTAATGGTAATCAAAAGATGCATTGAGATCTAAAATAACAAAATATGTAAAAAATATAGGTTTATTTAGACATCTTTGGCTCACTCAATTGAGGTAAAGTTTTTGGATCTCCATACTAAGAGCCCAAAATGAATATTTGAGTTCCTAGTATAACACACTCTTACAGCACCAATTAATCGGGTTCCTCCTTTGCGTGCGTTAGGAGACATGTGAATTGATTGATTTAGTCAAAACATGACAGCTTTTTTATTTTTCTTAAACAAGACAAACATTAAATATACTTTATGTATATAATTATACACTAAAATAAAAAATGCAGATTTTACTAACCCTGTATTTTGCCAATTTTACCCAACTTCAAGGTCAATGAGCGAGCCAAAAGTACCATTAAATATAAAATCTGTAAATGCGAATCTTAATTACAAGAAACTTTTGTGTGGTATTACTCTTGGAATTTCACAGTTTGACAAAAATGACACACCCTATTATGGGTGTCCCTCACAATCCCTAACAACGTTTGTCCTAACACATCGTTTGCCCGAACTTTAATTTGCCCTAAACTGGTTTTCAGATGAGTCAAGTCACTTTTTAAGTTTTCCAATTATATCTTCGGTTCGGTTAGGTTAGGGTTGTATTATAACAATACAAAAGTTTTAAAATTTAAGCGGAAATGGCGTTAGGATAAATGAAAATTCAGACAAACGATGCATTAGGACAAATGACGATTAGGGCTTCCATAGGAGAACCCTTATTATTTCAAAAGAAACTGAATGTGGCCATTTTGTCCATTTTTAAACTGTTTTGTTTACTTACATTCTGGTGTCTAGTTCTTCTATTTTTAAGCAAGAGTGACGTTTCGTTTCTTGACATGTAAAAGTGATATTTGGGTCAAAATCTTTTTCGATGCATTGAAATTTGTCCCCGGGAAATGTGACAGAGTGGTTGTTTTTGTAGGAAGTAATATTTTATTTTGTTTGACGATGTTTGACAATATTGTGCTGATTCAAATAAAATAAACATTTATTTAGATTAAGAAAACATTACTTTTTAAAGAAAAAAATTACGATCGTGACAGAGTGGAAAATTTCAGTGCATCGAAAAAGATTTTGACCCATTTAATAGTCTTTTTATTTTATAAAGGCAAGGACCTTTATAGTTACTTAATCCTTAATGTTTCTTCGCCTGCTTAAAAGATTACAGCGTTGCCAACTTACTGTGTTATAATAAAACAACATAATACGCACGCTCATTGCACTAAAAAACTTGCCTAAAGCATTAATACCACAATAGCATTATAATGATCAAAACAACGTGTTACCATTACAGACATAAAGCAGCCACAAAGTCGAACACAATACTCTTATACGACCTACAACGTTTAATACCGCAATAGCACTAGTTGTTGACAAAGCTTCCATGAAACACGTTTACTGCTGAGCGACCACAAAACCTGTCTGCTTTAAACCCCCAGCGTTAAAATAGGGGTGTTATAATTTTGAAGTTTGTCTGTGTATCTTTTTTTCTGTGTATCTGTGCCTCTGTGTATCTGAGTGCTAGTCTGTGGTATCGAAGCTCCTGTTTAAGAGATAACATTGATGTAATATACTTTAGGAGTCGTCATTATATCCATAATTTTATCGAATTTAACTTCATCGATTGTATCATTTTCATCGAATTTCATTTCATCGAACGTTATTTTAACGAAACGATATATTCAGGATGTCTTAGGCTGGGTTTTATAAAGATCCGTTAGATCAAATTTCGGTCAAGAATGTCAAAACTTGTATGAAGTTACTAAAATTTGACCTCACATTTTTACTTACGGGCCTTTATATAACCGGCCCTTAAAGTAGTTTAAACATTAACGAAGTAAGTTAGTACATATCGGGGTATTTTTCTATTTAATAGCTATACGAATAGAGAATTTAACAAGCCTTTCCATATGAATCCCAAACAGCTTAATAATCCGGTCCAATTCGTTCTGAATTTCAAACAATGTTGCTGAAATTTTGCCCAATGAATTACAGATTAAATTAATAATAGATCCATGTTTTACAGGAATAATTTAGCATGTTCATGCAGGAAAACGATTATTTATTATTCACTAACTATATGTACAGTCGACTACAAATAGATGTATCCTCTTTTTCACTTTATTGCATTGTAATAAGGTCCATAAGTGCATAGATCTCTTTGTAGTCGACTGTACTTACAAATGGAGTAGGTAGGTTATTCAAAATAATCATAATGACATCGTATTTGATTGAAAAAGTTCTTTATATAGCTTTTTCAGTCAGCATCACTCAAATACAAATAAGATAAATGAAAAAGCAAGATAAATATGAACCAATCCCGACAAATGACGTCGTATGATTATATAGTACACTAGTTATGATTAAAGCGAAATGGTTGTACACTCTTTAGATTTGATTAAACTTTCATAAAACACGGGACTTCATTATGTAATATCCAGACCTAGGAATATACGGGGCAAAATTAAATGACAGCTAGGGATTGCCTACATCGATAAAGTCAATTATCGATGCTTTTCCCATATGCTAGTGATCGCTCCAAGTTTTGTTCGTAAAAATAAAATTTTATTGAAAGTATGCAAATGGAACAAAATAGCAAAATAATTCTGGTTATTTATTATTTTAAAAGGATTTTTAACCTTCACTCATCCTCATCTTATTTTTTTTACTCCCAACAAATTCAAATGGGACAGTCATTCTGAAATACACAATAAGGAAAAAAATATGATGATCATGAGTGAAGGTTTAAAAATACTTTTAAAATAAAGAATAACCAAAATTATGTTGCTATTTTGTTTCATTTGCATCCTTTCAATAAAATTTTATTTACTAACAAAAATATCATCATCACTAGTATAGTATAAGGGAAAAGCATCGGTAAATGAGTTTATCGATAGAGGCAATCCCTAGCTGTCATTTAATTTTGCCCCGTATATTCCTAGGTCTGGTAATATCATTTGATTTATTGATCATTTTAACTACCTAACTTCATTACAATCACATAACATCTTCTTGTTAAAGTGTTCTTCTGCGCAAATGAAATATTGCCAAAGCTGTATTTCTTCAGCAAATTTCTAATAAATAATCAACAATTTATCTATCAATCTATCAAGATACTTAACATTCTGTACTCTTTTAACAAAGCAAAGTATTACAAGTCAATGTTACCTACATTCATTGCAATGCTTACTCACATCTTTATTCAGAATTACACAAGAGGCTACACAATAAGGATCCCACTCGACGTTATCTAACCGTAGGAAAGTGCGAAGATTATTGCTACTACCGGCAGAGAACAATGAGGCAGACTTCTTCAGTTCATTTATCTATACGTAACCTAATTAATATGACATGCATGCAGAATGAAAGGTGTAAATGTTGTGAATATTCAATCAACATCATGTGCTTCATAGCTTGCTCTCTCAGTTAACTTGTCAATGAGTTCTGCCACCTGTCATCCTCACAATGATAGTGACATTTCGATGTACTCAAAATCAAAATCATAATCAAAATATTTATTCAGTCAATTGGGCACATACGGGCTCTTTTTCACGTCGGTAATAAAGTGAATCTACTAGCGCTTCGGACAAGACCATCATTGCGGAGAAGCGCCGCAAGAAACTCCAGCAGAAGGTCATTTTTTCAAACATAAAATACAATAATACTTAAAAGTAAGTTACATTACAAGGTAATAAAAGCAATACTACTATCGCGATCGTTAATTTGTGACCCATTTCAAGAAAAATAGGCTTGAAATCGTCAATGTCATTAGAGATGCCAAATCATTTGTAAGTTATAGGAGACTCAACCTTATTGTTGTAGAATGTCAGAATGACTTTGGACCTAAGGAGGTCAAATTTAAGTTCGTGACTGTACATTGCAAAGTTAACAAAGTTTCAGATCATTGGGTTTCATATAAGCTGCGCCATGTACACCAAAATATCACCTGTCCCCTGTCGCAGTCAAGATGGTGAAATAGGGTCTGTATTCTACTCGTTAAAACCATATTGCCTTTGGCATGTTACCGTATTGTCTTTCCCTCGGCCGCCATTACTATTTTTCTTATTCATAGCGGGTTTGCACTTGACTAACTCTTGCCCTTGGTGAACGAAGATTTGGTTGACGATGAAGCGAGCTCACCCGAGTGATTTGTTAGCAGGCGTATGTAAATATTGACCCGAAAAGCTCAATTACTGATGCTAGCACCAAACACTGTTACTTGGGTACCACTGTAAGTGACTTATAGTAACTCGAGTTACAGTGTTTTGTCATGACACGGCAGACCTAGATGCCTATTCACCCTAGGTTTAAATAGGTTCAGGTTATATGCACTGTCAAGTAAATAAGAGCTAACGTATCGTTGGCAGTACGATAACATGTCAAAAGCAATGTGGTTTTAACGAGAAGAATAGAAACCCTGAAGCTAACTGATTAAGCAAGGTATGTAAATATTTGAAGTTACCCGAAAAAAAAACGAGATTTGATTATACACTGCATACTTATACATTTTTTATTTGAGTTTGTATACAATTTTAACCAGTACGGTAAAATACCCGGGTATACGCAAATGAGGGATAAAATAATCTGATGGGTGCCAACAATCGGACAGTTTACCCCACATTGACAGTCCTACAACACGAGTCAAAGATCTTGTAAAAGATAGTTACTAGTTTTAATAGCCGTACACAACCATTAAATCACTAAATATAAAACCAGACTTTCGTTATATTTGCTTTACTACTTTAGTACCTAATTCCATGTTTGTATTGAGGTTAGATTTATCATTTATTAAGAGACTGTAAGTAGTAGGTAAACGTTCTTAAGGTGAGTCACGAGTTAAAAATTGTAGCAACGTACTGGAATATATTATACAAGCAAGACATACAGGCCTTGGAAATTTATTTTGTTAAGTGTATACTTAGTAACCTAGGGACTGTGCAAACAGAAGTATGTTTTCGAACAACGTTACATCGCGTGGTATGCATATGTGCGTGCCTCGACCGTACGCAACAAGAGCTACAAGCAAACTTAAGAGGACGCACCAAGCCGGTTTATTCGGGGCCGCGCCGTCATCGCCGCGTTTAAGTTTAAGTATCGAGCAATGCGCATCAACGTAACCCTAGCGCTCCTGATCAGCAATGGGTAACAGAAACTCCTTTTCTACTTATACTGCGCGACGAGCAACAATTTTTGGGGATATAGAGATATGTTTTTTTCTGATGATGATTCTGACTAGTACAGTCACCATCAGATATATTGTAGCGGGCGAGGTACTCAAATATTTCGGAGCAGCATTACTTTTCAATAAATTCGTTACACTAGTTATGGTCAATAACACCAGAACATGCAATTTGTTATAAATATAAGAGCAGCGACCTTTCAATAAATTCGGAACATATAACGAGGTAAAAATATCAGAAAGCACAGAACGTCAAAGGTATCTACGCACTCAGGGTGATCATAAAGATCGGAACATTTATGGAAAATATACCTTGAGTCTGTATCACACAGTTTAAATTCGTTACTATAATTATTATGCATGTCGATCTTTGGCATGACGTATTTATGTTTTGTTTGGAATTCGAATCTACTCGTGACGTGTACACGCGTGATTCGACATGCATAATAATTATAGTAACGAATTTAAACTGTGTGATACAGACTTAAGGTATATTTTCCATAAATGTTCCGATCTTTATGATCACCCTGAGTGCGTAGATACCTTTGACGTTCTGTGCTTTCTGATATTTTTACCTCGTTATATGTTCCGAATTTATTGAAAGGTCGCTGCTCTTATATTTATGACAAACTGCATGTTCTGGTGTTATTGACCATAACTAGTGTAACGAATTTATTGAAAAGTAATGCTGCTCCGAAATATTTGAGTACCTCGCCCGCTACAATATATCTGATGGCGACTGTACCTATATCATAATTTTCTTTAATTTAAAAAGAAATTGGTCCTATGTTTTAATAGCGCATTCCTTTTGGAAAGTATGTAAGTAGTACAAAAAGTGAGATGTCGTAAAGAACTGTCAAAGTAAGATAAAGGGTTGTAAAGTGATACAAAAATCATCCCTAGATAAACAGAAAGTTAACAAATATGAACAAGATAAAAGTGGTGACAACCTTATGAGTAGGGTAAAATATCACAAGGGTAAGACGCCACTTTAGGCACTTACGTCTCTAAGGATTGATATGTAGCACGTGTATCTATTTTGTATCTATTTTGGGAGAAATAATCTTTGACACGTTGAAATGTTTAGTTATTTTTATCCACATGGACTACAGCAATTAGGAGCGTGGGTACGACATGTGTTTTGATATAATCGGGGTATCCAGATCGGTAACGTATGAATAACGCCTCTGGTGTTGCTAATGGACATAGACCACGGTAAACTTTACATCAGATGGACTAAAGGGTGCTTTGTCTTTCACAAGAAAAAAATTTGCATAAACAGCATAGTGATCTCTAATAAGCGATAAACCGCCTGTCGTTAACCTGTATAACATTTAATTGTTGTTTCTTTTTGTAATGTTACTGTATGGTGTACAATAAACAAACGTCCTTACCACGGGAGCAAAAAAATCTATCAAATAACACTTATAACAGACATAATGTCTCTTTAGTATATACTGAATATTCTGCCTATACATTCTAAGCCTCTAAGGGCCCTATTAATACACTGATCTCAACTCTTACGCTCGTCTCGAGATGCGTCAAAAATGACAGTGTTCTATGGTTCGACATTTATGGTGACGTATCTTGTGACGGGCATCTCAGCCAAGATGACTTTATTAATACGGCTCTAAGAAGTTCTAGCTACACTTCGAGCTAGAAAAGGTGAATGAAACTTGTCTTACACTGAGTAAACGCTTACCTATAAGTCAACGTGTCATCTTCCTATTTGTCATAATCTTTCAGTACTATCAAATCGTGTTTGCTCCCGCGATAACGACGTTTGACAATAAAGTGTGTGCATGTGCAACAATGATATAATATAGTAAAAAGAGGTAGATATGTTATACGCAATTCGATAGTGGCACCCTAAAACCAAGTCAATTGGTACACCTTTACTTAGTCTTGCGCCGTCAACGGAACCGTGAACTAGTCTGCAGAGTAACATACACTCGTGTCTGTTTCGCTCCCGGAAATTAGCATACCATCCTGCTTTCACTTGTCATTTATGAATTAGTGTGTAATTGCAATATTTACTGATTGTGTGCGTAAGCCGGGCCATTTTTACACGCGGAATACCGTATAGGTAACATATCTACCTCTTTTTATATTATATCATTGATGTGCAACAATACATTTACTTGGGCCAGATATTGAACCTGAGTATAGAAACAGCCAGAGCAGAGAAATAAATCGACTTATACGACTGGGAGGGCTGCTTTTAGGAAGTTAGCGTAAGTAAAAGGAGATTACCCCTTGTGCCTAAAGCGTATGATGTTTGAACTATGTTTTCTTCCTATTATAACCTACGGTGCGGAAGCTTGGATCTTTAATCGTCAAACCGCACAACAATTCACGACGACGACGGCCTAGTTGGTTAATTGGTTTAGCCTGTCCCAATTGAAATTGGCAAAGATGTAAACACACCAAAACGAACCGATTTACCATTATTACTTGATGATCATGTGCTTTTAAAGATCAAGTGAGGTCTTAGCAATGATTTATACACTTGATCTTTACTTTCACATTACGTTTAACATTAAATAACTATTCATTATGCGTTATCTGAAATAAATACATGCTTGAGTAATATTTTACGTCATGTGTCAAACAGAACTAATTTGTATAATACATCTTTGGCGATTTCAATTCAAAATGTGTGCTCGTTTGCCTTCTCGATGCCAAAAAAAACCACAAATTGTCCAAAAACCAGCTAAGATCATGGCAGCGATCTGGTGTGTTATTCTCTCAATAAACGGCGGCCGGTCGGACGGACGAGCGAATAAAAGCGGCGAGTTTAAGTAGTCCCGTCCGACCGAACAAAACACATTTTAGCGCGTGCTTTGTCTACAAGGGAGCCTTATACGTTCGAGAAGTCATGCTGCCAAATTGAATACACGCGCTAAAATGCGTTTTGTTCGCTGTGTCGGGACTACTTATACTCCCCGCTTGGACCTTCACTCGAGCGAACGATCACCTTGCTTGTTGAGAGAATCGCAACCCTGGACGGACACCGCACAAAGTCGTACCAAAGTATTCTTGAACTTCTAACAACCAACACAAAATTCAGTAATAACATTTACATAGTCCTAAAGTAAATTAACATCTTTTTAAAAACGAAACATCAGAGGAAAACTTTAGCAACACGAGTTTCTTAGTCGCACCAAAATTGTGAGACGGCAAGCACCCAAGGGATTAATGGTTCTAGCACTCGGCGATAAGGAAAATATAAGAATATTACAGAAAATTTCACTGGAACGAATAATTTTATCTTGTACCGGCGTCATGTTGTCAGGCATAAATAAATGCTTTTGACACATAAATTCTACGGGTGGGAATACAATTTCAGTATTTGTTTTAGAAAGAATCGAAGCGACGGTAAAGTGTTTTCAAATGAAACTACATATTCAAATAATCAAATTGGATAAAAAGCATCGCAAATAAAATAATACGAATGAATTAAAGAATTCAGAGAGACATTCAAACCGTCCAAAACATATGCGAGAAAATGAAGTAACAAAAATCAGCTAAGAAAAAATTTCTTGTTCGAGGTACCTACGGAGTTTGTTTATTGAGTCACCGTGAACCCTGTCACAGAGAAGTAAAGACAAGCCACGATAAATAAATAAAATAAAACAAATGTTATCTTGTTAATGCGACAAGGTTCTGTGGTTTTAGTGGCTCTAACTGATCATAAACTAATCCAGGAGCCCTAATATGGCTGCGTTTATCGCTCGACGAAGTTTGGATAAGGCATCCGTCACCTTCTGACACGTAAATAAGTATGAGAGTGACGTATGCCCTGGGGCTCTATTCTACTCAGTAAAACCATGTAAGTTTTGACAAGTTATCGTAGTCAACGATATGATAGCTCTTATTTACTTGACAGTAATGGCGAGAAAACATTACGATAACATGTCAGAAGCAATAAGGTTTAATCAAGTAGGACCCTCGTTAAACTCAATGGGTTTTGGTTAACCGTTTATAAAGAAAAACTATACATATCGTTAAAAAAATACCATTGACCGTCCCAAGGCTTAAAGGCCCGCCATACCGGATGCGTAACGTGCACGTGCGCGTGCGCGTTCGCTTTCCACTGCGTTGTACAGTGACATGTCGTAATGAGAATTCATACTATACAACGCAGTGGAAAGCGAACGCGCACGCGCACGTGCACGTCACGCATCCGGTGTGGCTCGGCCTTAAAAGCGCAGCAAAGTTTGAATTGACTCACTTGGCCGGGTCTTCACATCATTGATCGACACAACATTTGGAACTTTCAAGTGCCATCACATTCTCAAGTCCTGAGGGCCCTGCCAAGATGCATTGCGCTAACTAACCTTTCTATTCGTTTCGTTTTTAAACCAATCGCGTCACTGGTAGATCACGTGACTTTTCGTATCACGTCATCTACTAGTGACGCGATTGGTTTAAAAACGAATCGAATAGAAACGCTAGTTAGCGCAATGCATCTTGGCAGGGCCCTCTGACTCGATTGCGAAAAGAAAATCCTGAGTATTCAAACTTTGATTTGTAAGTAAAAACAAGATCTGATTTTCAGTACGCTCTTAGCACACTAATCAAAATTGAACGCATTTTGGTGTAATCCTGTCCTTTTCTGCATCCTTATGAACATCATCCTCTAGACAAGAACAAGAACACAATCCGTGCACTTTCAAAGCCCAGCGGCTGTTGAAGGCTGATCGAAACCTGAGATTTCTGAGCACCATTAAATTGCGAGACATCAATAAAGTTAAAAAAAACCTTTGTGACACAACTTTGAATTAGTCCACCGACAATAGCCTAGCTCTTAAGGTTAATGATGATAAACCAAAATATAAAGGATGATATGAGATAGATACAAGAAATAACTATATGAAAAGCAAGCTTTAAAAACCCGAATGCATTTTGAATACTGTCGTCGATATACCTACATATGTTAATAATTGTCATTTTGCCATTGTTGTAATTTCAATTTTAAGAGTTTAGGTATCCTATATCACCCGGGATGACATAAGGATTCTAACGATACCTCACACATCTAAATCGGTCAAGGGATTTAGAAGTTATAGTGGAATAAAGAAACTCACATACATACAAACATGAACCCTGAAAACATTACACTCCTTTTTTGGGGCAGTCGTGTAAAAAGCCGCAAAAGACATTCGATTCCAAATTCAAAAGCTGATAACGTGCCTATAGAATATTGCTTCGTTTTTTAAGCCGAATGAGGCTTAAGTCATCGGCGTGGCTAATCCAATAAAGCCAGCATAATAACGAAGCTACCTCAGTGGGAACTTACGCAGGTAACATGTTACCTACAGTAGGCCAGACGCCTTTGGAAAAACGCGAGAGGAACAAACTAATCACTACTATTATTATAGACTAGCTGTTGCCCGCGACTCCGTACGCGCAAAAAAGTAAAACATAGCCTATGTTACTCAGGCTTTATGTAGCATCCTAATGGTGAAAGAATTTTAGAAATCGGTCCAGTAGTTTTTGAGTTTATTCGTTACAAACATACACACACACAAAAATAAAAATCTTTCCTCTTTATAATATTAAGTATAGATTAGTATAGATGAAAAATGTACGACCTGTGATGTTTGAAAAGCAAGATTTGATCACGAAAAAAGATAGTCAACTGTGGTTCTAACACATTATAATAAAATAAACTAATAGGGTCTTTATCAAAAGTGTTCATAAAAATCACAACACTTTAGCTAAGTTACTTAAAATATAAGAATGTGGCAACAAAAAGATCACAAGCATTGTTTACAACTCACATATCTTCTTTTAAACTTACAAAATTCAACGTAACTACCCATAATAGACCTTAACAAGATAATTGAGCTATTTTGAGTTAAGTCACAGCAGCTCTATTTCGTTAACGGTTTTGATTGCTTTAAAATTGGCTCTGGTGTTTAATAGACGCGCTCATTGAGGTCGTTTAGTGCACTGATTATTGACGTGACGCACAAGACAATGTGTTCGAATTACATACATAAAAAAAAACACTAAAAGAGTTGATGAACTTTTTGTTGTTTTTATTCAGTCCCGTAAGCTATAGAAACGACAGTGATATTTTGAAAAAATGATAATAATAATATGCTAATAGGACATTTACGAAAAAACCCATAAAATAATGGGTTTGTAGTTGCCAATTAAACTCATAATAAAAATTATAGTTTTAAAGCGTGGCCCAACAGAGGTCACCATGACAACGCGGTACAAAAAACAAGTTGATTGACCTAAAACATTTATCAGAGCAAATTCGAAGATTAGTTTTTATAACTAAAAGTTAACAATGACTAGAACTAATATTTCAAAGGTTTTGATATCAATCAACTTAATAAAACATTGCAAGTATCGGAACATGAATTTGGCAACAATTTGAACAAAAAAAAACAAAATTGACTCGATAATTACATAGACACATTACAAAATATAGCTCACGGTATTAATTTAACACCTGACGTACTGTGCCTTGTCAGTGCGCAACTCCTAACGGTAAAGAATATTTAACAGGTTTCCTAATACGGCCACTGGCATGTGAAGTATAAAAGCAACGCACTAATTCTATATTCATTAGGTGCCTACGTACGGTATCTATTCAAATACAATGATACGTTTTTGCTGGGTGATATACCGTTCTATGGTGCCACGAATCTAATACCTGGTGTGTTATTCTCTCAAAAAACGGCGGCCGGTCGGACGGACGAGCGAATAAAAGCGGCTAGTTTAAGTAGTCCCGTCCGACCGAACAAAACACATTTTAGCGCGTGCATTGTCAATTAGGGAGCCTTATACGTTCGAGAAGTCATGCTGCCAAATTGAATACACGCGCTAAAATGTGTTTTGTTCGCTCTGTTGGGACAACTTAAACTCGTCGCTTGGACCTTCACTCGAGCGAACGATCACCTTTGCTTGTTGAGAGAATCCTGAGATTTCTGATCAGAGCCTATGAAAGAAAAAGAAAGAACAATATTTTCTAACAGTTAAGATTTAAAAATAAACTTTTTACAGTAAGTAGGCCTTTCTGGCACTTTTTTACGTCAAGAATTTAACAGCGCTTCCATAGAGGAGACCACTGCTGAGAAGAAACGCCGCAAGAAACTCAGCAGTCAGTCATTTTTTAAACATATTTCACATTACAATGTTACTACTTAGTCTAGCATTATATCGCTTGTAGAGCTTGCAAAAGATGGTACTAAAACAGTATGTGTAAGGGAAACTAAAAGACGCTCCGATTCGGTCTTTTCACAGTGTAAATAAGACGTAGGCGTACGTAAAAAGTACGTCTTTCAGTAAATTTGTTCTAAGGATTGGATTATTAAATAGGAAAAGTCATAAGATGAAAAGAAAGTAATATTTCCTGAACTACTGACACCACATACATCTCACGTACCTAGTGTCCATCGTTATGCAAAGACAGTAAATTTGCACTTTACAAACAGTTTTTACTCGTGCAGAATGAAGCGAAGAGATCTAGAGATAATAGTGACTGTGGGGTTTCCAAAACATAGATAAGCAGTTCAGTTTACGCTAAGAGAAAAGGACAGACCTATATAACTGCTATATCTCTGTCCTTTACGCTCGCCATGTCATGGTAACCTCTGATGTGATGAACAAAATAGTTATTATTCTTTCTTCTCCCACTACTCAAAAACAAAAGAAACGCGACAGTCTAGATTGCCATTTTGTAGCCAGCCAACATTAAAAACAACAAGCGGAAAATAAAGAAAACAGTAATTTGACATTCATAAGGTTAAGAACGTCTGTGTCGGTTCCGGCGCGCCTCTGAACCCGCATGTTCACGGACTAATCAAGATAATAACAACGTTTTTACATTATGTTAGGCCTTAAATTTGCTTAAACTTAAACATCGCGGCATAGTTACTAAAGAAGCGAAGGCAATTTTGTTTTATCTATCGCTACGATGTTCGAAGTTTCTTTTTGACTTATTTGGTATACCAATTCTATCCATGATAGATTATAAATTAAGTAAGACAGGGGTTCAACACGCAGGTCACTATGGTCAAAAAAGCGTAGACTTCCAGTAGGTACCGCTCTTTTAAAAGTATTTGAATTTTTCACTCCCAATTTTTATGCAGTAAATTACGTCAATTTGTGACATAAAATTATGTCTTAATGACGTATTGTTTAAGCAACGTTCCATTGCAAACTGAGTAGCGAATAGACCGTATCCAACATTACTTAAACACGTCACAAAAGTAACACCAGCTGTTATTACAAGTTTTGGATCAGAATTTCTCGGTAATTTTGACTGGAGACGTTTTGTACACCTTAACAAACGAAACATTTCACCACATTTACAAGGTACGGCGAGAACAGCTATTAATTAATACCGGAGCCAGCTCTAAACTAGACAGATTTCTCAGCGAATAAGACCGGTCCCGGTAATTCTAGGTTATGAGAGGAAAATCTTTATTAATGAGTTCGTTTGCGGACGCGGTAGCATTGACCTTCTAGAAAAGACTCAAACGTTATCGATCCTAACATCTTATTAATTCTAGAATTTGAGATTATACTCACATTAAGATGAAGTAAAAAATATGAAACGATAATGACAGAAACAAACGGATACCATGTAGACTATATTAAAATGGACAGGAACTGGTGTCGTAGGTCAAAAGTGAGCGTTGGGATCCTGCCCAATCAAGGTCTTACAAAGATACTACCGTGTCACGATAATTTTGAAGGCAGACATAATCAATAACCTGAACGGAGTGACAATAGTCTTTACTAGTCATACCTGAGTTATTGTGAAATTGCTTAACCTCCAGATTGTCGTCTGATGAGATCACCTTTAATAAGTTTGCTCGTTGTATATCATATAAGGTTAATATGTTAATTATGCTTGCCTTTCTGTCTATACATTTTTACACCTCTGCTGGAGCAATTTAAATCAGACTACTCGGTTTATTCTTCACAAACTCGAACTTAACCAGTTTTAGTGTAAACAATGCTTACTTGCTATATGTAAAATGTATGCCCGACGGAGCGTGCACGGAAACATATGTCGGTTTATTAATTAACAGTTTCTAGGTTACATTCGTTTACCCAAGTTGTTATTTTAACTTCGAAAGTGCTGTTTTTGCCAAATTTGCTTGGAAATGAGAAATAAATGAAATTTTGAATTAAATGAGTCGCAAATGGTCGATGACTGCTTAAAGGAAGTGTAATCCTGATAAAGTCAACGTCTTTTTGTTTTCACTTGTTAAACATACTCGTCTTTGTATGGCAGTTTAAACCTTAGAATATTTAATTTTATAAAAAAATATAAACACAGTTTCACAAAAACAATAAATTTACTTTAAATACTCAGCAATAGTTGTCAAAATATAAATCTACCAGAATTTATCTCCAAAATATGTCAAACAGTTTCTATTGATAAAAGTCACCACAATATAGTAGTTAGTACGTCACAAGTCATCAAATACGGGAAAACAATAAGAAATGAATGGTCAGGCACATAACGGTCCATATGTCTGTCTCGGTCAAAGATGGCAAGATTCTACATAATTCCGTGGAGGCCGTAACGGTACCACGCTATTCTTTTTTATTCACATGAATCATTTGCACGCGCTCGCCGCGTCGGTGCTATTATCAAATATGGTTTAGCAACTTGACACTGCGATTTAAATTTGCATAAACATACTTATCATTAGATATTTTAACCTCGTTCATTCATTCAGAAATTTCAGAAAGGCATTAGTAGCATATCGTTTCGAAAATAAACATTTCCCTGTCAAAAATACGCCTCGTGAACAACTGGGCGTGTTTCATATTTACACAAGCGACTGAACAACGATGCGCTCGTGACAATAAAATTTTCGTATCAATAATTTTTCAATTCGTAATACAAAGGCCTCCGGGAATTCTTATGGAAAAAGGGCCAGTAAACACCATTATCTATAAATCGACACTCGATTTTAACAAAGAATGTGAATCTCTGCCGTACATAAAGGGCGGAAAGAATGGGCATTTCGTGTCCATTTATCAACTGTAGGCGTCTGAGGAGCAAAAAATGTACATTGTGCCTGTGAATGACCGACGCCTGGGAGACAGCTTTATTCAGTCAGACCTTCAAATTGAAGATTTTCTGACAACACCGCGTAGAGTACGCTACACTTGTTATTTTCTTCACAAACTTTCATAGTAACATCTTGAGAAACTTAAGTTTAATAGTTTATAATAAAACTAATATCAATTTCTCAGTTGATGTTGAAGGTTTATTTGAAGAAGAGGCGATGAATAGTGGCACAAATGATGCGTCATCATCGACCATTGTTAAGAAAATTAAAGCAAATGACAGCACATTATGTGTAGTGTGTACACATACAAAAATTGCTGTAAGAAGCTTTCTAACAAATAAATGTTGTGATTACAGTCATTCTGAACTACCGTTTTAATTTGTTTATAATAACGGCTCAGGTTTATTTAACGATCTCTCTAGCTGTTTATAAGCTTAAGATGTCTAAACCTTTAACCAAGGTTAACAAGACAGACTACTGGTAACACACGAACGGAATAAAAACGTGCCCAGCAACTCATTACTGACGCGAAGAGAATCATTGACGACCACAGTGAAATAATAGCTTACCAAATTGAATAACACGTTTCGTAACGATAAAAAATGATGCATTATTTCCAAACAATCTTTGACAACATACGCCATTACAATGGAGAATTGAAGATGACAGTACAAGACAAGATCTAAACAATGAGAGACCAACAGACAGAAGTGACGTTGAATTGTCAGGAATAATGGTGACCTCTGAACTTTATGAAGCAATCACGAAAATTCGAAAGTAAATGACAGATGAAAGTTTGATGATTGGTTGTACTATTCCGATAGTCATAATTGTTAAGTTAAAAATACAATTACTGCGAATGAAGAAGCAAGCGAAAGTAAGATGGTTCACAGTGCATGCTTCCTAAATAAGATTGGTAAGAAGAGCTTCGGCGTAGCCGAGAATTGTTATTCACTCGGGTTTTAAACCATTATCATTAATCATAAGTAAACGGCCAGTTTTATTAGGATCATAAAACATCAGTAGTAGCATCAATATTTTTTAATGATAAATACTTTTAGTATGAATAGGGATCAATGACTTTGACGCTTTGTATTTAATCATTTCAACGCAAAACTTAATCAATTTTAATTGTTTGCTTAGACGAAATAATATTATATTTATTTTACTTTGCAGTTTGAAAATAAACGTCAGCTGACGATGACGAGCTGCGTCAATCGTGAAGCTTGTCTTTTTCTTCCTAACATCCCTATCAGCCGTCTTCTTTTCTAAATATATTTGAAATAGTTCAATTCTTGATTATTTTTATAACACTTAATTCCTCTTTCCTGCTACTACTCATTTAAATAATTTTAAGATTTGATCCGATCTTTATCAGATTTAATACCTTCAACAACCATGTGAACTAGATAGTACCTGGATTAGGACATATGATATCACACGCGCACGCGTAATTAAAAGATTAACAGCCCTTATCTTACCAATGTATTATCTAACTTTATCAACAAGTTAGCATTCCTTATATTCCATAAGGTATTATTTATCATTGTTTATTTTGTTCATCATATTTAACTTCTCTTTGAGTTTTCTAACTTTTTTGGTAATTCCCGCGTCAGTCGTGTCATCGCACTTAATCTTAATGTCGTTACTACAGACAATTTTCACCATAACCACCACTTTGTTCTGCTTTAAAAGGCGTTCGCACATTTCAAACATTCCGAGAGATATTTAAATTTACATACCCATTTAGCATCACTTCAATTCCGGTTTGGGTTTAGACAAACATTCTTACTTTCTTAACGTTATGTGATAAATGAATGTCGAAGAAGTAAGTGACTATTACTTTTTCTAAAAGTTCAGTTTGTAAAACATTCCACTTGTACGTCACCGCTTGCTAGCAAGATAATCATACAGATATACGTCGTTATTAGAGGACGTCACGAATAACGTAAACGACTACAAAAATCTAAGTTAAAAATGAATAGATGATGTCCTTTATTTTAGTTCGACGTGTCCAGAACTAAAATAAAGGACACCCGCAACTTTTTACGCATATAAATTGTTTCCGCTACTTGCTCTATATCTATCCGTGTGGACGTCGATTTTTGAAAATGTCATTCTTAGTGCGCCCTAGGGGTAACTAAGGAATATTCCCTCCAAATTCAAAGTTCTCAGGTTCAGCGGTTAAGGCTGAGCGTTGTCTATCGATCAGTATACTTTTTTTTTTATTAGAGTCCAATGTCACACCAATTAACCTAGGCGCAAACTAAGGTCTAGGCTCGTACTATGGGTACTAGACAACTGTATAAAATACTTATATAGAGAAATATATACCTAAATACATCCATGAAATGACTCGGAACGAAATATTCGCGCTCATCACACAAATATCTGCCCTTAGCGGGATTTGAACCCAGGACCGATAGCTTCGTAGGCAGCGTCACCTCCAACAAGGCCAACGCGTCGTCTAAATATGTTATATAAACAACCATTATTTACACAGCTGTGCCTTCAAAGTCAAGATCTCGCAGTGTCTAGTAAATCCACAATTAGTCAACCCTCGACCTCAATCGCGACGCCATATCCCTAAATGATCCGAGATGGCTTATCGACGGCTAAAACGGGGCACTAATGGCCTTTTAGGGTCAATATTTCAGAGGACGCTCGGGCCCTGTGGTGGGGGTACATCTCAGTCAGTAATTGGTCCCACAGCGAGACCTCGATGCCACCCCAGCTACTTCAGACACTGACGTCAGTTAACGTAATTGTGTTGTTAAATTTTATTACCAACATCTAGGACTGGGTTTCCTTTAAAATCCCTAAATGAACGCGTGCCTAATTGAAATTGTTCTGGTCTCCAGTGAGCGAAGGTCGTCGCAAGTTACTGTTCGTATCATTAGTTGAGTTTTATTTACTTTACCAGAGTTTGTTACACCAAGTGAATAAAATCTTTTTTTTTAACGTTGTGAACCTCAAACCGAAAACACATTACTTAATAGGGTCACTTCGTGGTTCGTCTGTAAAGTGACCCTTTTCTAAGACACACGGGGGATATCAAGTTGAAATTAATATCAAATAAGTCTATGGTCCCTTAGAGGAGCAAAAAAAATCAAAAGCAATTAATACCTAAAAACGACCTACCTGATTATTCTGTCATTTACAAACAAATCAATACCTATAGGGTATTTCCCGTTGACCTAGTCTAGTTTAATGAAAGACAAGAATCGAGTTGTCACAACACAAAAAAATCTAAAAATCGTAAATGTTGTTGTTACATCACGACGTTTGCTGTCGGTGTTTTTTTAAGTTTAATAACATCGTCATTAACTTTAAGAGAAATTTAATTACTTTCTCGATTATCGTAGAGACTTTTTATATTCTTTAAAAACGTTTTTCTCACATTCGGTAACTACTATTAAAAAGCCGTGTTTACTTTAATTGTATAGTTGCAACTTACGTCATTGAAATGCGCGAAACGTGCGTAGTAATTACCGTGACATACCTGCAATTAAATAGAAAATATTTTCTTTAGTTCACAATTTAAATAACTTATAGGAAGGTTATAAACAGGAAATTATACATTTGGCTAAAAAACACATTTTACAAAAAGATCAAATTAAACATAATCGCACCTTTAGAACAATAATGACCTAATTCAAAATTTGTGCTTTCAAACTTCGAATCATAAATTTATTATCATAGAGACCTAACTCGAAATTTAAAATTTCTCAATTAGGTCACTGTTGTTCTGAAGGTGCGATATACACACTCGAAAAAGCAAAAGTTGTCTTTCCTGTGCTCAATAGTTAAAGGCTTGCGTGCATATAAGTAATGTTTTCATCTGATAGGACTAGAGTAGACCTGGGTTGTGATTCTCTCAACAAGCAAAGGTGATCGTTCGCTCGAGTGAAGGTCCAAGCGGCGAGTTTAAGTAGTCCCGACAGTTGTAGCGCGTGTATTTAATTTGGCAGCATGACTTCTCGAACGTATAAGGCTCCCTAATTGACAATGCACGCGCTACAATGTCTTTTGTTCGGTCGGACGGGACTACTTAAACTCGCCGCTTTTATTCTCTCGTCCGTCCGACCGGTAGCCATTTTTTGAGAGAATAACACACCTGACGCCGTTCATGCGGATATAGGGTCAGCCCGAAAATTACGCCTCAAAAACGTTAACTTCGGGTATTTCCATAAGAAAGACGCTAAACTAAATCTGTGTACCTATGGCCCAAATATGTCCCAAATAAATATTAATAATTAAGAATAATAATAAGGTTATTTAAACCACATAGGGACAAATACATAAACAGTATCCCGTGGATTCAAAATGACGCTGAGCCTGTATCTTGGGACCCACAGACTCAGTTGATAAAATTGGATAAGTAGATTATTCAAAATAAAAAACGATACTTTACTACTTTAGAAAAAACTCGTATCTGATATTTCGAGATAAATGAGTTTGAACTTAAGTTTAAAATCGTACGTGACGAAATCTGAGTTACGAGGTTTTTTCAAAACAATGACGATATGAAAAGATTAAGAGAGTTTTAGTGCACTAAGAGACAATAAACTGTCGACTTTTTTAAACTTGTTTAGGAAAAATCATCACTAAGGAACGATTCAATCGTCATCAATTTGACTCTGAGTGCGGCTGTAAGTGATTTAATTAATAATAAAATTCATATTGCAGATAATGTTTGAAATGTATTTCTTAACAAGGTGTATATCAATGTAAAGATAGTTTGTAAATATATTGATAGCTCTTTGTTTAATCTTACGCAATCAATTTCAGGCTATGAAACGTCAAACGAACCAATTTCCTTAGATATAATTGTAATCTGCTACAACCCGATGTTTAATTAGTTTGGATTCATACCCGTAGAAGTTTACTCTGATCAAAGGATAAAACCATTTATTGATAATGAGTTTATTTTAAATTATATATTTTTAATACGTAATTTTGGACACAGTCGAACACTACTTACCTAATGCAGCGGAGATCGTAGTTGGGACTATCCGACTTCATCGTCTGATAGGTAAGATTATGAATTCCAAAATTTCGGCCTATTTAAATTTTCAGTGGAATCAGGACATTAAAGAGAAAATTTCGAAAGATAATAATATAAATGTAAATTTGTGATATTGTAATCATATATGGTCCTATATCTAAAAAAACAACTATCTGTTTCATTTCATTTCATAACACTTTTTTTTTTTTTTTGTTATTCGACGTAAATCTTTCGACTAATACATAAGGTAAGGTAACCTTATCAAAAACTTCTGTGTTGCCTAATTCCCATTTAAAATTCTCAACACTAGATGATAAGTTAAATACTAAGAAACGAACGCATAAAAAAAACCTATCTCAAAGGCAGTTCTAAGTTTCTGCTACAATCTGTTTACACATAGGCAACCGCAGTGTAAAAACTTTTGCTAACAGCTGTTCAATTTAACAACGAATATGATAAATGCTAGCAAAACACGGTCATGTCACATGGGACTATTAATTCGCTTCCCACAACTATGTCCATTGTTCTTAAGTATATGATGTTTCGGGATCCCAGAGGAAATTAATTGCTTTAGAGTATTTGACTTGGACAGGGACATGGTATATTTGATATATGATAGGAATGCCCGGGACTGCTGTAATTCCCTAAGCAGAAAAGGAAAACAATGCGCGGTTTCCGCGTGAACGAGATATGTGAGATTTATGGAGAAACTCCTAGTTTCTGTAGTACAAGTAAAAAGAGCTATCGCACATTTTCCCATTTTGATAAATGATTATTTGACACCTAAAGAAGACTTAAATAAAACTCTAAAGTTATCTTAAGTCCATGAGATTAAAGTTGAATAAGATGAGAGAAATGTTATGCACTACTTGCAAAGAAAACTTAGCCAAAGGCTGCTGGGCGTATTCAATTATCAATTTACCTACAAGGCATGGCGCAAAAGACGTAAATTGAAAATATTCCAATGTATTGAAATCTCAGTCAAATCTCACATCAAAATGCATTTGTGAGTACTATAAACGAAAACGTATAATGCACACGGATCGATAAGAACGTTATTGTTCTTACAAAACACATTACTCGCACGATAACCACTGGCTCGACATTGCCTACAACAATTCTAAAATAGTTTTCCTTTACACATAACATTGTAGCTTTTGCTTTTAATGTTTATAAGTAAACTTCATTTTGTTGCAACTTGCATATGGTTAGTTGTTTTTATAAGAACACAGGTTTTATACTCTCTAAAGCGAATTCAGGAAAGTTTGATAAAAATCAGAACTATAAAAGATAGGAAATAAAGATAAAAACCGTAGTAAAAATATCATGTATATCAATATCATATGATAGCTCTAATTTGAGAAGTTAATTCAATACCAAACAAACCTATTGTTTCAAATAATAGCATCAAAACAATAGGATAAATACATTTAAAGAAAGAGATTATGAAAGTTATTACCACTTTAATATGAACGTTCATTGGAATTTCAAATTCACCTTTGATTGATGTCTGTCATTCATCAGCTTCCCTGTGTTTAAATAGTTTTATAATCAAATCGAATCTGTAACGTTCAATGATAACTGAAACTTCAAATGTTATTATTCTAATGACTAAATCAATTGTCTGGTGCAATTGTTCGGCTGAAGTAGTGATGTCATCTGACAAAACTGACTTCATAATATGTTACACGTCTTTGTTTGGAAGTTGTTAATGTTATAACATAGAAAACTATTTCAACTTAAAATGAGCAGCCAAACACAGTCCAAAATTACTTTCCAAAATTTATGATTCTATTAAAACTCAAAAACTTTTTGTATACTCACTGTACAAACTACATTCATATGACAGATACACTTTGTAATGGAATTGAGCAATCCCATTGAATCGCGATAGTAAATTCAACAGATTGCACGACAACGAGGCAACATTCAGAAATTACTGCAATTCCCGAAAACACTGCGCTCCAATTGGCAGTGCAGTTTCGTGCCAATGTCACTTTGAACGTATTAAAGCGGCACTAAACAGGCTTATGATGTCTTGGCCGCTCAGGTGCAACATTCGATAAATTTAAATTCCATTTGAGTATTAACCGACTTGCGTGTGGTTCGAGCCGTTACGTTAATGCTATACGACCTGTTTATTCTTTTATCAAGCAAAAATTCTTTAAACAACAAAAGGAAACCAACTTATAGGTGTAATACTTGCATTTAAACGTAAATATACAATTTTAGACAACAGTGAAATTTTAATTATTATTGCCTCCATTGAATCAGCTGTTAAATCCATTCGCGATTCTATAACAGAATACACAACCTCCATTAGCTCTGGGACAATCCTAATCACACAATTGCAGCTAATCACACGGCTTTAAACAATAGTCTAATTACGCACGCCGTTAAAAACTAACTCTCCCACGTTTATCAGATTGACCGTTAGCCATCGTTGGAGTTGAAGCTAGGCTTCAATTCGCCTGCGGCGTAATCGTTAACAGCACAGACAGCATTATGCGGTTAAACATGTACACTTGACCGAGGAATGGCCTCCGGTGACACCGCAATCCGCATTGACTACATCTACCCTGTACCACGAAACGTTATGCGATAAACCACAACGGGAATCTCCTTTGGTGCATTAACTTTTACGCGAACCGAACGCATCGATACGACGGACCGTGGTAGAGGCCATCGAAACCTGTTCCAGGCGAGTCTCGCAAAGTACTCATTTTCTTACTGGACGACTCATATCTTGATTATAATCTCTGTAATATGCATTGATGCGCAGGGAGGCTTAGTCATAATAAACCCTGCTAATTTAAAAGAAACTTGAACGTTTGCCCCTTTTGTTCGCTACGTCGCGATTAGTCAAGATAATGTCATCTTTAGATAAAGATAATACTTTGACATTTAAATACCGTTGTTTACGTTTGTTGAGGTAAACGCAAATAGTTGTCATGTGTGAAAACATTAGAACACATTGTACATTTAAATTGCCTAATATGTATGCGCGTATATTGCGTCTACTGCTAAGTTCACCGACAATTTGAACAGATGCTTAAGCGTAAATAATTGCGGTGGTCATATGGAATTAATGATAAAACGTCTGTTTAACTGGTTATATTATAAGCTATCTGATATGAAAAATCATGTTATCTACATAAGCAATTAACAGATATGCTACGAGTGTGTAACTATTTCATTCGTAAACCTCCTTTAACACATTATAAATAATACAAAAAATACTCGTAATAAAACGAAAATAGGAAAGACAACAAAATTTTAATAAAGATGGTCAACGTTGCGTAAAACGAGGCACTATAAAAATTATTTATGCAATAGTCGTGTCGTCAGTAGGCCAATCTATAGCAGAAAATCTTCGATTAACGCAAGCAGGCGGAACGAAAGGGCTGGAGGTAAAAGAATGGCCACAAAATATGGTGTAACCCAACCTTTGGCTTGTCTTTTTCATTGTTAATATATAAAAAATAGGCCAAGACAACCGGATAATTATGGTTACTTACTAACGTTTCAATCGCAACAGCACTACTTTGGATGAAGACTTCGGTGGTAATCTTCTTGCCCTTATGCTATTTATCTAGAGTGAGCGTAGTATGTTTTAATCTTTCACACATTCCTATTAGTAACCGTCATTTCAGTATTCACTTCTTTTTTTACCCGACTGCCGAAGGAGGAGGGTAATGTGTTTCACTGCCTATATATGTATGTTTGTTTCTTTGTGCTACTATAAAAATTAAACCCTTTGTCCGATTTTGATGATTCTTATGTCAATCGATGTGTCTTAATCTGGTGAGTGTCACTGAAGATATGACAGTAATCAAAATGCAATATGGCGGCAAGCAGCCGCCATATGCAGCAAATTAAAAAAAAAGTCGACCAAGTATGAAAAATGTGGTATCATTGATTAGGGATTTAAAAATCATCTTTAGGTTTCTTTCATCATTTTTCATTTTGAATGATAATTTAGGATTTATAACGATTTAAAGTTGGCCAGCAACAGTCGGGTTTTAAAAACTTGCTTTTTGTTAAAGTTATTTCATATAATTCTTACTTTTCACATGTTCATCCATGTATTTTAACACCTCCGTGACAGACAGACGAGCGGTCACTGTGTTAAAGGGTTTAATTTTTACCTTTTAAGGCACGATACCTTTAACTTTACGCTGATCACATATTTTGATTACGCTAGCTTATTGCCGGCAGATACTTCTGCATGGATAATTATTGCAACACTTTTGTGTTTGCTCGTGTTTGAACTTTGCTTATTTTCACAGTGTCAAGTAGCTCTGTTCCGATTCTATTTCTAAAAGGCATGTAACAGTAAACTGATTAGATAATTACAGTTTTTTTTTCCTTCATTGTATAATTACGTACTATACGAAATTTTAATAGGTAACAATTACCCTATACGACTAGATACCTAGACAGGTATTACCCACAGATTGGTTTCAAATCCAAATGTCATTCACGAGGAATATTAAATTTAATTGTGTATTTTAATTATTACTTTGAATTGAAATGGAACAATACTGGTGTGTTATTCTCTAAAAAAACGGCGGCCGGTCGAACGGACGAGCGAATAAAAGCGGCAAGTTTAAGTAGTCCCGTCCGACCGAACAAAACACATTTTAGCGCGTGCATTGTCAATTAGGGAGCCTTATACGTTGGTGAAGTCATGCTGCCAAATTGAATACACGCGCTAAAATGTGTTTTGTTCGCTCTGTCGGGACTACTTAAACTCGCCGCTTGGACCTTCACTCGAGCGAACGATCACCTTTGCTTGTTGAGAGAATCACCACCCACGAAACTAAAGTTCTCCTCATCTTATCAGTTTAGTCTAACCCAAAGTATCCTTGTCTTCACCTGACAACATCATCGTTATCGCCCAAACATTCCAACATTTTAAAACGCCAGAAATCAATACAGAGAGCGTAAATAATAAAACAAGCCAGAAACAATCCTTTTAACATATTACGACGAATTTTATCGCCTCTTCCTCGGTTCTCGTTACAACAGGTAGACTTAACATATTCAAGATAACAATATTGTTATTTTAACAGCACAATACTTAGTTTTAAAACTACAACCATGCTTCTTTCTGACAACATCTGAAAAGTTAGTTGAACTGCTTGGAAACATTTCAAGAATAGAACCCTAAGTAATAAACTCCTTTTGAACACAGCCCCAACGTTAAATAATGCATTTACGACATGACTTTGGCGTTACTCGTATTTCTGAGTGGTTTTATTTCTGGCATTAAATTCAAAGCGGCTATTCAGATCTTAAATAATACTTTCATTTTTAAATGTTGCATCTCAAAATTGTATGAGACCATTAAAAATCTTAACTGATTATTTTTTACTTAAAACAGGCAATGAATCATTTAATACATGCAAAATAAAATATATTTTCTGTCGCAGAGAAAATACGTCTTCCATATTTTGAATATTTCTCTTTCGCTTATTTCTATATTATGTATTCAAGTATATTTATTTTATCATATTTTTCCATAAGCTAGCAGGTAGAGGAAAACTTGAAAATTGATGGACAAAGTGTGTGAATGATGATAAGCAACAGAAAGGAGTGAATACCGAGATGACAGCTGATAGGGATGTGTGGAAAGAAAACATGTTGCGCCTACGCCTAATAAATGATATAAAGGAAAATAAAATCTAGCATACATAACTTCTTTATTAGCTTTTGTTTACGGCAAGGAGAAGGCAAAGAATCACACAAGCCTTTTGATAAGTGGAATCTAAAACCCATATACATTTGCATTTTTAAGACTATAATCTTAAGACTGCAAATGGGTTGGCAACCCTTAGGACTAAGTTAGAATTCCTCTGTGCTAGGCTATCCCCACACCGGAAGAACAGAAAATTAGAATACAGTTGCTTGACGTTATGTTAAAGAATAAGCTCCTACTGTTATCCATGCAGTTACAAAATGTATAACCATTGCAACACTTTGTCACTAAATACCCACTTTCACATCAACCAATATAAATTAAATACATCCACTGCATGAGGGTAATTTCCTTTTCGCAATATCCACGTTAATCTACATCGGACGCGTTGGTTCCCATCGGTTATTCAACAACAATGGTGCCAAAAATTGCTGTATTTATCCTACTTTTTGTATTACAGCATGACCGCGACAAATTTGACAAACAGGTGAACTTTCATTTTTTGACTGGTCTTGTTCATACCAATTGGGTAAAAAAAATCTAGGAAAAGTCAGCCAATTTATTTCCCTTTCCAATGCAGAATCTTGTCAGGCCACGACTTATTTCTAATAAGTACCTAATATTACAATTGAATGAAACAATGACGATGTAATGTGAAAAAATAACACAATAAACACTCGCATTTACAATATTAATTAGAATTAACTACTCATATCACCTAAGCAATAATAAGTCGGCAATTCTGTTTCCTACATTTTCTTATCACGCCATATTATCAGCGTGATAAAAGTTCTCTGATTATGGATGTAATTGGATTTATCACGCATGTGTACATGTATAATTTATTAAGATATCGCCTAAAGTGATATCGTTAAAGTGGTATCGTAAAAGTCCTTGATGTCCCCATTGTCAATAATTTCAAACCGCGGCGGCAAAACGTCATCACGCCATTGTTATCAGTGTCAGCTCAATCAACGTTATATGTAGGCCTTTGTTTGTCGATGTGGACAAAACATATGTCACTTTATAACCAGTATTGTAAGTGTGAGAATGAATGATGCTTTATCCACTATTATCCACCACGATAAAGGACCTCTGTAGTTTTGCCACTAATCGGCAAAATCTCAGGCGTCGTCGTGTTTAAAAAAGTTTCCTCTAAGGTTGTTTACGGCTCTTTCCGTACTGCTACAACATCGGTCTACATAACATAAGGGCCCTCTAAAGGGCCCTATACACGGTACGATTTGTCTGTACGATCTGTCGCTTCAGGCCGATCGAAACGACGAATCGATAGTGTATGTCAAGATCGTTAACGATTTACTTCATCGAAGACGATGTCGGAAATCGCAACATAACCCCATGCAATTATGAATATCGTAACGATGAATCGACAGTGTATGACTCTTTACGATCAACGATTCGATTTTGTCTCACTCTTACCCGAA
Organism: Acleris literana; assembly: GCA_946894065.1. Classification (NCBI taxonomy): domain Eukaryota; kingdom Metazoa; phylum Arthropoda; class Insecta; order Lepidoptera; family Tortricidae; genus Acleris; species Acleris literana. Next base: position 17,101,602 of record OX335678.1, on the reverse strand, counting down.
CATTTGAACACGTCTTTATCTTTCGTCTCAAACAAGTAAATGATCGATCGTTACGACCAATCGTTTCGTGTATGGGCGTTATTTTTGATGCGATCAATCGTCACGATTTTCATCAGATCGATCGTACAGACGAATCGTACCGTATATGAGGCCCATAAGGGCTAAAGGCTTCTTGAAAAACGTCAATTTTGAAACACACGCGAATAACTATTTACACTACTGCAGAAGCGTAAGTATTCCCGATATGTTTCTACTGAAAATTAAACTCTTATCTGGCCGTCCGTCCGACTATTTGCAGGAACGCGTTATCAAACGCGTAGCTCGGAACACTAAATAATATTATGTTGTTATAGAGTTTCCGTTTGTGATTACATTTTCAAATAAGGTCGTGTCGGGTTCTGGACATATAAATTTTAAAAATAGTAACGAAACTTATTTATTTTTTATAATCCAGTATTCACGAAGCTTTTGAATAGTATATTACAATGAGCTGTTTGAAGTTTTTAAAATAAATAAATGAAGCTAATTTCATATATTTAAAGAATTGAAAAACCAGAATAGAACACATTATGATTTCACAAAAACCCCAAATAAAAGATTTTAGTGTTTAATACCTAAAATTAATTTGTGAATTTTGTACTGAAGAATTTAACTGGCCACTTTCGACACAAAAAGCGTTTTGAATAGGAAAAAAAGTTAAACGACCATGATGCTCCCGCGCCACTCGTTTTGAGCACAGCGGAACCTAAAATGAGCATAATTTCTCATCAAGCGACGTTACATAACAAAACCATTAGAGTAATTTCACAGCTTTGTTTAATAATTCCGTGAAACTGTCCGATAGTTAACAATAAAGTATGATTGTGATTTAATTTCAAACATAGGTTTTAAACCAAAAAATCGGTCAAGTGCGAGTCGAAACCCCCCCTCCCCTTTATTATATCACCTTTTTTTTGTTATTAAACCCGCCGTAATAACACATTATTTTGAAGAAAAAAAAACACACTTTATTACGGTTCAAAAGATACACCTGTTTAAAGTTAAGGACGGACAGACGGACGGACGGACGGACAGTGGAGGTATATTAATAGGGTCCCTTCGGGCACGGAACCCTAAAAATTACGAAGTTATTTCCTGAACAAATGAACCAGGAAAAAGGAAATCCACGAATATATCAAGTAGAAAAAAACCCTAAAACATAGTAGATAGACGTGCTAACAAAATCAAAGTAATTCCTACGAACAAATAAAATAATGATAACTTATTTAGTAAAACAGTAGAAACGAAAACAGAAAATATTTACAATAGCATTATCATATGGAACTTTTTGAATTAATCACGTTACCAAAATGTTTGAAGTAAAGTGAAATTATACTAACAATTTTAAAGTAAAACCTTATGGTACGAAAATTACAATCAGCGTAACACCTGCCGTTGAAAGGGAAATTCTTAACGACAAACTTGACGTGGATACAGGCCGCTTGCATAATTCCGAATGTGTTTCGAAGTACTTTATAATGTTATGAGAAGTTGGCAATTAAACCTCTAGCGCGTCTCTAAAAGGCCTTGAGAATCTTGAGATAGAAATGATGGAAGCATTAAATAACCTAACGGAGTCATTATTCGATCGTTTCTTTTAAACATATTAGGGGATCTTTATACAAATTGATCCAGTCCCAAACTCAGCTCTAGGCTTGTACCTGGGGTTCTAGACAATGATGAGCATACATTGTATACTATAAATAACACATATAAAACATAAAAAAATCAGGAACATATACTCGCGCTGATCATAATGGGAAACGAACCCAGGACAGCTTGCTTGGTAGGCAAGCCATCATTGGCAGAGCTACCAATTTGGTAAAAGTGTTAATAGACTTTGCACGTAGGAATTATTTTCATAAAGATCTTTCATCAAGATTTTGGGGGCCTAGTGAAGATGTATAAAGCTAAATTAGCAATTTTCGAAAATCGACAAGATGTTTATAGGATTGGCGTAACGAACGAGTGAACAGCAAGCTTCTCTCAATAAGATCGAACGTATAAGGCTGCCTAACTGAGAATGCACGCGCTAAAATGTGTTTTATGCGCTCTGACGGGACTACTTAAACTCGCCGGTGTGGCGCGTTCACTCGTTCACTCGTTCGACCGACTGAGTTCCGTTTTTAAGAGAATAACACCCCTGACGGAAGATTGCGTCGACCGTTTATGTCAACTGCATACATTCCGAGTCGATAGAAAACAGAAACGTTGGCAACGTTTGCATCTTGGCTACGCCTACAGTGCATATAAATATTTCATTTTCAAGGGAAATCCTTGAATCCAAGCATTGTATTTTACGTCAAATTACATCCTTAAGTACCAGCAGTTTCTTATCCCGCAACACAGATCGACGCAGTGCCTCGAGCAAAGTCATCTCTCTAATTACCTTCCCCAACTCATCAGGGTTCTGCAGGTTTAGCACCAACTACCGTTTCAATTTTACTTTCGACGAAACTTTGTCAAACTTAATTTTCGTAGTAACCTTAGAATGGTTAGAATGATATGCGTTTATTTGGGCGAAAGCTTTCAAAACTTAAATTAGATAGTTTAAAAACAATGCCAATATGAGGTGCCAATACATATGTTTCATCAAACCAAACAAATCAACGAAATATGTATATACACGGGCAATTTTTTTGGGCATTTACTGCCCGTCAATATGTGACGTCCGTACGTCTCATTCTATTACCACAAACTAGAGTAACCTTGGGGAAGGCCTTTCTCCAGCAGTGGACGACTTGCGGCTGATGATGATGATGATGATGAGCAGGACAGCTATTGATGAAGGGCAATTATTCCTCAAAAGGTTGATATCGAGTTTGTAATAGTATTTTTTTAAACTTATTGAAAATTCTGAATCCGCATGGAATTCCGATCTACAGAGTAACAATAATCATTTATTGACGAAAAAATAAATACGAGTGCCGTCTGTACTTCATAAAATGTTCAAGAAATAAGCAGCAGAAATAACTGTTCTTAAATTATTCTCTATTTATATAAGAAAAACCCGCCCTCAAGCTTTTGATAGAACTACGTTAGCTTCTTAGCTTATTAATGAAACAGTTTATTAAATAGCTTCCTGCCCGAGAGGGACCTCTCAAAGCATATTTAATTTACTAGAAATATCACAATTTTAATTAAATATTTGCTTCAATTTAAATATGATAAATTGTTCATGTTTCCAGATCCTTTCAGATGCTAAATATTAACATTTTAATACTTATAAAAATAATAGCTTATCAAAGGGGGCGTAGCATCAATTGATTTTTTTTCTCGTCACCTAGGTCATTAGGTCGCATTTGACCTACCTAAATAACCCAGCGACAGTCGCTACTGGGTAAAGAATACCACACAGTATGTGTACAGTAAAGGAAAACGATTCCTTAACCACTTTGGACAATGTCAAAGTGACGTAATCAATCAAAACGTAAGAGACTTCTTATGATTTTATTTACAGTGTCACTTTGACATAGTCCAAAGTGGTCTAGGAATCAATTTCCATGACTGTACTTGACACCGATAAACATAAATGGAGATAAAAATACGTAAACGGATTTAAAACACCCAAGACTTAGGAACTTAGTGCTTAATGTGCTCATCACCGAATAATTACCCTTACCAAGGACTGAACCCAGGAGCCCTAGCGTCGTAGGTTCGCAGGGTCACTACCATCAAGAATAACCGCGTCATATGTTTTTGTATGTAGTATTCTCAGATCAGGAAATCCCAGTTTAAACCTATACCAATTTGTAATTAGTGTTCATGATACGTCATTTCCGATCACGGTCGTATGGAAATTCCGCACGATTAGGAGACGTATACAACACGCGCCATTTAGAATTATGCTAATTTAATTTACCAATCCTTACATTATAGACGTATGTTTCTTGTAATTTTGTATTATGTCATACTGTAAATTTTATAATGGCCTTGAAAATATAAATGCTAGTGTTTATAATTAGTAATTTTCCTGTACATCCGCTAAACGAGACGGATGCATCAAAATTACGAGTCTCCTTGACATGCAAATGTATGACGACCTCTAATGTGTGCAACCAAGCAAGCCAGCAAGTGTCAATCAAACAATAGGGTTGTTTACAACCATTTGATCAGTAATCCTGCGAAATTCTGGGACTTGCGGTGGGACAGGAAATGGCAGTCATTGAGCAAGTCGATTTCGCACGAACATTTCATTTGTAGTAAAAAGGCTGTTGTATCTACCTACAGAGATGGGCAATATTTATTCGAATGACGAATAACGAATAAGAATAAACAAATTATTCGCGAATAACGAATGAAATTCCCGAATGATTATTCTTATTCGAATAAATTATTCGTCGAATGAATGAATTGCCACGAATAATTATTATTTACTACTTATTATACCTGCTCCATTGTTCTCTAATAAAGTAATAAATTATTCGTTATTCGAAAAGTAGTCGAATGATTAATTCATGGATAAATTATTCGCGAATAAATCATTCGCAAATAAATTATTCGACGAGTAAATTATTCGCGAATAAAACATTACGAATAATTATTTATTCGAATAATCATTCGAATAATGCCCATCTCTGTCTACCTATAAGCAATAATAGTCTTGATTCCATGCGACCCGAACTACAGAGCACCGGTCCGGTCCGGTAACCCCTTCAAGGGGTTTTGAAAGGGTTACAAAGGGTTAAACCCTTTCAAAAACCCCTTGAAGGGGTTACCGGACCGGTCCCTGCTACAGAGGCAATGAACTAAGATGTGAACTTGCTGTTGTCACTCTTAGACATTTGATAATTAAGGAACCTATTATCATTAGTCAGGTACAGCAGGACACAACTAATATGGCACGCGGATTAAGCAATAATAAACTCTTGGTCAACGGTGTTAAAGCGCTTCGATGCGCGCATTATTAATTGTGTCGTGCTATAGCAAGCCGCAAAGTAATTCTGTGTCTGAAGTCCCCAATGGTTACCAGGAATTTTTTGAAAGGTGTTGTGTCGGTTGTTTTGGTTTTAATATTATTTTTAATAATTTTGTACTGCAAAAAAAATATTGAATATAGGTAATCAGTGTTTGCTACGCTTTGGACTAGTGGTCGAAATGACGTCATTTTGTTTGTACTTAACCGTGTTTTGTTTTTTAAAGTCTAGCACTACCTGTGACATATAAAAGAGCATACATACATACATACATTAAATCACACCACTTCTTTCCACCTCCTGCGATGCTGACAAATCTCTTTCGCTTCTTCCACAATCATACAAAAGACCATGTGGCAATTAAGCTCTTTAGCCAGTAGCAAAAATCTGGTTATTTATTTTCGCAGGAAATAATGAAAAAAATTTAGGTTTTGAGGCAAACAAGATGTTTTTTTATCACAACACCTTTTAAAAAAAATCTGTCAATTCAGATTGGGGACTTCATTACTTTGCAAATACATATAAATGTGGAGGTTTCCTTGAGAAGTTTTTGTCCCGAAACTCATGGTGAAGTATTTATAGTAGATTGTTCAACAAGAGATTAAAACAAGCCATAATGACACGAGATGTTTAGCCACGCGAGCGAGCCAGTGAGCGAGAGTGGCTATAGTTCGAGTGTCACTATGGTTGTTTAGTCTCGCGTTAAACACTCTACTCTTCACTTTGAATGCGAGGAAAAGAAACGACGGTCTATACAAAATTAAAATATTGAACAAAGTTTCTGACAAATTTGTTTCGCGGTTGTTAGTTTTTTGTAAAGTGACACTTTACAAAGTGACACAAATGCTTGCATATTTAGCCAACAGATACAAACTTGAAAACTATTTGGACCATGCCTAATAAAATATCATATTCCTTAATATATTTAAATAGATTCATATTCGTAATCATTAATCGTGTTTCACGAAATTAAATCGTTTTTTTTTTATATTTATGCACAGTTGTCATTTTGATATTATTTCCACGGTCTAAAAATGGTCCATACACAATCACTGAAAATGGCGATAATCCTTTCCATTCACAAACCGTGATTGGCTGTTTAGGGGTTTCCAAAGTAAATAAAAAAAAAACTTTTTCCCTAGAGATTAATTAGGAGCTTTAGTCCCGATGTGCAGAGACTAAAGTAACATTTTAAGAGCATGAGAAGTGAAAAGATTATTTAAAAAAAACTCATACCGATGGCCGTCTGCTGAAAACAACATCACAAAACTACCAACTAATAGGTAGATATAGATATCTATTACAATTTATTTAAATCTTATAAATTAGTAAAAGCATTTAGGATAATGACAAAACTTGAATAATGTATAAGTAAAACGTTAAAAAACGTTCCTTTTGAAAGGCTTTAACACCATTTCCAAAAAAAAAACGCGAAACCGTCATGTTTGTCGTCAATACATCTAGACACTTACTGCTAGTCAAAGTGACAAACACCGGACAAAGGTACTTTACCTAATTGATACTTTAAGGACCATTTTAGCAAAGACGTCGACTGATTATCGTTACTATCCCTTTCTCAGTACGCTACTGGAGTTTTTTCTACATTCTTTTTAATCATTGGCCGGGTCCACACCGGACGATCCAGCGCGCTCCGATCGCGCGATCCAAAGGCGCGGTCGGTGTGGACGTGCCGCGTGCGATCCAAGCATACGATTGAGCGCACGATCCTTGCCGCGGGTCGATCCGTTTTTCGCTGATCCAAGCCGATCCAATTTTGGATCGCCCGGTGTGTACCCGGCTATTAGGTAAACCATCATTAGGTAACTAGTTCACCGTGCAAAAAGTTCTAATAGCTTTTTAAAACATCTTTTTGGACAGTTAAATTGCGGTAAAAAAAACAGATACGTCGTTCACCTGTACATTTGGCAACCGTTTCCTAAAGATAAAAAGATAAAATATATTTATTCAGTAAGTAGGCCGCACGGGCACTTTTAAACGTCAAGAATCTACCAGCGCTTCCCAAGAGGAGACCACTGCTGAGAAGAAACGCCGCAAGAAACTCAGCAGTCAGTCATTTTTTAAACATACCTACTAACTTAGGTACCTATATGTACGTGCCTGTTTTAAACTCCAAACGTCTGTGTAATTATTGGCGAACTCCGCACTTACTTACGAATTAATTCCAACAACAATCCTCAAGGATATCTGCTACGATTATTTCTGTTTATACCTACTTACCTAGTTATCTTTTTTCATTTACGAGGTAAAACAAGTTTAAATACCTACCACATCGAATGAGGTACATTTCCATGCGCACATAATACTGAACAGCCATTATATATGCGAATAATTAGAACCTTTTCTCGTCCAATGTTCATACGCCAACATTAATTACAATATTAAAGCGTTCTAGGAATAATTTGAGGTCAAAACCTGTAATCTAAACTTTCTTTCACATACAACTGTGAAAACATTAATTACTAGATAACGGAACTAATAACATAATGACCGAACTGGTAGAAAACAATAACGCAAATAATTAAAAACGCATTCGAGTCATCGACCCTCATACGCAAACCATCTTGCCATTAAAAATAATCCTTACACGTCAAAGGACCGGACAAGTGACATTCCGTGCATCGCACATTCGCAACCAACCTTTGAGATCCAAGTTGTTCAAATCCACTCCAATCACACACAGTTACTGTATATATTAATTTCAAATACACAAGTCACAAGTTTATCCACAGGTTCGTCGGTGTTCGTAAGCTCGCGGTATTCGGCGCGGCGAGAGGCGTGCGGCCGTGGCGACGCGAGCAGTGCGACTGAGGACTGAGGAAGGAAGAACCGAAGCACCGACCGAGGTCCGTCGGTCGTAGGTCGGTGATTGGCGGAGAGAGATGCGCAGCCAGCTTCCGTTCTTAACGCGTTTGGTGAAATTCGCTTTTCGTTGGCGGGTTAGGGCCGGGGTGCGTTTTGTTACATAAGTGCTATTTGTTATCGTGCTACTTAATAAATCAGCTGATTTTTTTGTAGCAACAGACTTCACTAGCGCTTGTTATACCTAGGTATGTATGTACCTATGTTATAAGTTATAAATAACGGTAAGACTCACCTTTTCGCTCTTGTCACAATGTGAATAAGACAAAAAAGGTAGGTTTGTAACGTCTTTCAGATTCCCTTACTTACTGTACAATTCTACTTATAGACAATGTCATTTTAGATTTATGGATATTGATACTTACTTAGTTTACTGGCAATTGTAATAACCTATCATTAACGAATAATTAATAGGTACTTAAAAAATAATGTTAATATAAACATTTAGGTATGGATATTGATTTGCTACCTACTAAAAGTAGATATTTAAATTTAAATTTTTTGAACAGGTTCCTAATTTTCTTTATCTTTTTTGTTAGTTTTAAGATATTTGATATACTTATATAATAAAGATTTATTTTACAAACTTATATCTTCACCTATATTCTAAATCAATAAAACTGTAAACAAACACAATCGTTTAACAAGCCACGACGCCAAAACCTATCAAAATTTGCCTCCTAAGAAAAAACTTAAGTAAATCGATATTCGTAAAGTAAAAAGGCAAGCTCTGCCCGTTTTGTATTTCCCTCACGTTGAATTTCGCCTGATTCTGAAGCAAACTTACGGTGGAATAGTAACTGTAGAGGTCGTGAAACAAGAACAACAAATTGTGGGACGTTAACTTCAAGAAAAAGACGTTAAATTCTGTGACCCCAGTGAAAAATGGTGTAAGTAGGTATGTAATTTTTTTATAGCAAAGATCTGAGACCCATAGACATTTGAATTCTCAAGACTACAATGTCAAGACGCGACGCTATTAATTCCACCGGTTGTCTTATCCTCACACCTGAGGGCTCAGACAAGATGCACTACGCTAACTAACGTTTTTATTCGATTCGTTTTTAAACCATTCGCGTCACTGGTAGACCACGTGGCTTTTCGTATCACGTCATCTTTCAGTGACGCGATTGGTGTGTTATTCTCTCAAAAAACGGCGGCCGGTCGAACGGACGGCGAATAAAAGCGGCGAGTTTAAGTAGTCCTGTCCGACCGAACAAAACACATTTTAGCGCGTGCATTGTCAATTAGGGAGCCTTATACGTTCGTGAAGTCATGCTGCCAAATTGAATACACGCGCTAAAATGTGTTTTGTTCGCTCTGTCGGGACTACTTAAACTCGCCGCTTGGACCTTCACTCGAGCGAGCGATCACCTTTGCTTGTTGAGAGAATCACAACCCAGAACACAACAATGCGAACACTGCTGCCTGGCGGTGGGTTAATGGATAAGACGGAGGTACCGTAGTAACCCGGACGGACCCTGCACAAGGGCCTACCATCACAAAGTTTGTTTACCCTGTATATGATTTTTATCCTTTATTATAACGAGTTAAGCAACTTATATTCCTCTTAAGAAATGGCTACTCTATGGGCCTGTTTCACAATCTTCAAGTAAATTGTGAGGTTATCTATGTAAAGGGACCTTATTGTCGATGGCGCTTTCGCCATTATTAAAAATGCTCCGATATAAGGTCTGTTCATCCTTTCTTTTCTTATATAGTAAACAACTTTCTAACCTCAAAATGAACCTTTTTTGGCTAAAGCAAGCAATCACAGACAACACATTGGCCAAGTGATGTCCAAAATGTTAACTCTGTTTACTTTATTTACGATAAAAGAGCTGTTTTAGCCAGAAAAGGTTCATTTTGAGGTTAGAAAGTTATTTACTATATAAGACAAGTAAGGATGAACAGACCTTAAATACAACGTCGCGTGACGCAGTGAGGCGTAAGCACCATTGACAATAAGGTCCCTTTACATAGATAATGCCACAATTTATCTGCCATTTATTTGCCTCTCTTCTTGTCTATTTTCAAGTGCAAGAAAGAGAAACGGCCAAAATATGCTTTACTTGTCGATTGTCGGGTGATTATTCGGCGTTTCAACCGCCGTCATTATTGTCTTCGCATATTATTCAAGATAAACATTATAAATTTCTTGTTCTTTTAAGTGGAATGGATACTACCCCCGGGTCCGTTGATTTTGATATCAAGAGTTGCTGGTAGTTGTCATTATTTTCGTCAATATATTGAAGACAACAATGACGGCGGTTGAAACGCCCGAATATTCACCCTCATACTCATACTCATACTCATTTATTTATTGCATTATGTGTATACAAATACAAATACAAATACAAAATTCTTTATTCATAAAATACATGAGGTATATGATACAAGGGATGGAATCACCCTTTAGGCAAAATGTTGCCTGTGTTGGGAGACACCGCTCTTCCTCCGAGGTAAGATTTAATTTTGCTAATTAAGTACAATTTGTTTCTAAAGTTTACTAAATACACTTATAAATAAATTTAAACAGGTGATCAAGACCGTTCTTATGTATATAATGTAATTAAGTACTATTTGTTTAGTTCCAAATTTTGATAAATAAATTTAAATTACAGATTTAAAAAACTTACATTAAATTAAACTTAAACAGGAAATTAAGGCAGTTAGCGCATGATCTTAAATATATATTTAGTCCAAACATAAACCCTGCAAGGGCGCTGCAATCGAATCAAGGAAACTACGTTATTAACTAATTCAATTCAAAAACATGTCATCATAATTACAACTAACTAACAATCTACAAATTGTGAAACAGGCAGTTAGCTACTTATGCTTATTTTGGGCTGCCAACATTGATTCCAATATAATTCTTACCTAAATATTCCAACAGAACTCCTTAAATAAATAAAAATACAACAAATATCAACTTGAAGATTTAAGTTGATGAAACTGTCTGAAATGCACGGAGATCTAGACACGCGGCAGCGTGTCCAGCCAAGTTAACGCAAAAGGAACTGGCGAGAGCAGCCGTGTGTTATTTACACGAACCGTTTGGAGCCATTTTTGACGCCTCAATTACTCCAAATATATTTATCATAAAAACATAAATTTGGTTTATGTATTAAAACCCTTTAGATTAACTAGAACCCTAAATTTCATAAAAAAGGTGAAACGGTTATTGAGATATTAACGTCCAAAAATCGGCATTTTTACCACTGACTGACTGACTGACTGACTGACTGACTGACTGTTTAATCATCAAAAACCTAACCCACTTCCAGGTTACCTAGAAAGATGAAAGGAATCAAGAGAGGTAATTGTGTGTTACAAATAAAAAAATCAGAAAACAGTGATTTTTTAAGTTTTATTATTATTATTATTTATGCTAGTTACCTCAGAACTCCGTCATTTATTAACCGATTTAGAAATATTTTTTTTTGGTTTGATAGGTCATACTTCCGGTGTGGTCCTACTGTCATCAGGTCAGAATCTGATAATGTTGTCTAAGTCTAAGTCTGAGTTTCAGTTTATCCTAAGTTATCTGCTTATTGTAAATAATTCGAGTTTTCAAATTTAAGAAGTAATAGTTTTAAATAGCAAACATTGTTGTAGCAGAAAAAATAAAAACTTATGTTTTTAATTTAATTTAGGATGTCGTATGTTCTTAATAAATAAATATCAGGATTATCTACGGAACTTGGCACCCATTTAGATCTCAATTCTTTTGTCGGTGAAGTCGATAACCAAGTATCGCATAATCTTAAAATATTGAACTTGGCTCCCATTTTCACATTTATGTTTTTGATGGGATTTAATATAATTCAGAAATATAAAGATTCGAATAGAATAAAGCATTGCATTTTATCAATCTACAAAAAATGTTTATTATGATTATGGAATATTGTACCGTACAAACAGTATCTACCTCAAATAATGATGTCTTTAGTTTAATAAGGTAGACACGTGCCCGGAAACAAAACGTAAACAAAACGATCATATATAAATGCACACGTTTCAAATAACTTTACATTCTATGTCATCAATTAAGATAATATAAACGTTTGAAGCAAACAAGAATAACAAAGAGTAAGCTTTAAAGACCAAGGGACTATTGCCTAACGCACTCGCCATCGCAATCGTTTTCATTTTGAAAATCGAAGGCTAGTCTGCATACAAAATGAAAACAATTGTTCCACTTTGAATGCGATTGGGGTTGCGAGTGCGTTAGGCAATAGGCTGCTGGGCTGAGATTCTTTATTTCCTTTTAAATCAAAAATGTATTTGCGTTTGACCTCTCACCTGATGCACAGAATAAGCAATTGTACAAGTTAGTTAGTCCTTGATGTTAAGAGGCCGTATACGAAATTTTACTGATTTCGCTGATTTACGTGATTTTTACAGTTGAAATACTGTATTTCTAAAAGTTTTAATGCACAACACGAAATATGATTTCTAGTTTTAACGAATGTATAAGCTACTTTTTTGTTTTTATTATTTTATTTTGATTAATCGACCTGATACCGGTGACTGTTATGTGAATTTTGCTGGAAGAGGTTTAGAATGTCACATATTCATGAATCGTTTTGACGTCTTAACGGTATAAAAAATTTACAATGTATTGCTGTGAAAGTCGTCTAAAAAATATATGAATTACTTTTTACCACTATGATATAAATTTTTCAAATAAAAAAAAACTTGGTAATTTTTTATAGAAAACGGGCAAAAAATATTTTTGATTTCGGCTACTCAGAACCCTCGTTCATTAAATTAAAACAACAGAGATAAACTTTAGTTCAAAAGAATTGGCAATAAATAATGTTTTAAAACAACCTAAATCTCGACAATAATAAAAATAAAAAGTGGCTCATTTATTCGTGTAGCTTATTTATTCGATCATAACTAAAATGACATTTAATGTTGAGCATTAAAACTTATAGAAAAGCAGTATTTTAACTTTAAAATCACAAAAATAAGCAAAACCGGCAAAATTTCGTGTACGGCCTCTTATAGTGACGACGAGGTCGAGGGTGGTAACGCTTACGCAAAACAAGCCTATTCACTCTTGCCTTAAAAACACCGGGAATACAATGTCTGTGAACCTAGCATATCAATTTCTGGAATCACAAAATTTAAACACAGTTCTAGTAGCATCCCCATGTTCTACAGTTCTACATATTTATTTCCGATAGTTCGGCTTTTTTTTTTCTCTAAAAAACGATTTTTTCAAAATGAGATTCTAACTTCGCATTTCACCTTTTAACATCTCACCAGTCTCGATGCCTGGGCCTTAAATACGTCACGGAATACAGACACAGGGAGAGCATTCACTACAGCACTACTTCGCAGTGCGAATAAAAAATGTGCCAAACCATTGGAAATTCGACTACATGCGCAAGCCCTCTCGGCATCTGGACGACCGATGGATGAGGTGGGGGAGGTCATGTAGTTCCTGGGCACACTCACCATAGTACCGATAAAAAACCGATAGACACGCGACGTATTTCCGTATTGTCAATGTTTTGATAGCTCTTACTTACTTGACAGTAATGACGGCCTTAAAAACAATACGATAACACGTCAAAGGCGATATGGTTTTGCCGAGTTGAATAGAGGCCCTGGGAGCCTAATATCATAGTATAAATAGAAAAGTAGCTCGACTCCGGCCCTTTAGGAGATTCTGATACCGGAAATCCGGAATTAAATAAAATAAAATAATATTTCACCCGGTTGTAACCACTCCATATTATGTCCTTTTGCAAACTTTAGGTAAATATACTCTACCTATTCCGATCACTGATGATTATGTTTACCTATGTTGTATGTCATTAAACTGCCAGTTTGCCATTTTTTAATTCATACTCAATAACTATCGCAACGCAACGCTAAAATGAACCTAAAAAATAATCTATCGAAATTGGGTGAGAGAACCATACATACAAACACACATAGGTACCTGCCTACGAAGCTAGCGGTCCCGCGTTCGATTACCGGTATTGGAAAATATTTTGTGTGATGAGCGCGAGTATTTGTTTCTGAGTCCTAGGTGTTTTCTATGTTTATCGTTACCTAGTACTTCGGACCTGGGACCTAGGACTAGGTCAATTTGTATGGGATTGCCCCTCGATATTTATTTATTTATTTATATATCCTATAGATCAAAATCATTACCTTCCTTACACAGCAGGTAAAAATACGCGTTGTATTTGATGCTGGCTGACTATAGGCGTACAACTTTATTGAGAGCCGGGGTATGCATGAGGTGCGGGGAGAGAGCAATGGTGAATGAGCTTTATCGTACCTCACCCCCTCACCTCATGCCTACCCCTGCTTTCAGTTAATTTGTACTCCTATGGTAAAACGTCTAATGGGTATCCTGCCTTTTGGCCGAAAATTGTTTGGCAAAATATATCGTTGCCCAACCGTTTCATTTGCCAACCTGCTTTTGTTTCTGTTACTGTATACATTTCAGGATTTATTTCAGTGCCATTGTCTAGAACTCTATATTTTAACTTTAGATATATTAACTTTCGATATTCAGATGTACCCGATACATTTTGCCAAACATACATACTTTTTGATAAAAGGCAGACAACCCGTCTTATGTCTGTCGCGTCATCGATTCGGTAACCCACTGCCGCCCTTTGAGTGTAATGGTACCGCCAACCAAAATCAATGATTGATAATTAAATGACACACATGCAAATTGCTCGTTTAAAATCGACAACAGGAATTTCATGAAAAGGTATTCTGATAAAAACTTGCTTATGGGGCTTTGTTTGTCCCCTAAGAATTCTATTTCGTTTCTAATATTCTGACGACGCGATGGCCTAGTTGGTAGTAACCCTGCCTACAAAGCTAGCGGTCCTCGGTTCAAATCCCGGTAAGATATTTGTGTGATGAACGCGAATATTTTTTCCTGAGTCATGGATGTTTTCTATGTATTTAAGTATTTATTGCTCTATATAAGTATTTATATCGGTGTTTTGTACCCATAGTACAAGCCTAGAGCTTAGTTTGGGACTAGGGCAATTACTGTGATATTGTCCCCTGATATTTATTATTTATTTACTAACTAAAATAGGTTTAGGAAAATTCAAAAGTTTTGTTACTGTCCCTAATAATGTTGCCACATATAGTATGTGGACACACATGCCCACACACACGCATACGCAAGGCTTAATTGATTCAGCACCAGCGTTCAGTAATTTGCGTAAGCGGCTGACGTAGACTTCGACCGATGTTCAATCCCAATTACGCCACTACAACTGCAAAAGTACAGTCGGCCCAAATATCTACCAGGCCACATATGATGCCACGCCCACACAAGAATAAAACCGGGCAAGAGCATGTCTGACCATGCTCATTTGAGGGTTCCGAAGCCGTTAATACACATAAACTATCTCAAAAAACCATAAGTATGAAGTAATTCTCTATTTAAAGTTATTTGGTGCTGTATTATGTCATTTTAAAATTTGTTATATGATGTGCTTTCATTTAAGATATTTTCAGATTTTTAGTATTTGTAGTTTTGGCTGTAGGGCGAGGGGGGGGGGACACTTGACTCTAACAAAAATTAGCGCTTTAAAGCGTAATATTTCATACACGGATCCCTTAATGGAAACATTAATTGAATAAACCCGCAATATTTTTAAAAGACCTATCCAAAGACACACCACACTATGGGGAAGGCGAGAAAAAAAAATACATCCGCATGTTACGTGTAGGTGAGGTACACTAAAAAATTTTTTTTCAAGATTTTATTTTACTACTTTTTTGGCGTGACTAATATGTATATTCATGCCAAATTACGGCTTTCTAGTACTAAGAGTGTCTGAGCTAGGCTGTGGACGACGGACGGACGGACGGACATGGCGAAACTATAAGGGTTCCTAGTTTCACTACGGAACCTTAAAAAGGGATGGCTTTATCTTCTTCCGCGTAAAGAACGTGAGATCTCCATCTCACGTTTGTGACACATAGTTTGCGCGCGCCGTGATTGCAGGGTCAAATTCAAATAATTGTTGTTTACTTTAAAACTACAACATATATTAGAAAAATGGTTTACCAGAATAAAAAAGTTATGAGAACTTAACTATTGAATCTAAAATCATCGTTAAATATCGTAGGATTTCGAAGATGCAACCAAAAATATGCGAAAAAGTTGTCTGGTTTGAAAAATAAAACTATCGAGGAGGTTTCTAATCGTATTTTCACGTTCACCAGTCGCAAGGAAATATGACCAAGTTTAATATATCCAAAGAACAGACAGAAAAGCGTTATGGTTATTGAGATCCAGATCGCGGAACACTACCGACTTTATCATAATGTGGTATCTTAAGGTTGAATTCCATTTGCACGTCACATCTTCTTTACATAGGGTGACTTATACTTTTAGCTGAAGGCACTAATAATGGACACTTACTTAACTCATAATTGAAAAATAATAAAAGATAATATTAATATTGAAGTGGCAGTGGGCTGGCCATGTCTGTCGCAGAACCGACGAGAGGTGGAGCAGGAAGCTTCTCGAATGGAGACCACGCTTAGGCAAACGTAGTTTAGGACGCCCCCCGGCTAGATGGACCGATGACCTGAAGAAGGCAGCTGGCAGTGAGTGGATGCAAAGGGCGGGAGATCGCACGCTGTGGCGCTCCTTGGGGGAGGCCTATGTCCAGCATTGGACTACAAGAGGCTGATATGATGAAAGATAATTAAATAACCCTTATCTTCTGTACTATAAGAACCAAGTGTCCATTATTGGTCCTTGTTTATTACTGGTTCCATCACCCTAGTATAAAACAAAGTCGCTTCCCGCCATCTGTCCTTCTGTACAGTCTGTGAGCACTTAGAAGGTGCTTCGGGTTGGTACTTCTCTCTCACTCGCTCTTAATAAAAGCGTATGAGAGAGAGTGAGACACAAGTACAAACCCGAAGCATCTTCTAAGAGCTATCGCACTGTATATACTTACGCTTAGATCTTTAAATCTAAGCAACGGGATTCAAGAGAAAGGTTTTTATGTGTAATACGAGTATAATTTCTATTATGTACAGGGTTGTGATTCTCTCAACAAGCAAAGGTGATTGTTCGCTCGAGTGAAGGTCCAAGCGGCGAGTTTAAGTAGTCCCGACAGAGCGAACAAAACACATTTTAGCGCGTGTATTCTCAATTAGGCAGCCTTATACGTCCGACTCTTCATTCACCAGAGCTTTAGCATGGTATTCAGTAGCAATGCAGGTGTTACAGAAAACCATAAACTAACAAGCAGATACACAGTCTATCAATTCATCACTAATCATTATAATCATATCATTCAAAAATGACAGTATTCATTTATGTTGACGTATCTTGTGACGGGCATCTCAGCCAAGATGAGTTTATTAATACGGCTCTTAGAGTCGATTTTAGTGACGTTTTAATTTGACCCCAAGTTATGTCACAAATTGAAACACAACTTGTTTCGCCGACTGTACATTCAGGCAAAGACTGCGGTCTGCTATCAACTCAACACAATTATCCGCACGCCAATGTTACTAGCATGAACCACTTCCAGGATGTTCATTTTTAACCTCTGACGCACATAGAGAGGTACATGTTTAACCTGTTGTCTGTGCATCTGCGTGTTAGTGTATCTATATGTATGTGCGTGTGTGTATGTGCGTTTGTGTGTGTGCGCGCGTGCGTGGCTGCGTGCGTGCGTGCGTGCGTGCATGCGTGCATGCGTGCGTGCGTGCGTGCGTGTGTGCGTGCGTTGTGTGTGTGCGCCTACCAGCACACTCTTAAACCGATTCGAATGCGGTTTTTTTATCATACAGCTGGTTTTCTAGCGGTATTTCTTAGCTAGGTTTCATCAAAATCGGTTGGGCCGTTTAAGAGACATCAGCTCTAAAAGAAGGGGTCACCATTATATCGGTGGTTTTCATCTATGTAATATCTAGTTATATTCTCGTAGTTTACTATGTTTTTCCGAATTAGTTCAAAGGATCTCTTCAATGATAATAAACTAACATTGTTTTGAAGCAAAAAGAAAGTGGCTTCATATAACAAAATTTTATAGTAATTATACAACAGACGAACAAAATCGTTTTGTGTCGTATTACTTTAATTAAATTACAGAATATGTACCTACTAGCTATATTATTTTGTTAATGGTATTGTGATTAATTTAGTAAAATATGTAAGTATATTTTTGTTTCGCCTTAAGGCTTCAACGGGTAAACCGATCGACAATGACCTTCTGCTGGAGTTTTTTGCGTCGCTTCTTCTCCACCAAAGGCGCTTGTATTTTTTACCGTTTTTACGATACAAAAAAATAACCTTGAAAAAAAAACGGTTCATGTATGGAGACTCCCTTTTATTATATTACTTTCTTCTTTTTTTTCATTTATTATTAAATCACCGTAAACATCGCACCTTTAGAACAATAATGACCTAATTCAAAATTTGTGCTTTCAAACTTCGAGTCATAAATTTATTATCATAGAGACCTAACTCGAAATTTAAAATTTCTCAATTAGGTCACTATTGTTCTGAAGGTGCGTATGGTCCATTCCAATAGACTTGTCTTATTTAGTAAACACTTTTATAACCTCAAAGTGCTCCCTTTTCGGCTAAAATATCAATTTTGTCGTAAAAAAACTATACATGATGTGAAACCAGGAAAATGGTGTGCAAAATGTGGTCTCTAGTTGCTTTATTCAGCTGAAAACGGGCATTTTATCCAAAAATGATGCATTTTGAGGTTATAAAAGTGTTTACTAAATAAGACAAGTCTATTGGAATAGACCATACATCATGGAAAACTCGCTTTCTATTACGGTTCAAAAGATTTAGCTTTTTAAATGAAGGACGGACGGACGGACAGCGTAGGCAAATTAATTGGGTCCCGTTGGGCTCCGTTCGGGCGCGGAACCCTCTATACTACATTTTTCGAATAAAAAACTTCGGAGATAGGGGGGGAAGGGGGGGAACGGACATTTTTGTACATTTTTGGCCTTAAATGAAAAAGTACATACCAGTTTTTTTTTACTTAGCCCTTTCATATGACACCCCATTTGCTCCTCTTAAGCTCTTCTTCTCTCCCATCATACAACGAAATTTGCCAAATTAAAATGAACCTATAGTAATTGCAATAAAGTCAATTTTCTATTTTAATTGTCAGTCATAAAAACAAGGGAAATTCTATTTTATCTCGTTTGCAATAGATCTTTATTGTAATTGCCGTATTATATACATTTTTTTGTACGCGAGGTCTTACGAGGATTCAAACCACGTTGTTTTTTTATCCTCTATTCTAGACCCCTTTTCCAATATTTTTAAAATAAATTTCATTTTTCTTTCTAAATACCTACAGATGCGAGCAAGCAAGTTGTGCAACTGTGCCAAATGTCAAGTTGATGGCATTTATAGTTGCGCAGAAAACCTGCTGTGACATACAGACAGCCAGACAGACAACGAAGTCTCACCATAAGGGTTCCTTTTTTACCATTTTGGTACGGAACCCTAAAAACTAGCATAATCGGCATTGACATATTTTATGCCACATAATATAGGTACTCGAAAATCTAATTTAAGACAAAAATCCTAACCTCAACCGGCGCACATTACCTGTGATTACAGCATTTTCGTTTAAGTGTAGGTATTTTTATCAATAAAACTTACCCTAATATTACTAGTTACACGAGTTCTCATTCATATTTTTATGAAATAATGTTAAAATAACGAAATAATCAAGATGGGAACTGTTAAATTTTGGTCTTTAATTAGATTTTCGAGTATAGGAAACAAACAAAAAACCATGTCGTCGCATGCTAGCCGCGCACTGCGCCCGCGTCCGTTATCAAGTGGGCACTTCCCTTATCGCGGCCGAGCACAGCTGTTGGGTGCGATTCTGTTTGCACCCATTGACGCTTGTTGGTTTTATGTCGGAGGGAATGTTCTTTTCTTTGACAAGTAAATTAGAGTCACGTTTACATAATCTTATCTGGTCTTCTCACACGAAGTTTCTTTCGACGACGTGTTTCGCTTAATGCCTATTTCCTAGGGGTCTTGGATCCCCAATATTTGGGGAACTCCATAAAATTCGGATACGTCTTCCGAAATATTCGTAAAGCTATGTTATGAGGGAGATAATTAAAATTAAATGGGTCCATATTGGTTCACCTAATTATTTTTACTTATAAGGATTTGTAAGTCCTAATCATCGCAACTCCTAACGTATTTTTTTAAGCAACTGTTACTTTTTCAGGATTTTTATAAATCAAACCTAACCTAACCTAGTCTTGTCTACTCATTGAATATTTCAGAACTTCTGAAAAGTTTACGGTTCCAGCGGTATAAAAAATTCATTTTCGGAGTTCCGATGATAGGAGTTGCAATTTTAGTTGAACTTTGGCGCTCTCAAATTGAATGTTTTTTTTTTTAATTGCTATAGGTAGGTTAGGTTAGACTTGATTTATGAGAGATATCATAATAATAAATAATATAATATTTAATCGGAATTATGTCGTGTTCCCAAATATTTCCCTCTGTCCACTAGGATCCATTGACAGGATCTATTAATAAAACTACTACCATATATTATATTCTCTTATTTATTACTTGAATCACTGTTTATGTAGTCAACCGCTGTCTCTTCGTTCGTGTGTCACGTTGGCGCCACTGAAAATCAGCGTCGCGGTTCATGCCGTGACATAGTGCTGAGTGGCGTCAATTTCGACGTCACAGAATCGCCCATGGCAACATTATGCTACAATTGTATTTTATTCCTTTTCTTCATTGTTTAATTTTGTTTCTATTTTCTATTTTTAATGGGGTCAAGTGGACTTTTTGTATATTAAAATCCATTAATGGAGTCGAGTGGGCTTTAATATACACTTAAATCCATTTGGAGTCATTTACACTTTTTATGACGCTGGGATCAATGGATCTATCAATGGATTTAAATATACTATGAAGTCTACAAAGATCCATTAATAGATTCTATTGAACTTTTTATATACCGGGATCCATCACTGGATACTAAATGTCTACGAGTATCCATAAATTGATGGAATCAAGCGTATTATAAGTTTAATAAAATCCATTGATGGATCGAAGTGTAATTAAGAGTGTAACACAATCCATTGATGGATTCCAGAGTATTAAAAAGTGTAAACGGATCCAAATGGATTGAAGTATACAATAAAGCCCACTCTACTCCATTAATGGATTTGAATGTACGAACAGTCCACGTGATCCCTTTAATAGATCCTATCACTGGATCCTAGTGGACGGAGGGAAATATTTGCGTGACGAGAGCGAGTGATTTCTAAATCTTGGATTTTCTATGTATTTAAGTATGGTATCCCCGCGTATACTTAAGTATGTTTACAGTTACCTAGTGCCCATATTACAAGTTAAAAGCTTAGTTTGGTTTGTTATTCGTTTATTGTTTAAATGAGTAGCACAAAATCGACCGTAGATATGATTTTCGACTACTAGGATTACGATATAAGATGACTAGATGAGTGAATTATTTTCTTGAAAAAAATACAATAATCATAATATGACAGTACATATGTTACAATACTCAACAATGTTCGATGTTTGAATACACCACGCTTTTTAAATTAAACTCTTCTATTTACATAACAAACTGCTGTATCATGTTTATCTTCATTACACATTGTCTTTTTTACATGTTTAAAAGGAATTTATGGTTTTAAAATAGATGTATAGAGAAATGGCCAGTAATAATAATTATAGCCGTGAGTTCACACAGCACCCAGACTCTAATTTAAAATAATAATAGGCTTAGAATCATTAAAGAGTTGACGTGTTTATAAGCACCACCGAGAACATCGTACATGCGCACGTTAACTCAGTAATAATTCACATTTATCGCTTTATATCGTGGAAATTGATAATAAAAAAAATATGTGTACTGAATGAATCAAATCATGGAAGTACGAGTTCACGCTCATTATTTACTAGTTGTACTACGTTTATCTGAGTGATAGTATTTATCTGTGTGACATCATTGCTTATTAATAGTAGTACAGTTTTACTTTCATTTGAATTATAGAACATTACTACAGAGGCCGGGACAAAAGGGGTTGCCGGCCGAAGACATATTAGACGGCCGAGCAAAGCGAGGCCGGATAGGTCTGAGGCGGGCAACCCCATATTTCCCGCCGAGGTATGTATAGTGCTTTTCTCAAACATAATATTATAAAATTACAAAGTCACATTACTAGGAGTGCATAAACATTAAAAGTAACCTACAGTACCCAGTCATCCGCGCAGTGTCGGGTGCGCCCGGCCGCTCGCCGGTGCCCCGCAGCGCACCGCCTGCGATCTAAGTTTCGCTACGCACCCCTAATAACCTTTGTTCTCCTGGTACTTTACATAAACATGCAAACGCTTTGGTTGGATGCATGGCTGTATACGGGAGGCTGTTCATAAACACAGCCGCCATGTATACACAAAAATTAAAAAAAAAATACTTCCAGGCCTAGGCCTTAAATTGTGTATGGAATTCCTTTACAGTTCTCTCGAGGTGTTCCGCCCGCAACGTGATACTTTGAGGCCTAAAATAACTAACATAACGCCAACATTCCATTGCATGTTTGAGAAAAGAATATTATTAAGTTTTCGTTTTGTCCCGCGTGGTTGCCGGGTTAGTAATAGTGCCACTCCATTTCTTCCCGTGAATGTCGTAAGAGGCAAGTAAGGGAATAAAGGCTTGTACCTAGTACTGTTAGGTGATGGGCTTGCAACCTGTCACTACTTAATACGCTGGTAAACATCTTAGCCTGTTTGTGCAAAATGTGGTTACAGAATTATCACTAAGTTTTTATCCTTATAGGTAATTCTCTAACTCTGCCTACCACACTCTGGGATTACAGGCGTGAAGGTATGTATGTATGTGTATTTATGTACTATTTAAGTTTTCCAAATTTGGAAAACGCTTCTCTTTTGTTTTACTTTTCAAATAGATCAAACCTTAATCTATTTTCAAATCTAAATCTAAAATCCGTGTCCGGAGGATCGACAGAGCTGTGTTCCAGGACTGGTGTTGCTGATTTAAGGATGAAGACCGGAAAGTTGAAGTGGGCCTGGGCTGGACACGTATACTGCATGCACGATGAGAGGTGGGCCAAAAATAGTACCAATTGGCATCCACGAGACGGATATCGTAGCAGAGGTATACCTTAAGAGATGCCGGGATGACCTGCGGACGCGTTTGTGTGATTGCCGGGAGGACGCTCTCCAAAGGATGAGTGGAGAGACAGAAAGGCCTTTGCCCAGCAGTGGAATACAAGCACAGGCTTGCAAAAAAAATAGTTCTATACTTACGCAGGCCTTTGCAAAAAAAATATAACAAGGTTGATTACTAACACTGCGCTTCGTTTTAATTTCTTTGCACGAATATACAAAATTGTACAAATGGCGAACTGAATGCCTCCAAATGGGCCAAATAAAATCCAGTTAGTGATGAGATTTTAAGACTAGTAGAAGTTTAATCACAAATAATTAACTTAAATACTTTGACACAAAATTATGTTACAAATGCTCTTTTTCCAATGTTGGATAATTTTATTCAAAAACAGAAACACTCCAATTTTAAAATCGAAAATAGATACATCCTTTTTCCACCCAATTTATAATAGATACATCCTTTGTTCAACCAAATGTATCAATCGTTGCACAAACGTCAGTACTTCCGACTACAATGTTGCTGCACAGATACGTTATCTTCGGGTCAGCGGTTTGAAAGTTCATTACCTCTTATTTACATTTTACTTAAGTTGACTTAGGTCAGAGACTTTGTAAAAACGGTGTTTACAATGTCTTGTTTGTTGAGGATCTTTGGTTTCTTTAGGTAGCTTTTTAGAGTTGAATCAATATTGGTCTTTCTGTTTGGAGTTACTCAATCAAAGGAGTTGAAATAGCGAACTATGTGGATGATCTGTTTAAATTATTTTAAGGTATTTTCTGCGACTACGATCGCGAATATTATGTGTGGATATGTATAAAATGGGGCTGCATTCACGTAATTCGGTATGTGTTGTACAAACTCGAAAAATTGGGAACCTGCTGCTCTCCATTTTTGAAGTCGGTAATGCAAAGTAAAAATTGGGCATCAAGATTTTTTTTTATTGATATCTAATGTCATCTCTTAGAGGGTAGCTTTTAAATAGAGTATTTGCCTGATATTAAATTTCATATATTAATTTGGATAATATATCAATATACGTATTATGATAAAATAATTCAAAATCAAATTTGAAATCGGTAATAAAATAAAAAAAGTTATAGCCTTTTAAAGTTTTTTGTCTATCCCTTTCTCACGAGACGATATTTTGCGTGTAATTCATATGGCGGTTGAGTAATATGACGCCATATTCCTTTATTTGTCTCTCCGTCTAAAAGCAAGTTTTAAACATTTATATCTTTCTTATTTTTAAAGATATTAAAAAACAATTTATACTAGGCTATTCAGAAGGTAATAAAGCTTCAATTTAAATACTAATAAAATTGGCAAATACCCTATTGTTAACGGCTATTCTCGACACTTCATTCGATTTTTTTATGTAGGTCACGATTTTATCTACCTAAGTATTATAGGTAATAAGTGTCTGTCAAAAATCATTTTTTGGTCAAGCGTAAGGACTTCTAAGAGTCCCAAAACGAAGGGTTTACGACTTTACGTTAAAAAAGATAAGATAAAAGATAAAAGAAATTTATTCAGTAAGTAGGCCGCACGGGCACTTTTACACGTCAAGAATCTACCAGCGCTTCCCAAGAGAAGACCACTGCCGAGAAGAAACGCCGCAAGAAACTCAGCAGTCAGTCATTTTTTAAACATATTTCTTATTACAATGGTACTACTTAGTCTAGCATTATATAAAGCTATAAATATTAAATTAAATATAGTATCAAATAACATGCGTAGTTCAGCAGGAAAACATGCCAATTAAGAATCTTACGGGAGAGATAGAGAAAAAAAAAAACATATACTTATGTGTATATAAGATGGTGCGAGACGACCACATAAAAGTTTCGATATGTTTTCCTACATCAACGGTGTCCCCTAGAGTGAAGTATAGAGATCCTGTCGCCACCTCCAAAATCCATCATCAAATCAGCTTTAAAGTACCATAATATTTCATTGTCATCGGGTTTACATGTGGTCTAAATTTCAGCCCAGCCACTAACAGGAACCGGTTCAAAATGTACTTGCAAGATTTAACCCAAACTGACATACGTACATAAACATTGCAAGTTAAAATCAAAAGTTTGGAAGAATATGCTCTGTTAACAAAAACTTTCATAAAACACGGCGTGACAACTATTAGTTTAGATTACGCACTAGGTAATTAGTCACAACGCAATGCGCTTAAAACAAACAAAATGAAATAATTTCCGTTCTCATTAATTAATATAATTTATCGTAGAATATTTATCTAAATAAACAACAAAAGACTCAGTGTTCCAGTTAGAAATGCACAATGTTATCATCAGGCAAATAGTGATTACTGATTAAACTAATATTAGTTAAACTCGGAAATTCCACTTCTCCGGGAAATTGTTTAAGCTGACGTCCTACTCAGGTTCAACGTTCGTTAAAACTATATAAGATTATGAATAAGGATAAATTTTATTTAAATACCTAATTAAAAAAGACCCAGCTGCGTTCTTTAGGATAATAATATGTAAAATTTATAAAAGCTATTTGTACCTATAGTTAACTTTTTGCTAATTAATTCCTGGTTATCCCCTTGGTATCGCTCAGAATGTAAAGAATAAAAAAAAGTTTAAAAAAACAAAAATCTGCCCTCAAAAAGCAAAAAATAACTTAGGACGTAACTAAGAGTGGTTACAACCACCAAAAATAATTATTTCTTATTACTGAATGCGGGATTTCCCGGGATTGACTGTATTACTCTAACTTAACGTATTTAACTTTACTTATAAATCTTGCTATATTGCGCATTATTTATTTATTTATACGATATTATAATTATATTTAAATCAACTAAAAAAGATCAAATTTCAGGCTCCCTTTGATTCAATTTGATCTATATTATATATTTTTATGACTGATTGTTATTTCAAGATAAATAAATAAATAATGCGCAATATAGCAATATTTATAAGTAAAGTTAAATACGTTAAGTTAGAGTAATACAGTCAATCCCGGGAAATCCCGCATTCAATAATAAGAAATAATTATTTTTGGTGGTTGTAACCACTCTTAGGCTGGGTTTTATAAAGATCCGTTAGATCAAATTTCGGTCAGGAATGTCAAAACTTGTATGAAGTTACTAAAATTTGACCTGACATTTTTACTTACGGGCCTTTATAAAACCGGCCCTTAGTTACGTCCTCCCGCGAAGTTTAGGTAAATAGGCAGTTCCTATTCCGAGCTCTGCTTATGTATCTAAACTTGGTAGTTTTACGTGAAGGACAGTGGAAATCCTCTTGCTACCTTGTTGCAAATCCTGTATAATAAAGCACAGTCATTAGGATGACATGATTTTAAAATTTCGTCCCATTCTCATAAGTTCATTGCAGCTCCAACAGCATCTTGGCGACGTTCGCCCAGAGGTTCGATTGTCAGTATGTGAATCATTGTTGTCTGGTTCACGCACTGGCACATCAATCCAAGTAGTTTAGCTTAGGTATGTGCATAGTTAGAACATTACTAACATAAGGTTTAATTTTTAATTTAATTTACTAACACATTATTATTGGATTTTGATTTGATTTGATTTCATAACGAAAAATTGGTTCCAAATTGGACTGAAGATTTGATCTTAACATACAACAAAACAAACAAACAAGTAAACTATAAAGACACCCATAAAACACAAATGTCTTGCCGGTTGCGTGCCAGAATTTTGTCAAAGTATGAATAGAAAAGTAGACTCCGGCCCTTTAGGCCACTCGGGCGCTGGCGTTGCGTTAATGCGCTTCGCTCGATACTTAATACATGCAATCAAACGTGCAAACGGAGCGACGCCGCGGCCCCGTCTAAACCGGCTTGGTCCGTCCTGTTGACTTCGCTTAGGGTGGTTCGCGGCGCGCACGGTCGAGGGACGCACACATGCAAGCCGCGCGATATTGCTTTGTTTGAAGACAAACTACTGTTTATACCTACTGTGTTATTGGTCAGCTTCTGAGTTTACTTCAATTAATTTTTAGTACATTCACGGAACCGCGACATTCCCAATTCGAGTGGTGGGGCGAGCCGTCGTGAATTGACAACACAATAATGATTATGCAAGCAGGCCAAGCGGTGCCTCAAGGAAGTTAAGGTCACTTTCATAAGTATGCAGTTGGCATGATGTCATACCGTTAAAGAATTCCCAATCGAAACCGAAGGCCGACCGGATACGCATCACCACGTGTCTTACTGAGGTGGTGATTACTGTATTAACATATGTTTATTAACGAAGAAGAATTAATTTTTGATTCGCAACATGGTATTTTTAACAATTGTTGGGTTAAAAAAAAAGCTACACACTTTAAAGATGTCTTAAGCAATGAAGACGTGTCAGATACTATTGATTTCGATGTTGGCCAAGATATTTTTCCTAGTGGCTGTAAAAACTTTTTTTTTGGCAGGTAGACCGCAAACTAGTACAGTTAAGTTCATAAATAATGTATAAACTCTAGTACCTTGTCACTTTAATCGCTGTGACAATTTTATATGGCAGTTTAAACATGACAGTAAATAGACAAGGTACCTAATAAAGTGTACACATATTTATGAACTCGACTGTACACTGGCCATCTTTTGGTAAGTGGAATCTGAGACCTATAGATAATTGTATTCTTAATACTATAGGTAATCGCAAGTCTCCAATCCTGAGACTGCAGGTGTGTTGCCAACCCTGAGGACTAACACACTGCAATTATAATGTTTTTTTTGTGCAACTCTTAGAGCTTATGTATCAACAGAAAGTTCCGAACCATAATGACAAATTAAACATTATTACACGTGGTTGTTATTTAGATAACACAATCTTGTTTAATTTCAACATACTTACTATGATTCAAGGCTTAGGGAAAAGCAGTGTTTTTACTATACTGTTTCGGTTTGGGTGTAGGTAGGGTAGCCGGAAAAAATGCTATATCAAAAGTAACTATAATTATAGTAAGTGGGATCGGAGACTTATGGATAATAAAATTGTATTCTCAAGACTACAATCACAAGACTGTAAGAGTGTACACATATTTATGAACTCGACTGTACCAGGCAAATATAAACTTAAATTCGTAGAAAATACCCGAGACTCAGGAATAAAATATCGCGCTCATCACACAATTATTTGCCCATACCGAGGAACGAACCCGGGTCCGCTAGCTGCGTAGGCAGGATCACTAACAACTACGCTACCGCGTCGTCAAGTTATATTCATTTAATTGCATCATACTCTGATTTAAGCCCTGGCGTAGGCCCAGCAGAGGGACAATAACTTGGCTAAGGAAAAAAATGTCCTGTTAATCTGATCAACACCAGAACGAACTCAACAATTATTTCCTTTTCAGTGAAGATAAAAAAGCAGAAAAAAGGATTGTATTCTAATAAAAACTCCCTGAAGTCGACATCGAGCATCTAGAAGGCGAACTTTGTGCGATAGCAACAAAAAGTGAATTGCTTGGCGCTTTTTAAAGTATGGGCAAGACAAGGAGCAAATAAACTGTATCGAGAGTTAACTTTGAATCCATAATACTCATATACTTTTCCCCGTTGCAATACTTTCGTAGAATTTCGTATCACGGAAAATTTTAAAAATAAATAGAAGCAGAACACGTTGGTGCTGCAAAAGGTGTAGTGTGTTATAAAAAGAGTATCAGAATCCAAAAATATCGAACGTCAGGATTATCTTCAAAATATTTTATTATTTTTACCGCCTGTTTCACAATCGACAAGTAAAGCATATTTGACAGATAAATTTAGCCCTTTCCCTTTCTTACACTTGAAAATAGACAAGGAGAGAGCCAACTTTAAATGGCAAATAAATTTACTCGTCGATTTTGAAACGGGCTCTTAATCATGAAATTAAAAGAGTTGAGTCCCACCAGAACTATCTTCACACTGCCCAAACAAAATTTAAATCCTTTTCTAAACAATTCGTACTGGAGAGTTCCTCCCTGAGCACTTTCGCTCAGGCTGCCCTACGTGCAACCTTGAAGAAACGAGCCTACACTTTCTTAAAAGGCCGGCAGCGCACCTTTAACCCCCTGGATGTTTCAGGTGTCCATGGGCGACGGTGATCACTTACCATCAGGTGAGCCGCCTGCTCGTCTAACTGACAGTATTATTAAAAAAAAAAGTTTAACATGTTATTGTACAGTTTTAATTCGGCCGCCCGCGCCATCAAGTTAATAAAAGCTATTAAAAACGTTGACATTACGATAACATGTCAAAATCAACATGGTTTTACTGATTTGAATAGATCCCCTAGGAGTTAAAAATATTACGACGACCTACTTATCACCCTTTTTAAAAAATATTGTTCGTTTAAACAACATTCCATTGCTGTGAAGTACTAATAACTTCACAAATGTTAACTTTTTCACTATAACGAGAAAAGCCTGTGAAGGCATCAAAGCAGAAAGTCAAAAACGTTGATTTCCTTAAGCTTCTTAACAAACCGTTGCCTCGATACGAAGTCCCACACTTGACTTGACGAGAAGCTTACTTCAGAATCGACGAGGTTCTTTTACGCTGATAAATAATTGATCGGCAGCGAAAGGAAAATATGATGTTTATGGAATCTGATCTATTGAATGCACATTGAACGGTATCGATGCGTAGGATATAATGTGGGATGGTGGTATGACTTATTTTGCGCACGATACAATAATAAATTCTCAAAGTGATATAATAATGACGAATTGCGAAGTAATGTTATTTAATGTAGGCAGTTCTTTTGGCGTTGGAGGCGTACAGTTAATAATAAAGATAACGAATATGGTTAGCGGCGGATTTCTATCACTCTGATAAGTAACTTTAACGACTATTTTTCGTCGCAAATTTTAAACTTGAAGTATAATGTGTTTAAGTTAGAGTTTGAATACTCTGTTATAATCTGACAAGTTGTTATTGTCCTTAAAATATTATATGAGGTGGATCTCATTTGCATGTTTAGTCAAAGCGAAAACAAATGTGTGACCCAATGTGTATTATCCAATGAAAAACTGTGAATAACAGAATAGGGTAATTTTATAACACTTGCAATTAAAACGAACAACATTTTGCTTCACTCATAAAACTGTCCAAATTTTAGGCTCAGTGAAACTCACCATGTGTGTAGTTCTCTGTTTCTAGCATATACATACCTACACATTTATTAATAATAGTGCAAACTATGTGCTATCATTTGCTTTCACAGCCTCTGTTCCATTATCGAATAAAGCCTGCGAATAATATTCACCAAAATAATCAAACCGAACGTCACCAATTCCACTGAGATCTGATAAATTATACTGATTTAGTTTGAACTCCTCTATGGCACTCATATTACCAATATCCCTATCAAAGCTCTCGACAAACGAGATTATGCGTATTTTGTGGATTGGATTACATACAAACGTGAACGGATTATGTGAAAATATGGTACCGTCTAACTAATCTAACCAGCCCGTTAAACGAAGCGATAAGAGCTCTCTGGATGGATTTGGTATCGGCGCTAATTTTGCGCTCGTTCCAGTTGTTCCTCGGTGGAAATATTCGATACGGCGAAATGGATTTGTAGTTTGCTGCATAAAATTTGTTTATTAGTTTCTGTTGCTGGAATCTTTTACAAGGAGTTTATTGCAACATTGTTTTGAAAAATGTTTCCACCGATCAGATTGATTTAGATTTGATGTGGAATTGTATGATGATGCATACTCGTATTAAGAGCAACTCGAGCAAGAGGATTTACTGTAAAATAATTAACAATCTGATTCCTAAAATCAGGAGCCCCTGGTAAAATAACAGACTGACAACATAACGCACTGACTACCTGAGAGTTGTATAAAAACGAACAGAAAAGCATTTCAAGTTTTTCTTATGCCGAATTTTTATTCTGGCCTCTCTCGTTCAGCCGAGTAATAATTCAAGAGTGCCTCCGAAACTCCGCAAGAAAATGAACCAACAAGCGAACCTAACCTTGACATACTTACTTCCACAGAAAAATATTCTCACGAAAAAATAACTAATACATGCGCCAGTTTCCAATGATACCCATCAGAAAGACACAAGAGAAATAACGTGACCAATTTTCTAAACAGAAAGAAAATATGAGAATCCGAAATCAATCCAATAAACGACCGGAAGGAAGAGCCTTTGGGCAAGCAATCACATGGCAAACAAAGATAGAAGACCCGTACGCAATAGGGGTGAGGAAGACAAAAGAAACAATTGCGTCGAGTTTGAAAGAGCGGTGTAAACAATAAAAGTTTTGGAAGAAGTTCGCCGAATAAGCGCCCGAAAGGGTTTCAGAGTAATGAATAATACAGATAAATTATTCACAGAGCAATCGCATTATATTCCAGATGGTTTTGAAATTTTATGGAGGTATTTGCAAAGTTTCACCTCAACCAATGGGTTCATCGCATAGTAATTAAATTTTAGGATCCTGAAACAATTGCGGGTTTAAATTATTGAAAGAAAGCCACGACAATTATGTTTATTATAACATAACAATAAAGTAAAAAAACAAGTCAATATTTTAAACACGGGCAGTTTTTTGAGCAATAATTGTCCACGATCATTAGCTGCTGCAGGTTGTCTTGCTTTAATTTGGTGTAAAAAAATGAGACGTACGCAATGATGACAAGAAATTATTGCTCAATTAATTGCTCGTGTAAGTTCGCCGTCAGGAATATAAACTAACATCATTTTCGCATTTCAATCACCTACTACCTAAAGCCACAAAATATCAAATTGATTGTTTAACAAATTTTCAGTAACTGCTATATTTGCATACTCTATGATTTAAGGTGAATTTTGGTATAGATAAGTTTTTAGCCCGAAAATAGACATAGCTTATTAAAATCCCGGAAAAGAGAACAGTCGTCAAAGTAATAGCAATCAACGGCTACGGCGCAACAAAAGCTAGTAATTAATAAACTGTCAACAACGACTTCATCATTAACCTCGACTTCTTCAGAATCAACCACACTACGCACTGTCACTTCTACACCTACGTCTTATCCTGAAGGGGTTACTTTATTGTGTGCGGAGGGTATCGGCCCTTTGAATCAAGAGCCATATTGTCTTACACCCGTGCGTTTGGCACCTTTACTTTTGACCTATGAACAAAGGGAGCATGTAGTCGCTCAGAGCAGAAAAGCAGTTTGGGCATAAGGGATTCATGGGCTTTTACTGCCTTTTTCTTTTGAAAGGCAGTTAAGGGTGAAATCCGTTTTAGCCGTAAATTGTTAGTGATTATGTTAGGGTGATGTGACTCAATTGGGTTTGGAATTTGGGTCTGGTTTATTTATAACTTAACAGTTTCCATAAAGACTTAAATTTATTTTGTCTTGCTGTTTTCAAATAAGTTTTAGTATTTTGAGAAAATTTTAGAAGGAAGGAACGAATGCGATTGCGGTTTGCGAATTACTGTAATCAATAATCAATTTTATATTGTTAAATTTACGTGAAACTTTTCAAAGGTCGTGAATATATCTATTTCAAGAGTAAATTTTGATTTGCTAGTGACAGCTTCTCACTAAATTCAATTCTGTTATATTATATTACTACGTTTACGCTTCGTAAATTTTTGAAACAATCCCAATTCTGATGATAACGCATTTTCGTCTAAAACACGAAAATGTACGAATATTCTTACATACTCGTCGAAGTAATGGATACTTCACGCTATCAACTCAGATGAAACGACTTCAATTCCAATATGATAACACTTAATCTTATTCATCTTTCATTTCATAGCCTGAAACGTCTACGATTCCTCGAGTCGTTGAGTGTCGTTCACAGAGCTAGATGGAAATTGCATAATTCCCTTTTCGTTAGATGAAAGATAGATAGTGAGAGATAGTGGAGAAATGGAGTCATATAAAAAGGACTAATCCATTAACTTGCTTAGGCTTTGGTTATCGGAATGGAAGGTGAAATGAAAATTGCAGTGGTAGCGACGAGTGACTGAAAATACATTTCATAAAAGGAGTAAGTAACTAAGTAGTAAATGCTGCCCTCGTGAGTAAAACGGGCGCATTTGAAATGAAGTTAAAATCTTTTTAAAAAAGTAAAGTAAACATATGTTAGTATATAGACCGAAAGGTGATAACCCTATCTTAAGGACGATAAAAACTACCTTTTTATGTTTAATGGAAGTGCTTGACAGATATTTCCTATCTCTTGTCCTACGATGAAAACGCAGTTCCGTTTCCAGTAAAGTTGGTTAAGGGAGGTCATATACGAGTACCATACCATTAAATACATATTAATACCTAAATTGCAAATACTGGGTTCGTTTTTTAATCACTGTGTTAAATAGGGAAAAAAAATGCCACTACAATTAAATTTGAATTGTACGATATCATAATTAGTAGTACACAAGCTCGTTAAATGATTAATGAAGTGTTTTATGCGGATGAAAGAGTAAAAGAAAAACAACCGAGTTGCTCAAGAAACATAACTTGACTTCAATCAAAAGTAATTTTACAACTAAGTAAAATGAAAAACAATGGGCACTTTTAAAACGATAATAAAGTATTGACGTGTGTCAGCTTTATCTTTAAAAGTCAAGCCAGCAGCTTCAGCTACGCAGATAAAAATAAACGAGCCGGGAACGGATCGATTGCCGTCGCGACTAATTAGTTTCCAGTTGCAACGTTATAAGTTCCTTTTAGAATGTTTAACAGATTACCAAAGTCTCCAACATTGAAACAAAATGGATCCGATAAGGCGGCTTCGGCACTGAATGTGGTAACTGGGACTGTTTTAGAAACGTCTAAGTTGGTTGAGGCGATAATGTGGTTGGTCTCTTAGTAAAAAAAGGTAATGTGACAAAAGGGTAAAAATAAAACTAGCAGAAGGAGATGGCAGAAGAAACCGGACCAGTTCTGTAAGGACTGGACTCAGGAGTCACTGGATAGGTAATTGTGAAGAGGCGAAAAGGAAGCTTTTGCCCACCAGTAGGACAGAAATAGCTAGATAAAATAAGCTACAGTCAGTGCGAAATAAAATTATTTATAAAGAAGCTATTTTCAGAGTTAAGATTAAAAATTAAGGGTAAAATATCGGTGATGGCCT